>JAOTQJ010000111.1:9444130-9461783 GCA_025642045.1 Solanum sejunctum | reverse complement strand
AAAATTAGGTGGCGACTCTGTTTTCCTTTTGAATTTCGAGAATTGGTTTTTCTCAAATTAATTGAGTTTAAATTGATTTTTGATTTTCGAATTATTTTCTTTTCTTCAAAAGCCATTTTTTGATATAACAATTATTTAATAGCATCAAAATATAATATAATATTTGAAAAAAATTGATGAAAAATGATTTTGTCTAAACAGAAATTTAGAAACTTTTAAAGAAAGATAAAAAGTTGAAACAATATTTCTAAAGGCCTTCTGCTTTTTATATAATATAGATAGATAGATAGATATGAATAATAATTAATATTGTTTAGGGAAATTTTGTATACAATTTAGCTTCATTACATACCTATAGAAAAAATATATTAACAAATAAATCAAATAATCGATCCTGACATGGAAGACAACAAAGAAATCTTGAACTATGATAACAAAGAGAAATTATATATATATATATATATAAATTGATTATCAAAATTAAGTTAAAGTAATAAGAATAGAACAATTATCTTACCTTTTATTCTCGGGATCTTTGGCATTGATTTCTTGAGGATCCATCCATCTCCAAGAATTCCAATGCAGATCAAATCCAAAATTAATTCACCTTCAAGAATTGCAAACTTTTTAACGTATCGTGTCACCAATTTTAAATTAGTTACCTCAAAAATTTATTTGTTTTAATACATAAAAATCAATATCTTCATAATTTTTCTACGAAATCACATAGTTTTCAACGTTGAACCAATTAAATTTCTATATCATAATATTTTCTAAGATTTATAGGATGATATTAATATTAATTGCAGCAAAGTAAAATCCTGATTGATCTACAAGTGTTAAATATAATAATTTCTTACTTAAATAAATACTTTAATTAATTATGAAATTCTAAATATTAGGATAATAGTTAAATGATAATTATTTAAAAAAAAAAAGTAAAAAGACGATATTGTCTAAAACAGAGAATTTTAGTGAAGGACAAAAAGTTCAAATAACATTATTAAAGACCTTCACACTTTTAATATAGTACTAGTTTCAGTCTACGTGTTTTGCACGTATGTGCCACGTCAATTTAAAAATTATATATAAATAGTACTTGTCATTACATAAGTACAATATTCGTCATTAAATAAATACAATATTCATATAAAAAATTAAATAAATATTATTAGTTTGATGCAATAATTTAGTCTATTGTGAAACCACAAAGATGAGAAATCAATTCAATTGCTTATAAAATAGATATGTTAATAGTTTTTTAATACATAACAGTAATAATTTAAAGTTGAATAATTAGAAGTTAAATAATTAATTGATTAAAATTTAATGTAACAAAATATTCCTAAATATAAAAGAAGTATTTTAATGTTTCCAACATAATTTTACTAAACTTTTTTCTTTTTAAATTTGTTGTATTATATGCTTTTATTACAAAAATATTTGATAGTCAAAAGTTTAGGTAATTATTTACAAAGAATAGTCCTAAATCAAAAGTGAATTCTAAATATAAAGAAATTCCAATCCAAAAGTGAATCCTAAAACTAAATAAATAAAAGATTAAACAATAAATTAAGAAAAATAGTGAAAACACAATTTTGTAAAGAAGAGTATTTTAGTGAAGGGCAAAAAGTTCAATCAATATTTTTGAGGACTTTCACACTTTTAATTTAGTATAGATATATATTTTAAATAATTATTTTTTTAAGAAATAAATTTGGCCTTTAGTATTTACTTTTTACCCTACATACAAATACTTCTCAGAGGCATGATGCAGAAATGCATAGAAAACTAGGTAGGGGGAAATTTTATAGAATTCAAACTCTATGGCACAATATAACATCATGAAAGAAGTGAGATATTTTTTAAACACCTTGTAGCCTCTCATTCATAAATGTGGCACGCCTTCCAGCTATGAATGAGACTCTACTTAACATATCTTTCAGACACCTTAGGACACTTAAACCTAGATGCTTGATATCAAGTTTATCATAATCTGAGCCTACCCCCCAGTCGTAACACAATACTCAGAATCTCAAGGAACTTCAAGCTTACCACATGGCATTCATAAGCATATCAAATTCAAGAAAATCCTAATGCTAAAGCAAAATACGGATAGTCTAACAATCTCATAGCATAGAAAAAAAAAAGTTTGAACGACAATATAGACTCAACATCTAAACATATATCTGAAAGCCTCTATTATATAGATGAGACTAAAAGAGGCCCTAGCTTACACAAAAATAGTCTGAAATCAAAACAAAAGAAAGTCAAACAAAGGCATGAAAGTACATCCTTGGAGCATGAGGATTCACTAGCACTGAGATCGTAGAAGCTAGCACTAGCCACACAAGTGAGAAGGAATGTTTGTACTTATATTATGAAATAATATAAACTAAAAGTATATGACCAGTACTATAAAATGCACTAAACATGTGAAAAATGCAATATATGATATATCATGATATGCTATTGACCAAATTAGAAAATATGATAATAAGACATACACATGGTCAATATAATTTAAGAATTAGAATGAAAAACCTTGAAGAAACATAAGTCATAACAAACATTCTCATTTGTGGGATTTCAACGCGAGTTATAACATGAAATCTAGTGTAACTTCTACACCCAAAAAAGAAAAGCTACTTGTCAAGGTAAATTTTGTATCATAATGTATGCTATTTGTGTATCCACTAATAAGTTAATTAAAACAACCTATTAGGGACTAGAGATTGCTATAAAAGACTCCCTTACCAAGCCTCCACCTCAAAATCCTCTGATGCTAAGTCAAATTCCAACGGAATAGATAAATCAATTATCAAAGCATATTTTATGGAAAGACACTAATGAACTATGAACCTGTTTCATAAAGCCATAATCATAGAGAAGCTCATTAAATCATGATTCAAGTAATGTAAGAATTGTGTTTCATAAAGCCATAATCATAGAGAAGCTCATTATGATTCAAGTAATGTAAGAATTGTCCTTTCAACATTTTGAATCCATAAGTAGGTTAAAAAATCTTTCACAATCATTCATACTTTTTTTACATACATTATTAAAATATAATTCATCACTTTCACAATTCTCATTATCAAATCATGATCATAACTCTTAATGAAATTAGGGTACAATGCATGGGTTCATAAAAAAAAATATAAAATTCATATCATTTCATGCATAATAATGTTAATAAGAATGATTAATAGTATAATTGTTTGAACCTAACACAAGATCATCAAAATTTAGAGTTTTGAGGAGAAACTATAAAAGAGAATTGAGGATCGTTTGGGACTCCATAAATGGAAAGAAATCCATGGATGAGTTCTCACATACCTGAGAGAAATCCTAGCCTTGAAATATGAGAAGGAGACTTGAACTTAGAATAACCCTAGCTTTCACCTTGGGAGAATCCATGAAGAAGAAGACTTGGAGCTTTTGGTGTTTTGAGTGAGTTAGAGGGAATATGTTAGTTTAGGAGTATAAAAGCAGTTGTAGGGCTTAGGATTCTCTTAGAAACGACATAGTGTCACGGCCCAAACTAGGGCATAGACATGACACGGTGAATGGAAAATCTGAAGGGACCCCAAATAAGCCTCTTAGCATATCATACACATATCCTTGGTTGCAAAAGCAATATAAACAACAATACGAGAGTAAAAATAAGGAAAAAGGGGCTAAGAGAATTCTTTCATAACTTAAACATACAAGATTCAAGAGAGTCAAAGCTCAAAGCATCATTACATAACTTGTCTAACAACACCTCTAAACATAGAATTGAGTGGGGGCCAATACAACTTTCCAGGCTCACCCTCATAGTCAAAAGCATACAATAAAAAAAAAGAGTTCTTGAACAACATAAGATCAAAAGACATTGTCCTCAAAGTTGAGGAATCACCAAGCTTGCTTTAAAGATAGTACTAGCCACGTGAAAGAGGAAGATGATCAAGTGGAACTCTGGTTCCTATATAGTGATACCATGTAGGCATAGAGTATTCATTAGTACATTTGAATGTATAATTTATGTAAGATACAATGCAACAATAGATAGGCAACATAATCAAAATGCATAATCATAAGCAAGAGATAGTATATTAGCAATATGGCATGCATGAACAATGCTTGAAGTAAAATATACTTGAAAAATAATCGTACTTACATAACTTGTTTAACACAATAAGGTGACATACTTAGATCATCCAAATACCTTGTATTAAAGGGTGAGGGATATAACATAGATCGTAACCCCTTATAATAAGTAATGGATAGTACATAAGGGTAAAGAGATAGCATAGGTCATAACCCCTGCATATGAACAAAAGGTAATACGACATATTGAATCGCATATGAGGGTGAGGCGTACCACATAGTTCATAACCCCTTCATATGAGTATAATACATTACATAACATCAAATCATACATCAGGGTAAGGTGTACAACATAGTTCATAACCCTTACATGTAGAAATTGGCCTTGTACTAGAGGGCAAGGCATATAACATAATTCATAGCCCCTTCTAGTAGGCTTCACAATGCACAAGAGCATAAACCTTAGCATAAGGACTCAATAACTTATCAACAACCGAGACTTATATAAACTATGTAATTATAAGGTTACTTAAATCATAAACTAGGTAATAGACCATCAATAACTCAACAACCCTAAACTGGATATTTTATCAAATACCTGACGGGTGTGCAATACTAGTATAAAACCATGCAGTTCAATAGTGAAATCATGCAAGAAAACTTGAAGTAAATCAACCCACCAACACTTGGTATTAGCATCTTACAAAATACATTGAAACCACTTATCAAAACTCTTCATAGATCTTAGATTCATAGCTCAAAATATGCTTAGACAGTCATACTTTTATGAAACTCCAACATAGTTCATAGTCAA
The DNA here is from genome assembly GCA_025642045.1 of Solanum sejunctum. Classification (NCBI taxonomy): domain Eukaryota; kingdom Viridiplantae; phylum Streptophyta; class Magnoliopsida; order Solanales; family Solanaceae; genus Solanum; species Solanum sejunctum. Next base: position 9,456,877 of record JAOTQJ010000111.1, on the reverse strand, counting down.
ATTTATAGTAAGTAATATCCATAAGTAAATCAACTTAGAAATATGCAATTTATGTAAAAAGGAAGCTTGGGCGCCATGGGTGAAAGGACCCAATGGTTGAAACTCACATACCTTGACTTTGGAGATTTCCTTGAAGAAGATTTGAATGGAAACTTGAAGCTTGAATGAAATCCTTAGATCCAGAATGAGATCGGGACACTTGAATTTTGATTGAAATATTTGTCAAAGTGTTTGAGAGGGTTTTTGGGAATGTGTTGAATGATAAGAGGTTGAAAAATGACTAAGTATAGGTGTTTTCACGTATAGGGAGGCTTAGGCCCAAGACCCAAAGACCTTAGGCCGAATTAAAAAACTAGCAACAAAAAAATATACCAGTCTGCACCCTGGCCGCATAGGGTCAGGGGCGCAGACCCCCACTATTTTTTGTAAAATTTGGAAATTTAAATTTTACTACAGTTGCTCTAAAATCGGGGTTACACTCATTTCCCACTCAATTTTGCCTTATGAACAAGAATATGAAGTTGAATTTTCGATATCATATATGAATTTTGAGATATATGAAAATTGGGATTCTGGGTACTTCCAAGCACATTTTCGGACACTTTTTGAGGTCGTTTCATGTAGCATTAATATTGAAAGAATAAAAATGTCTAAAATATCTCTACAAAATAACTGCTATGAGGGTCCACAATAGCCTTTATGGACCGTAATTCCTTTTCTGATCTGTGGTTGCTCGTACGTAGGAAGTTAGGAGAATTTCAAGTTCTCAAGATCTCGGACCATGAACACATCTATGACTCGTAAATAGGAGGACGACTCATCTTGTCCTTTTGTAAAATTCAAGTACTATAACTGCCCATCACAGAACCTTGATCTATAAAACCACCACCTCAATCTATGGATTAGTATGCGATTCATATACCTCTTCCATAAATCAAAAGTACTGAAAATACTCATCTTTGAATCTAAATCACGAGACCCCTTTCTACGACCTGTAGAACCAATGATGACCTGTATATGTATACTCCTCATCTTGTTTGAGGTCAAATTTCCTAAATCTCTGAATCTTATCTATGAGTGATTATCTATAGCCCGTAATAGTTTCACGCGGTAGAACACACTCATGAACATTGGCCTATTTTTCAATTTTCTTCCAACTCCAAAGTATCATCTACGGTCACTATATCTACAAGTGTAAATCATTCTATGGCCTATAGGTGAGTCTCGTAGATCCTGCACTTTTCTTTCCCAACTTATGTTTTCAACTTTTAAGTATTATCATATCTCTCATTTGAGGATATTCGTCCTTGAATGAGACTCAAACTAGCATGAATAGAGCAGGGAAAGAGGTCTAACAACGAAACATAAATGCAAAATCCATCGAAATGCATAAAACAAAGGAGTAACCAATTCCAAGCTAAAACATGAACTTTAAAACTGATTTCATGAACATGCATGCATATGAAAATATGAGAATAGATGACATAAAAGCTTTCTTTCACACTAACACTTTCCAAAGGAATAATCGAAGTAGGATGACCAATACACTTCTTCAACAAGAAAACATGAAAATGCACTAAGCCAACTCCAAAGGAAATTCCAACTCATAAGTCATCTTATCAAAATATTTTTAAATATGATATGGGCTTATAAAATGGGGACTGAACTTCTCTTTCTTACCAAAATGCATTATACCTTTCATAGGTTGGCCACCGTTAAAAATTATCACTTATCTCATTCATTATCCCTATTAGTTATACCCTATTAATTGGCCATCGTAATCACATTGAATCCTGTTAATTATCCTTCATCCCATTCATTACCCCCCTTGATTCAATAAGTAAGAATTAGGCAAGTTCTAACGTTGACCACCATTAAAATGCATTCAATTTGAAGAGAGTAATTAATACATATATGCACACTTTCCAAGGATTACGAGTTTTTTGATTTTTACTTTGTTAGTTCTTTATGGTTCCCACAACCCCAATTATGAGTTTAGCTACTCATGTTCATTGGAGATGAGAAATCATGTTATGGAATAGCATAATTAAATACTTACAATGATAAATTGAAGAATGAAAAATTCGAAATCTTCACAAGAAATCACGATGTTATAGCTCCAATGTAAAATCACAAGTAATCTCCAAGGACAAAATAATAATCACAATTAACTGGTTCTTAACGTTCTGACTGCTCTCTTCTTCTAAAAAACCTAAAAAAAATATTTATAATAAGTGGAAACCAAATCCTAAATGAAATAGGAAAATTAGAATCAGGAAATTGAACGAACATAGTTACGGGTCGTAGAAGCAATCACGACCCGTGTCTGGCCTTTGTAGACTGCAATGCACCAAAGCTACCTTCCTTATACAAACTCTTCATACGGACCATCTTCTGACTTACGGCCCATAAAGGGTTTCGTCTGTTCACTCTTCAGTAATTCTTCAAAATGTTGATCCTTAATGCACGAACATGTATATGACCCGTCATCCGACTTATGACCCATAAAAGATTTCGTCTAATAACAGCTCAGCATTTAGTATATTTTCTGATTTTCAACATACGAACAAACATACAGGCCTTCAAATGGTTTACGACTCGTCCGCTAACATGTAACTTTAACATCTAAAAATTAGTCTTTCACTGGTTCTGATCCACGAACACATCCACGGCTCGTGGAATGAACCACGACCTGTAGAAAGCTTCGTACATCATCAAAAACTTGCAATCTGTGCAACTGGGCCCAAAATCATCCTAATTCCTGATCTCCTGAAAAGCCAACACAAAAACACATTAAGCCTACTAATATTGCTTTGAGATTAACCCGCGAAATTCTAAATTTTAAGCATCAAAAGTGTCGTGTTTTGGCAGCACATCAAACACCTCAATAGTATCCTCCACGATATTTAAGAAAATGGACATCATGCATCTCTAGAAGATGGCTAATGCGTTACACAATCTGAATGGCATCCTCTTGAATGCGAAGGTACAATAAGGATATGTAAAAATGGTCTTCTCCTAGTCTTCTAGAGTGACAGAAATCTTGTTGTAGCCTGAATAACTATCAAGAAAACAGTACCAATCTTTGCCTGCCAATTGATCTGGCATCTAGTCCATGAATGGCATATGCATATGGCATAATTTTTCCCATCATTAATAAGCATTTACTGTTGCTTTTTGGTTAAAATTCTTTAATGAAGCCACTTTTTCATAGCAATCCTCGTTGACCTAATTGGGAAGAAGAAATTGATGTCTGTCAAGTTCAGTTAGCCATTTGTAGGATATGTCTCAATTAAGTTGAGTGAGCAAGTCTCACATACCATCTCTTTCAGTTGTTTTGGTTCTTTGTCAGCCAGTTTCCGCTCTTGGATGAATAATGGTGGTAGCAGTTCCTCTTATGAAGAATTAGTTGCAAGTGAGAATGTTAGGAAAATATTGTATGATTTGTAGGTTGGATGGCTGCTTTGAATGTTTACAATAATTTAGCATATGATTCTTCTGGTGAGTGAAAGGGTGGCCTGCTACTCTCTTGCTATTTCAATTGATCTAATTTTCTTTTTGGATGAAGCAGAATGGATATGAAGGATTCATATAGCCATCCTCATCAACTAATTTGGAATTGTAGTTTTGTTTGTTGTTGATTTTTTCCTAGTTCGTAACAACTCTGTCGTGGTAGTATTTTACCGAAAAATTTATTCAAGACTATTTTCTTATCAATTCACCTAAGCTTAAGATTGCATATTCGTGGAGTCTAGCCACAAAGACTCCACTCAGGGAAATAGGGCTATGGCCATGCTGGTTTATATACTGAAAAATAGGAATGCTTGTTGATGCATAAAGAAAATTAACTCTACTGATAACTGGAGACTTAAATCGACTCTACTAATAGTTAAGGTGACATTCCATAGTCTCACAAGCTTATGTGTTTACGTTTCCCTTGAAATTCATGTTAAAAAGCTTTAAACTCGATTGTATATTGTGGCAGAAGTAGGACATCAGCAGCTGCTTATGAGATAGGAGTTGCATGTTTGATACATGTTTTCTTGTGCAAAAAATGAGTTAACCCTGATCTAATGATAACAGAACACATACTGGACAGAAGTAAGACTTACCTTTCTTTCTTTTAAAAAGTTGTGGACAGGGGAAATGAGGGAGGGGGTTGGAATGGGATCGTAATATTCTTACCACGAAAGAAAGAAGGGGACAGTTTGTCATTTGATATGTTAGTATTCGATTTCTGGCCCATGGGAGATTCTACAATACATTTTGGCCAGCACGGGGGCAATCTATGCTTCCTGTCCCCAACCTTGTATTTCTCTCCCCGTGACCATTGAATATTCATTTTTCAGAGTCAGTTGATGTTACCACTGAATATTCATTTCATTGTTGTGGTAAAGTGTATATTTGTTATTAAAATACAGATTGGAAGAGCAAGAGCAAGGGTTGACTACATACAAATCATGGTGGAAAAAGCAAGAAGGTAAGAGGCAATATAGACTTATTCTTTCCAGACAGGAATAATTCCTTGAGCAGCTAAGCGCTTCTCAACCCAGAAAACGACGTGCTTTGCTGTTATCTTCTTCTCATCAACCAGAAAAGGTTCCACAGTGCTCGCGCCAGAACCATAGGAGGACAAAGAGAAACCTTTAGGACCTGCCATGAACGAATAACTTTTGTAATCATTCAAGCAATCTCAACTCTCACAACAAAACACATACCTGTGAGTCCATCAGGAAAGAATGCCCAAAATGAATAGGGATTGCCCTTCTTCAGAAATGAGCCCTCCAGCTGCAACAACACCAAGCAAATGCACTGTGAAAAGATAAAATTGGCATGAAGAGAAGATAATAGGAGACTGACCTTGTTGTCATTAAACGATAGCTCGAGGTCAAGGATGTCGTTTTGGGCTTGAAGAATTGCTTTGAGTGAAGGAATAACATCCTCCTCCATCATCTGAGGTAGAGGTTTGATTGGAGCCTTTGACTGTGGCTTTGGTTTTGGCAGACCAGTTTCTTCAGCAGTCTCAGACCCTTTCTTCTCCTCCGCAACTAGTTGTATTGTCAATTATCAAATAGAATGCCATAAAATTCACCAATTTCAAAAAACAAAAGAAAGTTACCAGTTACAGATGAAGATTCTTGGGCTGCAAAGCAGACTAGTTGACATTTGCACCTTTTAAGGTGTCTTAGTTCAAGTGAATCAGCAGGCAATACAAGTTTAGCTCTACCACAGAAAGATGATGAAGGGAAGCTAGAAAGGGAAATAGAACCTCCTGTTGTTGCCATATTGTTCTTCTCTATCTTCTTAGAGCAAAATCACGCATATTGTACACTCAACTCCTTGAATTCTTTTCACCAGATATTGATTAGAGAGAGAGGATGGTACCACTTGTTAGTGATGCAGTGACAACATCTCAAAGGTAGCCAAAACAAGTTGCTTTCTCATCCACACACTCTTAGGAGAACGGATGCCACTAATTCTCGATTTCAATTTCTACCAATATTCTGCTGCTTATTTACCCCATTAAACTTGTCAATGGATATTTGAGAGAAAAATAATTATTAGTTCCGTTTTTAACTATTGATAGATTTAAATTTGGCAAATAACCTTAGATACACCCCTTTCATACCATATCACATAATAAGTGAGTACAATTTATTTAAAAAGTGTGGAATATTTAAAAAAAAAACCACATTAGCCTTAATTTTCACTTATTTTTAAAAACAAATTCCGTTCAATTTTAATTACCAACTATTAGAATACTCTTCTTCTTCCGATTTAACCTTTCCTCCATTAATGGTGACCTCAAAGCAAGTTTTTTTTTTCCCATTCTCATTTTTAATTGCTTGATTCGCTTTCTTTTCCTAATTATAAATACCAACTTCCCTAATTAATTTTTTTTTTGGCCAAACACATCTCTAGCCCCTTAAACTTGACATCAAATGTCATTTTGGCACTCCAATTCAACCTTGTTTCATTTTAACCTTTCAACTCTATTTTTTATGTTTCATTTTGATACTTCTGTCCAAGGAATCAACAAAATGGTGGAGAGTATACTTCATATACCAAGACATGACATAAAAGGCAATTAAAAATACATACACAAACCCTCTAACTTGACTTTATCTGTTTTGACATTTTATCTTACCTTTGTTATATTTTAACCTTTCAACTTTATGTTTTATGTAGCATTTAAACACAATTACTAATTTTATAATTTTTATATTTGTTCTTTATTTTTATTTTTTTATTTTAATATTGCATTTGTCCGTTAGTTTTCAAAAAAAAAATCTTAAATAATTAGGAGACAACTCTTTTTTAAAAAATAATATTTTTTAGAATTTCTCTATATTTCTTTTTTTGAAAATAATCAAAGAAATTACGTCGATTTTCTTTTTTAAATAATCATGTAAATTAAATAACATCATCTATTTTATTTTTCTCATATTCAAGCTGTTGTAGATTTAACTCACAAAATTTTGTAGATACAAAAAACATAAACTAGTATTTGAGTTAAATCCACAAAACTTGAATGTGAAAAAAATTTAAAATATCTTATATTATTTAAATTCAAATTAGTTCATAAAGAAACCAACACACTTTCCTTAGTCTTTTTTTAAAAAAAATTTATAGAGAAACCAACATTTGACATGATGTCATATGCTTAGATCTAATTAATCAAAATATTAATACACAATGGATGAAGATTGCATAATTTATCAAAATAGAAAAGCAACAAAAATGTAGTATTACTTAATCTGTCTATCCGCACAAGTTTAGCACATCAAAATGTCCACGTTTTAAAGGTTTCTAATTTCTTTTTTTAAATAGCGTGAAAGTGACATGTACACATCAGATGCGCAATTCTTAAGCAGGTGCAATCATGGATTCGCTCGTTCAGTAAATAAAACTCAACGATTGAATCATTAGTCATTCCGGATAAGACAAACAAATTGAAACTACAAATTAGCACAGTAAGATTACCTCAATGAAAATAACTGATAAAAATTAAGCAAATACCTCATCAGTTTGATAACCCCTACGAGCAGAGAAAGTAAAATGAATTCCTTTTGCCATATCTCTGTCATACATAGCACTCATTCTAGGATTCGACCAAGTTTCATAAGCTTCCTGTACTCGAATAAACCTCTGGGTAACATCTGGATGGTACTTCCTAGCTAATTGCTTGAAGGCTTGCTTGATTTCCAACAATGACCCAGTTTTTGGTATAGCCAGAAGATCGCAAAAAGTCCTATCAATATCAGCATAAGAAACGACATCGTTTAGTTCAATTTAGGTTTGAATGACTCGAATCTTGTCCTCAAAACTTGATAATTTGAAGGAATTTAGTTGGAAAAAACAGATGGGGGTATTGTTGGTGGGTTGGTGGGAAAAAGGGGGAAATGAAGGTTGCTTCTAGGGATTACGCCATGGGAGTTGCAACACGTTTACCACCCAATATCACAAGCTTCTCAACTGAAGTTCATGTCATTCCTAAGTTGTGTATACTAAGAGTACCAAATAGATAAGAGAAGAAAATGGTAGTGAATTAACCCTTTGAGCAGCGTTTGGTCAAGAAAAGGCATGGTCAAAACTTCAGGCTACTAAATCCACAAGAAATTAAAGTTAAGAAATGTGTACATGAAAAGAGATCAACAAAGGAGAAATTTGGGAAACCCAAAATGGAACACTGGAATGTGAACAGAGAATTTGATCACAGATGCACAAAGAAGATGAAGAAAAGCAAGGGTACACGTGGTTTTCTTAAGAAATAAAGGACAGTACACGTGTTAAATAGGCAATCAAATTGGTCAAAATATGAAGTACCATTTCTAATACTTTTGGTACAATTATTAATTGCAGTGTTGGTGCCAGCTTGTTGGCTTATAATATATATTTGTTAATCAATTGTAATGACCCTCTAGGTTTATTTTTGCTTTTCTCAGTATTTTGAATCTGTTGGAGCTTGTCTATAGTGACTCGCGTCATTTATGACTCGTTGGCGTTAACAGTTCAATCGTTTGGTCGGCCATTTGAAAGAAATGCAGTTTTTTATAATATAGGTCTGTTTAAAGTTGAAAAATTAATTTAGCAGTAAAGTCTCAGTAAATGGCCTCGAAATGAAATTTTGACAGTTCTATCAGCTTTAAAATAGCCAAATCAGGTTAGTAGCATGTTCGCTTAAAATACCAAAATTTTCTATGTTGGTTTGTAATAATGAGTTTTACAATTTAGCCTTCAGAAATGGCTAACAGTTGACTTTAGTCGACATTCTTGATAAACATTCTCGAATGGAAATTCTAACAGCATGTTAGCTCCAGAACGTCGATTTTAGTCTAGAATAATATTTCGTTCAGTTTCTAAGGCTTCCGGATGTGTTTTGGGACCTTCGGTGGAAATTGAATAAAAATGAAATAAGAAAATGAGATTCACATTTGATCGTAACGACCCTTTATTGGAATTTCGACTACACCATTGAGTGCGAAATGTTATTTCCAATCTGATTCCATATATAATGTGTTTTTTCCTACTTCAGATGAGTTAGGAGCATCGAAATCAAAGTCTGGATATTAGCTGAAAATTTGGTGCTCGCGATCGCGATCTGGTGCAAGAAGATCCATGTGATCGCAATGGTATAGTTGAATGAAGGGTCACTATCGCGACCTATAGACCATCGCGATCACGATGAAGAGATCGACAACTATAAAAGGTTGAAAAATTCCAGAATCGTGAAGGAACTTCATATAACAATAATTTCTTTGTCCGATATTCGATTTTAGCAATTCAAAAGGCTAACTTGTGTAATATTTTGAGCGAAATGTTGTGGTAGTGTCGGAAGTCGTCTGCAGCATGTTGTTGGAGGAAAAATTCACCATTTGTTGCTGTATATTGGAAGTATTTTTTTCAAAAATTCTGACATGTGATTTCTTATTCATTTTAAGTCAAAATTTAATTTTGGTCTATTTTGTGTGTTTTCTCGAGGCACATAGTAATGTTAGAAGTGATTGATTGAGCTTCGTTTTGAATGAAAATGCTTGTGAACCTATTGTCTGTATTAAGTTTTACGTAAAGAAATATTTTTTGTTATTAGGTTGTTTCATATGGTTTTAGACCTCGACGCAAATGCTAGTTACTAGATCCCAACAATTAGTGGGAGAGCCCGAGTCAACTGATGTGACTCCCACTTGATGTCGAAGCAGGGCTCGTGATAGGGCCAGTATCATGACCCAAGCTTAGGGCCTAGACGAATGGGGAACCCGAAGGGCCCCCAATCAACCCTCTTAACTTGTCATTACACATTATTGGTCATGGAAGCATGTAAAAGACAATAAAGTAAGACAAGGGCAAAGGGGCTAAGGGGTAGTTTACAAAGCATCATCATCAAGAGACAAGAGTCATAGCTAATATCATACATACATAACTTGTCCAGCAAATACCTATAAATACATAGATAAGAGTAGAGGCCAAGACAAGGTAACCAGACTCACCCTTATAGTCAAAATAGAACATAAAATAGAATGTCTCAATACAAAGCAATAAAAACATAGACCAAGGTCCCCGAAATGGAGGAATCACCAACTAGCTTGAAATAGCACCGCCTAGCTATATGGAGGAGGAGAAGAATGATCAACTTGGGCTTCGGTTCCTACATGGTGATATCATGTAGGCAAGAGTATGCATTAGTACGTTTGAATATACTAAGTATGTGGGATGCAATACAACGAGCAATAGATATCATAGTTAAAATGCATAACAATAGGCAATAGGCATATTATAGCAAGATGGCATGTATGATCAATGCTAGAGTAAAACATGCTTAAATAACTTATGTTCATATAAGATATCATATGTGAAGAATAGACCAAGCTAGATTTCCAAAGTATACACCCCTTGGTAGGTTAGTGATGATAGCACCCATCACCCTCGTGTGTGAGGTATTAACCCCTCATCAAGGTTAGTGATGATAACACCCATCACCCTAGTGGTTGAGATATTAATCCCTCAACTAGGTTAGTGATGATAGCACCCATCAACCTAGTGGTTGAGATATTGACCCCTCAACTAGGTTAGTGATGATAGCACCCATCACCCTAGTGGTTGAGATATTAAACCCTCAACTAAGTTAGTGATGATAGCACCCATCACCCCAGTGGTTGAGTTACTAACCCTTCAATTAGGCTCCCGGCTCGGGAATGGTCTAATACAACACTTCATATAGAACTCATCATGTACATAAGTTCATTTCATCATCATACAGTCATTCATATCATATCTTAAGCTTTGGACCTTCAATTCCATAAGAAATCCTAGCTGGACGTTTTATCAAACACTTGGGGGGTATAATAGGGGTAAAAGACTATGCAATTTAGAGATGAAATCATGCAAGAAAATCTGTAGTAAAACCATCAATCAACACCTTGCAACACCCCCAAGACATTCACATAAAAACCCATTATCAAATCCAACATTAAATCCAAGATTTAGAGCTCAAAACATACTAAAATAACCATACTTTCATGAACTAAAATCACTGTACAGTAAATTTCTTAATATACAAGACCCACATATAAAATCTATTTTAAATCATGCAATATTAGTAAAAAGGAGGCTCAGGCACCATGGGTGAAAGGACCTAATGATTCAACACCATATACTTTAGCTTTGGAAAGGTTATTGGTGAAGACTGAAAATGGAGGCTTGAAGTATGAAGAAAATCCTTAGTTCCGGATGAGGGTTTTGAGTCTTGAATTTTGGAGTGAAAATATGGGTAAGTATTATAGTGAGTGTTGGAAAATATTTTGGAAGATATGAGGATAAAATTTGGCTAAGTATAAGTAAAAACACGTTTGGAAAAATGTGGGCCCAACACTAGAAAAATTTGGACTAACATAAAAAAGGCAGTCACTAAATAACACTAGTGCGCGTCGCGGAGGTGGCATGCATTGCTCTCTGAAAATTACACTTTTAAAAATCAAAATTGCTAATCTTTCGCTCTTAAATCAGGTTAGACCCTTTTTCACCAAATTTTGACCCCTTGATCAAAAATATGAAGTTGAATTTTTGAAATAACGAATGGATTTTGAGATATATAAAAATTAAAATTTCAGGCATTCTGAGGCACATTTTCGAACACTTTTTGGGGTCTTTTCAGCCAAGGGCCAAGGACTTGCTAGAGGGGCTACTCCGCCCAGAGGACAGACTGGATTGGATTCTCCAGAGCCTGCTTATGAGCTAATAGTGCCTACAGATCCTATTCTACCACCCTCAGCCTTAGATACTACACCCTCGGTTCAGGAGTTACTCTTGAGGGTATTGACTAGGTTGGAGGGAGCACCTCTAGCCCTAGCAACTGTTAAAGTATTAGTTTCTACAGCATCGAGTGGTGTAGGTTAGTTTTGGCTCATCGACCTATTGGATCTCTAGCTATGACATGGGAGCAGTTTACTAGGATATTTCAGGAGAGATTCATGCTATATAGCCTTCAGGACAACCATAGGGATGAGTTTGATAGGCTTTAGCAGGGTTCTATATACATTTCTAACTAGAGGCTAAATTTCATACATTGTCCAGATATGCCTTGTCTAGCATCCCTACTGAGTTTGAGAGGATCTGGTACTCTACCAAGGGATTGGCAGGGTATCTTCAAGAGAGTACAACTTCATTAGTTCTAGCTAGAGGCACATTTTAGAGTATAGTGGACCACGCTGGCATGATAGAATGCATCAGCCATGAGAGATAGGGTGGCGGGAAGAGGTCCCATTAGTACGACCAATTTAGTAGACACTTGTTACATGACAAGGAGTTTCAGAGGTAGAGCCATCAAGGTTGGGTAGTCCACACAACTATCCCAGCTTCGGATAGTGTTGATAGGTCCCGATCTACTCAGATGGGCCATGATAGTTCATTTAGTGTACCTATGCATGGTTGCTTTTCAAGGCAACCACATCAAAGGTAGTAGACCAGGGCTTGTTATCATTGTGATGAGATTAGACACTCGACCCATTATTGTCTTCACCGTGCATCTTCTTCTCAAGCTTTAAGTTCTCAGCCAACTCATCTAGCTCCAGCACCGGCACCAAAGGACACACCCTAGGCTATGACGGGTGTCACCATAGGGGGTCATAGTATAGTGAGAGATGGTACACACGGTGGCCCACAGGCTAATGGTGGGCATAGAGTTTGTTATGTTATTCCAGATAGAGTTGAGGTAGAGGCCTTAGATGTAATTATTATAGGTATAGTTCCAGTATGCCACTGTTCAACTTCAGTTTTGTTTATTCTAGACTCTGCTTATTCCTATGTGTTAGCCTATTTTGCTTCTAATATTGATATTATGTGTGAGCCACTTATCGAGCCTATTTATGTTTCCACCTCTGTAGGTGAATCATTAGTAGTAAATCGGGTATATCAAGGTTGTATTGTGACTTTTATGGGGAGATATAATATGGCTAACTTGATATTGTTAGTGTTAGGACCCGCAACATAATTTAAACCCCGAACGTCCTTAATTGGTTCGATTTAATAAAGTTTGGGACCTATGTAACATTTTACTTAACTTAGGTCCTTAAGAATAAAAGAGATGCGGGGTCAAGTTGGGTGCCTCCTTTTGATTGGACCAAGTGTGTGTGTGTGTGTGTGTCTATATATGGTAATATATCTTGTACAAGAAATACATTCCACACATCAACACTTAGAAAAAAAAAAAGAGAAGAAAACTTTGTTCCAAAAAATAGGCCTCGGTTGCTA
>JAOTQJ010000111.1:9427321-9444030 GCA_025642045.1 Solanum sejunctum | reverse complement strand
GAAACAAAAAATACAAAAGAAGATTGCTTTCACTTTTACTTTTTATTTTTCATTTACATAGTGTATACTAGTTGAGTTATCATAGGTACCATGTACGCAAAACACATTTAAAAAAAATTAAGAAATCTAAGGCTCATGAGTTCAAACACCGACTCCTAGATGAGCCTGAGGAAGCTAAAAAGAATGACTCCAAGGAGCAGTTGGAAATTAGCAGCAAGTCAAGAGTGAAGACCAACATGATGAGGAAATGGTCCAAGTTGCTTGTACCAGCGTTTGAGCTACTAAACATAGCCTCCCTTCCAACCTCCACATTAGCACACACTCTTGAATGTCTAAAGAGGGGGGAGAGTCTAATGCTGAGGGTAGTGTTGAGAGTATCCAGTTTACTGAGTTAATTTTTGGGATTGGCCACACATAGTCTAAGAGTATTAGATTGGAGTCACAACTGGCTATTGTGATAAGGAAGAAGGAAGGGTCCTAATAGTGTGTCTTAAGCAAGTATATATTTGTGACTAAATCTGAAAAAGGCATGCCTGAATACAACATCTTTGAGGATACCCAAATCAAGATGGAGTGGCTAGCAGCCATCCGAGAGATACAAATGCATTCTCACATTACATGTTTGAGTGGATGGGTGTTCAAACTCCCAAAAAATATGCTTAGAAAATACCATAATCATAATTTTCATATATCTCAAAATTCGTGCGTGATATCAAAAAGTTAAATTCATATTCTTCATTAGGGAGCAAAATTGAGTGGGAAATGGTAAAACCACGATTTTAGAGGGCTCATAACAAAAAATAATTTTCACAAAATAGTGTCTGTCTGTGTGCAGGTTGTGACGTGCCTGGGGCACAAATCAGTGTTAATTTTCCAACTGCATTAGATTCGTGTCATGGACTAGACGTGGATTAGTTCAAGTTATTCCTTAGTTTTTAATTTCGGTCCAATGGTATTACGGTCATAGCCCTATGCCCACTTATATATGAAAACACCTATACTTAGCCATTTTTCAACTCCATATCACTCAAGACCCTCTCAAAACCCTCTCTAACAATTAAATCCAAATTCAAGTGCATCAAGCATAATTTTGGATCTCAAGGAATCCACTCAAGCTTCAAGTCTCCTCAAGTATACATCAAGAAAACCCATATTTAAGGTATGTGAGTTTCATCCATTGAGTCCTTTCACCCATGGAGCCCAATCTCCCTTTTTATGAAAATTGCATGTTTTCAAGTTGCATCTTCTATGGGTATCTTTTATTATGGATTTTGATTAAAAATTATGTTGGAGTTTTAGCAAATGTTGATTGAATATGCATGTTTATCTATTTCAAGCTTATATAATGAATGGGCTTTATCTATTGAGACCATGCATGTTTTACACTATGAAACTATGATCTGTTATGAGCTTTGATGATGGATTTCAGGGTATCATGCATGAGGGTTTTACTATATATTGGTGGGTTAATTTACATTGAGTATTCTCTTATTGTTTCACCTTTGAATTGCGTGATTTTGAACTAGCGTTACACACTCACAAAATGTTTGATAAAATATCTTGACAAGGATTCTCAAGTTATTGATGGTCTATTACATGGTTTATAAGTCAAATGACCTTATGACGATTAAGTGATTGCATGTATGTATTGAATTCATGAAAAGTATCTATAGTGTTGCAGTTGACCACACCTTGTTGAGGGTTGACATGCCTAATCACCTTGTTGACGTGGTGACATGCCTCGACCACCTTGTTAGGGGGTGAGATACCCCTACTACTATATTTAGTGGTAGATACCTTGACCACCTTGTTAGGGGGTAACATGCCAATACTACCCTTTTGAGGGGTAGGTACCTTGACCACTTTGTTGGAGGTGATACACCCATACTAGGAAGTTGAGGGGTAAATACCTCGATCACCTTGTTAGGGGGTGACATGTCAATACTACCATGTTGATAGGTAGATACCTCAATCACCTTCCAAGGGGGGTAAATGCCTTAGATTAAAAGTAATAATTTACTTGTTCTATGATTATCTTATCTTCCCACACATGTATTATGTTCTGTACAAGTTATATGATTTATAAGCGTGTTTTACTTCAAGCATTAATCATACATGCCATATTGATATTATACTTATCTATTACTTTTGATTATATATTTTGACTATATTGTCTTATGTCTTATTGTATTGTATACTACATACTTAGTACATTTAAATATCCTAATGCATACTCTATGCCTACAATATATTACCATAGAGGAACCAGAGCACCTCTTGATCATCCTCCACGTGGCTAGTTTGGTGCTTTGGAAGATAAGCTTTGGTGAGTCCTCATGTCCGGGGACATGAGCAATGCTACTCTTACTATTTGATATCTCTTTATGTTTAACACTTCATACTATGAGGGGGAGTGCGAAAAATGCCTTGTCCCCAGCTCCAATCTATGTTAGAGGTGTTTTTGGAATAATTGATATACTTATGCTTTCAGCTTTGACTCTTTTATACTTTATAAATATCAAGACTTCCTTTAGTCCCACTTGCCTTATTTGTATCTCATGTTATTATTTATTCAACTTCTGCGATCAAGGATGTGGGAATGATATACTAAGAGGCTTGTTTGGTGTCTCATGGGTTTCCATTCGCCATGTCACATCTAGGCCCTATGCTTGGGTCATAATAGCTGTCACGACCCAAGCCTAGGGCCTAAAAGTGATATGGCAAATGGGGAACCAGAGGAACCCCAAACAAGCCTCTTAGCAAATAAATCACACATCCTTGGTCGCAGAAGCAAGCTAATAACAAAAAAAAATACAAATAAAGGAAATGGGATTAAGGGAAGTCTTTGATACTCATAAAAAATTCAAGAGCCAAACTCATTGCATAAATACATCAATTATCCAACAACACCTCTAACAAAGATCGGAATGGGGGCCAAGACACTTTCCAGGTTTACCCTAATATTATCAAGTGTTCAACACAAAAAGACATCAAATAGTAATAGTAGCATAACTAGTGTCCTCGAACTTGAGGACTCACCAAAACTTATCTTCTGAAGTGCCAAAACTATCCACATGGAGGATGATTGAGAGGTGCTCCGGCTCCCACATTATAATATCATGTAGGCATAGAATATGCATTAGTACATTTGAAAGTACCAAGTATGTAGGATGCAATGTAATAAGACATAATCCAATTTACCAAAAATGTATAATTATAAGCAATTGATAAGTATAATATCAATATGGCATTCATGATCAATGCTTGTAGTAAAACATGCTTGTAAATTATATAACTTGTAAACATAGATTCCATGTGTGGGAAGAGACCATAACCAACATAGACTAATCAAACTGTTACTTGGAAACCAAGGCATGCCACCCCCCGGGAAGGTGATTAAGGTATCCACCCCTCAACATAGTGGTATGAGCATGTCACCCCCCAACTTAGTGGTCGAGGTGTCTTACCTCAACCTGGTGGTATGGGCATGTCACCCCCAACAAGATGGTTGAGGTATCTACCCCTCAACATGGTAGCATGGGCATGTTACCCCCAATAAGGTGGTCGAAGTATACACCCCACAACATGGTGGTATGGGCATGTAACCCCCCAACAAGGTGTGGTTAACTTTCAATACTATAGATACTTTTTATGAATTCAATATATACGTTCAATCCCTCAATCATCATAAAGTAACTTAACTTATAAACCATATAGTAGATCATAAATAGCTTGAGAATCTTTGTTAATAGCTGATACAACATGAAAACATGTAATATTCATTTAGGGGGAGATTGGGCTTTATGGGTGAAAGGACCCAATGGATGAAACCCACATACCTCAAACTTGGTTTTTCTTGATATGACCTTGTAGAGAACATGGAGCTTGAAGAGAATTGTTGAGTTCCAAAGTTAGGCTTGAAATCATTGATATTTGAATGAGATATTTGGCTAAGTCTTAGAGAGGGTTTTGAGTGATATAGAATTGAAAAATGGCTAAGTATAAGTGTTTTAACGCATAAGTGGGCATGGGAATATAACCCTAATTCCCTTGGGACAAAATAGGAAAATAAGTAAAAACCAACATTGGTTCGCGTCTGGTCCATAAAGCGAACCCATCACAAAGGATAGCATTACATTAATTCGCATCCAGTCCACGTCACGATTTGGTTGTGGATGCACACTGGATAAGAAAATTTTGTGAAAATTATTTTTTGCTATAGGTTATGTAAAATCGGGGTTATATCCAATTTCTACTCAATTTTGTTCTCTGATTAAGAATAAGAAGTCAGATTTTAGATATCACTGCGGATTTTGAGAAATATGGAACTTACGATTGTGGGCATTTTTAAAGCACATTTTTAGGGCGTTTCAATATCTCCCCCTTAGGAATATGTATCCCCGAATGTCAAATAAACATACATAAGAGAAGTAATCATGAACATTTCAACCTAACATGAATGCAATAAATGCACTTAAAGATCATTTTAAAAAATCTCAACATGAACATAAAAAATCACCATAAACTTGTCAACATAAGCATGAATGCATACAAAATTACATAAGGCCTAAAACTTGGGACTTAAATTAGTATCTTAGGCTTGAATAGATGGATGAGATATGTATATCCTTTTCTTATGTCTGCCTCGGCTTTCCATGTGGCACTTTCAACTTGTTGGTTCCTGCAAAGGACCGTGATAGAAGCTACATCTTTGTTTCTCAACCACTTCACTTGTCTATCCAAAATCTCCACTAGGACCTCTTCATAGGTCAAATTATCTTCTAAAACACCCAAAACATTCAAGGTAACTATAGGACTTAGGTCCCCCATACACTTTTTCAACATGGACACATAGATGACCAAATGAACCATATCTATCTCTATACGCAACTCCAACATGTAAGCAACTTTACCCACTTTCCTCCAAAGTTTATAAGGACTGACAAACCTTAGGCTCAATTTTCACTTCTTGCCAAATAGAACTATACACTTCTTTGGTGAGACTTTCAAGTAAACCCAATCACCAACCTTAAACTTAAGATCTCTTCTCCTAACATCAGAGTAGGACTTTTTTCTACTTCGAGATGTTTTTAATATCTTCCTGATCAACCTCACCTTATCTAAGGCTTCTTTGACCTAATCTAGACCTAGCAAAGCCATTTCCCCTTCTTGAAATCACCTAACCAGTGATCTACAATGCCTATCATAAATAGCTTCAAAGGAGCAATACTAATACTTTAGTGGAAGCTATTCATGAGACGAACATGTTCAACCCAACTTTCTTTAAACTCAGAAACACAAGCCCTAAGCATATCTTCAAAAGTTTGGATAGTCTGCTTGGCCTAACCATCCATTTAAAGATGAAAGGTTGTGCTAAGCTTAACCTTGGTACCAAGACCTCGTTCGAAAGACCTCCAAAAGTGAGAAGTAAATTGAGCACCACGATCCAAAATGATAGATCATAGGTACCCTATGCAATCTAACCAACTCATTGGCATTTTACACCATAGTAGTTTTGATAGGCAGGAAGTGAGCTGACTTTGTCATTCTATCCACGACAACCCAAATAGAGTCAAAATGTCACCTAGTGTTAGGCAACCCAGCCATAAAATCCATACTGATCTCCTCCCACTTCCATGTAAAAATCTCCATGTCTTGGACTAGGCTACCAAACCTTTGATGTTTGATTTCCTCTTGTTGGCAATTGTTACATCCAAATATGATCTTTGTGATGTCTCTCTTCATACCACCTCACGAATATACTTCCCCCAAGTCCTTGTACATATTTGTAGGATGAGTTGAATCTAATAGGATGAATGATGGGCCTCCTTCAAGATCAATTCTTTTAAATCATCAATATTTGGAATACACAATTTACCTTGGTACCTAAGGGCACGATCTCCCCCTTGGGAGAAACCTCCAGTTTATCATCTCTCACCAAGGTCTTCAACTATAACAAGATGGGGTCAAGATCTTATTATGCCTTTACCTCCTTAATGAAGGAAGATTTAGAGCCATCAACCACTACTACACCACTATTATTAACTTCAACCAACCTAACCTCAAAATTACCCAACCGGTGATCTTTTCTAACCACATCTCTACCATCATCAACAACATGAGCTATACTACCTATAGACACCCTACTTAGAGCATCGATCTCAACATTAGCTTTGTCAGGGTGATAATGCACAGTCACATCATAATGTTTAAGAAGTTCTAACCACCTTCTTTGTCTCAAATTAAGATCTTTTTGCATGAATACATATTGGAGACTCTTGTGGTCGGTGAACACATCAACATGAACCCCACACAAGTAGTGACGCTAAATTTACAAAGTAAATACCACAGCTGTCAATTCAAGATCATGGGTGAGATAATTGCTCTCATACACCAAAAGTTGTCTAGAGGCATATGCTATAACCTTACCACTTTGCATCAAAAAACACCCCAAACAAATTCTTGTGGCATCATAATATACAACAAATCCTTCTAACCCTTTTGGTAGTAACAAGATAGGAGCTGAGACAGGCTTATCTTTCACAGTTTGAAATCTCTTTTGACACTTATCGATCTACACAAATTTTGCCTTCCTTTGTGTTAATTTAGTTATAGGAGAAGAAATAGAAGAGAAGCTATTCACAAACCTCCGATAATAACTCGCCAAACCTAAGAAACTTCTAATGTCCTATGGAGTCAAATGTCTAGGGCCAATTTCTAATCACCTTCATTTTCTTAGGATCCACTTAATGCAATCACCTAACACCATATGCCCTACAAAAGCAACCTTTTTCAACTAGAACTCATATTTTTCAAATTTAGCATACAACCTCTCCTCCCTCAATATTTGCAATATCACCCTTAAGTAATCTATATGCTCCTCCTCACTATGGGAATAGATAAACAGATCATAAATAGAAACCACCTCAAACAAGTAAAGGTAGGGCTTAAAGACCTTATTCATAAGTTCAATAAATATAGTTGGTACATTAGTCAACCCAAATGACATAACTACAAACTCAAAGTGTCCATACCTAGTTCGAAAAATACTCTTGGGAGTGTCACACTCCCTCACTTTCACTTGATGATACTTGGACCAAAGATAAATTTTAGAGAAGTGACCAGCACCTTCAAGTTGATTAAAAAGGTCATCAATCCTTAGTAGAGGGTGCTTGTTCTTTATGGTGACTCTATTAATTTGTTGGTAATCAATGCGTATTCTAAGAGAACCATCCTTCTTCTCCACAAATATCACCATTGCACCCTAAGGTGACATACTAGGTCTTATGAAACCCTTCTCCGACAAATGCATCAATTGTTCCTTCAACACTTTCAACCCCACCAGAGCCATGTAAGGGGTAATAGAAATGGGTTGAGCATCAAGAAGAAGGTGTATACAAAAATCTATTTCCCTTTCAGGAGGAACATCGAGAATCCCATTGGGAAAGACATCAAGAAATTCATTAACCACCCAAACTGACTCATTAGGAAGGACTTTGGACTCAATATCCCTAACCCTCACAATATGATAGAGACAACCCTTAGAAATAAACTTTTGGGTTTTGAGGCAAGAAATGATTCTACTGTTGACCACCACATCATAACTTTCCTAGTCAAGAATGGGCTCATTAGGGAATTGGAATTAAACGCGAAGGCTTCTACAATCAATAGAAGCATAATGTGCATGCAACCCATCTATCTCAAGAATGACATCAATATCCACTATATCTAATTCAACAAGATCACAAGGTAAGATTTTATGCAAGATAAACACTTGGCAATTGCTATAGACTCCTCTAGCAAAAATTGACTAACCAACGGGGTTAGTTACTTCATAAGATTTACACAATAATTCGGGGACTAACTTGAAGCTTTTTGGCAACAAAAGGAGTAATAAAAGAAAGAGTGACACCCGAGTCTATCAAATCATACATATCAAAATTAAAAACCTTTAATTTATTGGTGATGACATTGAGTACCTCATCTACCTCTTGTATCCCTTGAAGATCATAGCACCTCATCTACCTCTTGTATCCCTTGAAGAGCATAGAATCTATTTTTTCTTGGAGCACCCCTTTATTTTCCTCCTCTTCCCATTTGACCTGTATTTGCACCATGGCCTTATGGATGACCATCTCTACCTTTATTTTGAGTATGAGGAGATTCAATCACCTTACGACCCACTTCACAATAGCCAAAGCAAGCATTTGAGTTTCTCATACATTAGCCATTATGGTTCCTACCACATCTTTGGCATATAGAGTTATTCACCATAACACCACCATCATGGAATCTTTAATTGTCATTATCAAATCCCCTATTAGGATAATTAGAAGACCTTTGGCCTTGGAACTTTTGGCTTTAAGAAAATCGATCCACCTTTAAAATGATCCCTATTGGAATCATCACTTCTTCTATTTCGAAGATTTCCCCACTATAATTGCTTGCAATAAGTCATTAGGTAGCACAAATGCATATCACCTATAGCATGGTTATACGATACTCCTTATTAACCAAGTCGGACACCCCTAAGACAAATTTGTGCATACTTGATCCCAACTCAACAACAAATTGTGGGGCATACTTAGAGATTTAGTTGCAATTGATGGCGTACTACCTCACACTCATGGAAACTTGTTTAAGTTTCATAAACTCCATGAAATGCCCCAAAAGCACCCCAAAAATGTGTTTAGAAAATGCCTATAATCGTATTTTCTGAATATCTCAAAATTTTTGTATGATGTTGAAAATCCAACTTCATATTCTTAATAGGGAAAACAATTGAGTGAGAAATGAGTATAACCTAATTTTAGTCAATCCGTAGCGAAAAATAATTTTTACAAAATAGTGTCTGTCCGTGCCCAAGCTGCAATGCTCCTAGGGAGCGGATTAGTGTTAATTTGCCCTCCATGTTGGGGCTGCATTACGGACCAGATATGGACAAGTACAAGTTTTTCCTTAGTTTTCCATTTTGGCCCAAGAGCATTGTGGTCGTAGCCCCATGCCCACTTCTGCATGAAAACACCTATACGTAACCCTTTTTCAACTTTATATCACTCAAGATACGTTCAAAAACCTCTCAAAGACTGGACCAAATATTTCATCCAAATTCAAGTATCCCATGTTTAATTCCAAATCTCAAGAACTCCATTCAAGCTTAAAGTTTCCTTCAAGTCTACATCATGAAAATCTAAATTTTAGGTATGTGAGTTTCATCCATTGGATTCTTTAAAACATTGAGCCCAATTCCTCATTTTATGAAGATTGCATGTTTCAAGTTATATCTTCAATGGGTATCTCTTATTATGGATTTTTATTATAAAATATATTGGGTTTTAATGATATACTGATCGGATATGCATGTTTATCTATTTCAAACTTATACAATGAATTAATTTTATCTAGTAAGACTATGCATTTTTTGATCTACGAAACTATGGTCTACTATGAGATTAGATAATAGATTTCAAGGTATCCTACATGAGCGTTTTACTATATGCTAGTGGGTTGATTTACATTGAGTTTTCTCATATCACTTTGAATTGAAAGATATTAAAAAAAATATTATACACCTACCACATGTTTCATAAATTATCTTTACAAGGATTCTCAAGTTATTGATGAATTACTACATGGTTTATAAGTCAAGTGAACTTATGATGCTTAAGGGATTATATATATGCTTTGAATTTATGAAAAGTATCTATAATGTGGCAAGTTGACCACACATTGTTGGGGGGTGACATGCCCATACTACCATGTTGAGGGATAGATACCTCGACCATCTTGTTGGGTAGTGACATACTCATACTAATATGGTGAGGGGTAGATACCACGACCAACTTGTTGGGGGGCGACATGCACATACTACTATGCTGGGGGGTAGATACCTCGACCACCTTGATCAGGGTGACATGCCCATACTACCATGTTGATGGGTAGATACCTTGACTGCCTCATCAAGGGGATGACATGCTATAGATTCCAAGTAGTAGTTGCTAGGCTATGTTTATGGTCTGTTCCCATACATGTAATCTATATTTGTAAGTTATATGATTTACAACCATTGATCATGTATGCCATATTGATATTATACCTATCCATTTCTTAAAACTATGCATTTTGACTATGTTGGCTTATATCTTGTTGCTTTGCATCTTACATACTTAGTATATTCAAACATACCAATGCATACTCTATGTCGATATGATATTACCATGTAGGAACTGGGACCCCTCTCGATCATCCTCCACATGGCTAGTTTTGGCATTTCAGAAGATAAGCTTTGGTATATCCTCAAGCCTGAGGACACTAGCTATGATACTCTTACTATTTGATGTCTTTTTATGTTGAACACTTGATACTATGAGGGTGAGCCTGAAAAGCATCTTGGCCCCTACTCCAATCTATGTTAAAGGTGTTGTTGGAACAATTGATATACTTATGCATTGAACTTTTACTTTGTTATGCTTTATAAATATCAAGATTCCCTTAGTCTTACTTCTCTTATTTATATCTCTTGTTGTTTTTTGTTTTGCTTCCGTGACCAAGGATATGCGAATGATATGCTAAGAGACTTGTTTGGGGTCCCTTCGGGTTCTCATTCGTCATGTCACATCTAGTCCCTAAGGTCAGGTCGTGACAAACTTGATATCAGAGTACTAGGTTATTAAAGGTCATTGAAGTTCAACACACCACGTTAATTAGAGTCTTGTTCATGGTCCTAAAGTGCGCCACAACTATGAATGGGAAGCTGTGAGGTGTTTTAGGAAATGTTTCACTTCTTCATGGTCTATATCATGCTTTAGATGTACGTGTAAGGGTTTTCTCCTAACTAATGCTATTTGATCTTCTATATCATGCTGATTCCAAGAGGGAAAATAAGGAGAGCCTGTATACCCGATGAGCAACCGGCTCCTCCCACTCCTCAAGTTCCTCAAGGTGAAGGGGTGGCCAAAGATGAGTTTTGGTATGCTGTCATAATGATTGCTCGTGTTATGACCAACAGAATTCACCAAGGGGTCCAAGACCCTCATGCTCCCACTTCGGCTTCTAGGGTGACAAATTTCACTAGCATGAGCCAACCAAAGTTCCATAGGTCCAAGGTGGATGAAGATCCCTAAAAGTTTATCGTTTAGTGTACAAATTGCTATCTATTATAGGGGTCAATTTGAGGAAAAGACTGAGTTGGTGGCCTGCCAACTCAAAGCGGTGGCTCAAATTTGATTTGCACAATGGAGGTTTGAGAGGAGAGTGATGATGTTATTCCTTGGGAAGAGTTCAAAGCCGCATTCCTCAACCAGTTCATTCTTATCAACCTAAAGAAGGCTAAAATGATGGAGTTTATGAACCTTAAGCAAGGATCCATGAGCGTGAGGGAGTCTGTCCTCAAATTTAACCAAATCTCCAAGTATGCCCATAATTGGTTGCCAAGCCAATGTCAAGGATGAAGAAATCTGTGTCTGGTGTATCTGACTTGGTTAATAAGGATTGTTATACTGTCATGCTAATTGGTGATATGGATTTCTCTCTCCTCATGACATATGCCAAACAACTAGAGGGGGGAAATCTTAGAAAAAGAAGTAATGGTGAGTCCAAGAGGGCTCCGTTTGAAGGTGGATACCCAAATGCCAAGGGTGGTCAGTTTGCTCAAGGCCACAAGTTCCAAGGC
Organism: Solanum sejunctum; assembly: GCA_025642045.1. NCBI lineage: Eukaryota > Viridiplantae > Streptophyta > Magnoliopsida > Solanales > Solanaceae > Solanum > Solanum sejunctum. The sequence continues at coordinate 9,432,359 of JAOTQJ010000111.1, read as the reverse complement.
CAAGGATCTTGCAATTCCCCTAATAGGAGGTTTGCTAATGACAATCCAAGGGTCCAAGGTGGTGGTGGTGTGGTGCATAACCCTATGTGCCAAAGGTATGGTAGGAACCATAATGGTCCATGTTTGAAGGACTCTGATACTTGCTATGGTTGTGGTGAAATGAGTCATAAGGTGATTGATTGTCGTCATGCTCGAAACAAAGGTAGCAATGGTCACCCACAAGGTCAAGGTACAAATATGAGCCAAAGGGGAGAGGAGGCCAACAAGGGGGTGCTCCAAGTCAAAATAGATTCTATGCTCTTCAAGGTAGACAAGTATATAAGGTGCCTGATGTTGTCATTGATATGTTAAAGTTTTCTATTTTGATGTGTATGCATTGATATACTCGGGTGCTTCTCTTTCTTTTATTACATATTTTGTTGCCAAAAAGCTTCATGTGTGTCTCGAATTGTTGTGTGAACCTTATGAAGTTTCTACCCCTGATGGTGATTACGTTGTTGCTAACAGAGTTCATAGAAATTATTTCTTGTTCATCTAGCATAAAATATTGCCTTGTGATTTGTTGAACTAGATATGGTGGATTTTGATGTCATTCTTGGGATGGATTAGTTGTATGCATGTTATGCTTCTATCGATCGTAAAACCTGTAGGGTTAATTCTTATTCCCTAATGAACTAGTCCATGAGTGAAAAAGTTGTGATCTATTAGTGGTTAAGGGTAGATTCATTGCTTGCCTTAATGCCCCAAAATGGATTTCTAAGGGTTGTCTAAATCATCTCTTGAGGGTTAGGGATGTTTAGTACAAAATCCTTTCTATTGAATTGGTTCCAGTGGTTAATGAGTTTCTTGATGTTTTTCCCAATGAACTTCCCAGTGTTCCTCTCAAGAGGAAAATAGACTTTGGTATAGACCTCCTTCCCGATATTCAACCCATTTTTATTCCCCCTTACTGTATGACCCCGGCGAAGTTGAAAGAATAATTGAGGAATTAGTTGGAGAAGGATTTTTGAAGGCCTAATAAGTCATGTTGCAGTACAGTAGTGTTGTTTGTGAAGAGAAAGGATGGTTCTCTTAGAATGCGCATTGATTATGACCAACATAATAGAGTAGAGCCACCATAAAGAACAAGTAGACTTTACAAAGGATTGATGACCTTTTTGATCAACTTCAAGGGGCTAGTCACTTCTCTAAGATCGATCTTTGGTCTGGGTATCACCAAGTGAAATTGAGGGAGTGTGGCATTCCCAGGATGGCTTTTCGAACAAGGTATGGGCACTTTGTGTTTATGGTTATGTCCTTTGGGTTGACTAATTAACCTACTATATTTATGGTTCTTGTGAATAGGGTCTTTATACCTTACCTTGACTTGTTTGTGGTCTTTTTTATTGATGATATTTTGATCTGTTCCCATAGTGAGAAGAAGTATGTGGATCACTTGAAGGTGGTATTGCAAATCTTGAGGGACGAGACATTATATACAAAATATGAGAAATGTGAGGTTTTGTTGAAATAGGTCATTTTTCTAGGGCATGTGGTGCCGAATGATGGCATTAAGGTGGATATGAAGAAAACGGAGGTGATTAGAAATCGGCCTAGACCTTTGACTCCATCTAACATTAGAAGTTTCTTAGATTTGGCGGCTTATTACAGGTGGTTTGTAAATGGTTTCTCTTCTATTTCTTCTCCTATGACTAAATTAACACAAAACAAGGAGAAATTTGTGTGGACCAATGAGTGTGAAAAGATTTTCCAAAATTTGAAAGATAAGCTTGTTTCCGCTCCTATCTTATCTCTATCGGAAGGCTTACATGCTTGTTTTCCCTCCTATCTTACCTCTACCGGAAGGCTTGAAAGGGTTTGTTGTGTATTGTGATACCTCAAGAATTGGTTTGGGATGTGTTTTGATGCAAACTGCTAAGGTGATATCATATACCTCTAGACAACTTATGGTGCATGAGAAGAACTATCTAACCCATGATTTTGAAATGGCAGTCATGATAATTGCTTTGAATATTTGGCATCAGTACTTGTATAGAGTTCATGTTGTTATGTTCATCATCTACAAGAGTCTCCAATATGTTTTCACCGGAAAAAATCTTAACTTGAGACAATGAAGATGATTAGATCTTCTTAAAGATTATCATATGAGTATGCATTATCACCCCGACAAAGCTAATATCATGACTGATGCTCTAAGAAGGGTGTCTATGGGTTGTTTAGATCATGTTGATTATGGTGGAAATGAGGTGGCTAGAGAGGTTTAGCATTTGGCTAGATAAGGGTTTAGGTTGGATGAGGTTGATAATGGTGGTGTAATGGTTGTTGATGGTTCTAAATCTTCATTGGTTGAGGAGTTATAGGTAAAACAACATCTTGAGCCCAACTTGCTAGATTTGAAGGCCTTAGTGATAGATGGTAAAATGGAGGTTTTCTCCTAAGTGGGAGAAGTTTCCCTTAGGTACCAAAGTAAATTGTGTTCAAATGTAGATGATTTGAAAGTGTTGATCTTGAAGGAGGCTCATAAGTCATCCTATTCCATTCATCCCAGTTCTGCAAAGATGTATAGAGACTTGACAAAAGTGCATCAGTGGGGTGGTATGAGGAGAGACATTGCCAATTTCATATTTGAATATCAAAATTACCAACAAATGAAAGCCTAACATCAAAGGCCGGGTGGCTTAGCCTAAGATATAGAGATTCATGTAAGTGGGAGGAAATCAGTATGAATTTTGTTGTTGGGTTATCTATGACTAGGAAATATTTTAATTCTATTTCGGTTATTGTGGATAGAACAAGAAAGTTGGTTGACTTCTTACTGGTCAAAACTGCTTATGGTGCTAAAGATTATGTGAAGTTGTTTATACATAAGTTGAGTTGTTTATACATAAGTTGGTTAGATTGCATGCGGTACCCTTGTCTATCATTTTGGATTGTGGTTCTCAATTCACTTCTCACTTTTAGAGGTCCTTCCAAAGCGATTTGGGTACCAAGGTTAAGCTTAGCATGACTTTTCATCCTCAAATGGATAATAAAGCCGAGAGGACTATCCAAACTATTGAAGATATGCTTAGAGTATATTATTGGAGTTTAAGGGTAGTTGGGATGATCTCTTCCACTCATTAAGTTTGCTTACAACAATAGCTACCTTTTCAAGCTCTTTATGGTAGGCATTGTAGATCCCTAATTGGGTGGTTTTAAAGTGGCGGAAGTAGCTTTGCTAGGTCCAAATTTGGTTGAGGAACCTTGGAGAAGGTGAGACTAATAAGGCAGAGATTAAAAACTGCCTAAAGCGTAAAAAAGTCCTATTCTGATGTGAGGAGAAGAAATCTTGAGTTTAAGGTTGCATGCGGTACCCTTGTCTATCATTTTGGATTGTGGTTCTCAATTCACTTCTCACTTTTAGAGGTCCTTCCAAAGCGATTTGGGTACCAAGGTTAAGCTTAGCATGACTTTTCATCCTCAAATGGATAATAAAGCCGAGAGGACTATCCAAACTATTGAAGATATGCTTAGAGTATATTATTGGAGTTTAAGGGTAGTTGGGATGATCTCTTCCACTCATTAAGTTTGCTTACAACAATAGCTACCTTTTCAAGCTCTTTATGGTAGGCATTGTAGATCCCTAATTGGGTGGTTTTAAAGTGGCGGAAGTAGCTTTGCTAGGTCCAAATTTGGTTGAGGAACCTTGGAGAAGGTGAGACTAATAAGGCAGAGATTAAAAACTGCCTAAAGCGTAAAAAAGTCCTATTCTGATGTGAGGAGAAGAAATCTTGAGTTTAAGGTTGGTGATTAGGTTTACATGAAAATCTCACCTATGAAGGGTGTGGATCATTTTGGCAAGAAGGGGAAGTTAAGCCCAAGATTTATGTTTCCTTATAGAGTTTTGAGGAGGATTAGTAAGGTTGCTCATGCGTTGGAGTTACCTATAGAGATGAAATGCTTATGTTTATGTGTGTCTCTTTGACATTTTGGTAGGAATGTTCCCAAGGGTGAGATATTAAAATGCCCCAAATATGCCCTAAAAATGTGCTTTTGAAATGCCCATAATAGTAATTTGTATATATATCAAAATCCGTGCGTGATATTAAAAATCTTACTTTATATTCTTAATTTAGGGTGTGGGGGAGGGGGAAATTGAGTAGGAAATAGGTTTAATCACGATTTTAGAGGACCCATAGCAAAAAGTAATTTTCACAAATTTTTGCAAAACGGTGTCTATCTGTGCCCAGGCCGCGATGCGCCTAGGGCGTGGATCAGTGTTAATTTTCCCTCCGTGTTGGCTCCACATAGCAAACAATACGCAGACCATTACAAGTTTTTCGTTAGTTTTTCATTTCAGACCATGGGCCTTAAGGTCATAGCCTTATGCACATGTATGCGTGAAAATACTTATATTTAGCTATTTTTCTACTCTATATCACTCAAGACCCTCTCAAAACCCTCTCCAAGACTTAACCAAATATTTTATCCAAAATCAAGTGTCCCAAGCTTAATTCTTGATCTCAAGAACTCTATTCAAGCTTCATGTTTCCTTCAAGTATACATTAAGAAAACCTATGTTTAAGGTACATGGGTTTCATCCATTGGGTCCTTTCACCCATGGAGCCCAATTCTTCTTTTTGTGAAGATTGCATGTTTTCAAGTTATATCTCATATCACTTTACTCTTGAATTACATGATTTTGAACTAGCATTACACACATAACGAGTGTTTGATCAATTGTCTTGACATGAATTCTCAAGTTATTGATGAACTACTATATGCTTCATAAGTCAAGTGACTTTATAATGATTAAAGGATTGTATATATGCATTGAATTCATGAAAAGTATCTATAGTGTTGCAAGTTTACCATACCTTGTTGGGGGTTGACATGCCCATACTACCATGTTGAGGGATAGATATCTCAACCACCTTGTTGGGGGCTGACAAGCCCATACTACACGGTTGAGGGGTAGATACCTCGACCACCTCACCAAGGGGGTGACATGCCACAGATTCCAAGTAGTAGTTGCTTGGTCTATGATTATGGTCTCTTC
>JAOTQJ010000111.1:9399644-9427221 GCA_025642045.1 Solanum sejunctum | reverse complement strand
TTTTTAATCCAATCGAGGACTTCCGATTCAAACTTAATTATGCACGCCAAATTCACTTGATACTCTAATCATGCACCGTAAATATACTTAAGATCAAATTACACGACATCCACAACAATATTTTCTAATTGGATAATTATTCTTAATTTAAAGAAAAATGGGGTCTAACAATTTCATCAAAGGAGGTGAGGTTAGCAAGGTGTCAAGAAAAAAATATGAGTACATGAGAAGCTCAAACATTTGGAAGAAGAGATTCAATAGTTCATTTAGGAAAAAGCGGGCTTACTATTAGAATAAAGTCCTAAGATCACTTCCAAATCAACCAATTCACCAAACCAATCTTAGAGTATTAGCGCAAGTTCTGAGTCTATACAATGATACATGAATGCATCAAAATAAGCTCATAACACACATGGCATTTTCATTCACAATCAAGTATAGACTCATAGGTCATGCTTTTAGTCTCAACTTACCTTCACAATATCAAAACAAACATTTCCATATACCCCAAAAATGTCTGAATGCATCAATAATCATAACCTCAAAAATTTGAGGGTACCCAATTACACATCAAAAGTTTAAAGAAAATTTAAGTGCTATATATATGCCATAAGATAACATTACTATGTATTTACAACTTATCTATACTTCCTAAAACATGTTGGTTCAACAGAGAATTAAGCATCTACAAGAAAAAAGAAACACGACAAGAAAAACTTGGATCAAAAATAGGGGAAGTTATGGACTTGAGGCTACTCAGACTTAACCTTAATCCGTAACTTCCACCAGCGCACCAAAAGATGATACTTTGTCCTCAAAGTAAAGACAAAAACAAAATGATGCAAGGGGCATACCTTGGGTTACCTCATAAAAAGCACCTTATTTAATATCATGGCTCGACTTTGTCATCTTTTTTTGTCAACTATCATCAAGGGTCCATCCTTCACTCTTGTATTCATCTGGGTGTTTCGTGGATTGACGAATATCGAACATAATTTCTACATCATTAAACCTGAACCACAGCTGACTTGAATCCATATCCACTAGTACTCTCCCAGTGCCCAAAAAAGGTCTCCCCAAAATAATGGGCACCTCAAAATCAACTTCGCAGTCGAGGATCACAAAATCTGTCGAAAAAATGAACTTATCAACTTTAACAAGCACATCTAAAAAGATTCCTTCTGATTTCTTTATGGTTCAATCAACCATGAGCAACCTCATTCACGTAGGGGTAGAAGTTCCAAGGCTAAGCCTTTTGAAGATGGCGAGAGGCATTAAATTGATGCTAGTTCCCAAATCTCACAATGCTTTGGCGAATTCAACATCACCAATAGTACAAGGGATGGTGAATGAGTCAGGGTTTTCACGCTTTTGCACTAGGCATTTGGTCATGATTGTACTATACTGTTGGAGATCTCTTAAGAGCTCTTGGCTCAAAATGCATTTCTTTGTGACTAAATCCTTCATATATTTGGTGTATCTAGGCATTTTCTCCAAGGCTTCCAAGAGAGGGATATTGATGGATAATTGCTTTAAAATCGACAAGAATTTCTTGAACTTACCATCTTCTTCCTTCTTCTTGTGCCTTTGTGGGAAATAAGGAGGTAGTTTTAGGATTGATTTGTCTTTCTCTTGTTCTCCCACCTCTTAGTTCTCCATTCCCCTGCTCCTTGGAGTTTCCTCCTCACTCATTACGTTGCTATCAATGTCTCTTTCCTCAACTTCATTATCAACAATTGGCATGGGGGGTCTATGGTGCTTTTGCCACTACAAGTCATCACAGCCATGCAATGCCCTTCATTTTTCGTATTCTGAACCATATTGCTTAGTAGGGTGCTCTTTTGGCGTTGGTTCAATTGTGAAGACACTTGCCCAAATTGTTGTTCAAGTTGCTTGATTGCCACTGAATGAGACTCTATCTTTTGATTGATACTAAAGATATCTGCTTTCATTCCCTTCAGGGTCTCATCTTGATCGTCTGCTCACTTCAACAACTTTTCAAACATATCTTCGATCCTAGAATTACTTGATCCAGCATCATGATTGTGTGGTGGCACATAAGGACCATTTCTGTAGCCTTCTTTTCTCCCCTATTCTGTGTCTAGCACTCTTTATCTTTCATAGTATCCACCCCTATTAACTTTGTACATCCCATCGCGGTTTAAGTTCCGACCTTGATTCTCAGAACCTTGCCTCTAATAATCCGAGTTGGATACTTGGGGGTTGTTCTGAAAACCCATCACTTGGTTGTTTACATAACAGGTATCCTCATCATAGAATTGATCATCATATATAGGATTAATTGGGGGTTGGTGAACTATTACTTTCACGCTAGCTTGGTTTTGCTTCAAAACCAAATCCATGCTCGTACGGAGTTGAGCAAGTTGCTCCATAATCTCTTCATTCACTTTCTCTTGCTCACTATTTGTGGTAACCACACAAGAACTCTTCGTATTACCATGCTCATTCTGACCCCATGCTCTGTTGGTTTTCACCACTTGCTCCATTCTTTCTGCCACTAACTCAAATGGTTAATCAAGAAAAACACCTCCCATGATCGTATTGGCACATGCTTTGCTATTATCATCAAGTGCTCTGTCTCGACCAAAACATCATTAACAATCTTATGATCAAGGACCATTCTCAAGCACTTGGTAAATCTCTCCCAAGTAAGAGAGTCTTCAAGTAATTACTCAAAGTTATTAATTTGGTCCTTAAGCTTTAGTTTCTTGGACCTTGGGAAATATCTTTCTAGGAACACCCTCTGCAGCTCAGCCCAACTCATGATGGTACCCGAAGGAAGTTCAAACAACTATATTGCTGCATTGCTAGTCAGTAACAATAAAAACACCCTCAATCCAATAGTGTCAATAGAAATATTTTGTGTTCCCATGATACTTTTGCACATGAAGACGACATTTTGGAGATAACGGTGGGGATCCTCTGACGGTAACCCAGTGAATAGGCCACGATTTTGGAGCATCTAGAGCAATCCACTTGATACCGTAAACTTAGCATCTGCTGGTAGTGAAGGCAATACTATAAGATCGGTAACATCCATCGCCATAGGGTTTAGTTGGTATTGATTCCAACCGTAAGCATTTGCATTGAAGTCTCTGAGCTGTGGCTAGTTAACCCTTGGTGGTAGATTCTCCTCTCTTCTTAAGTCTTCCTCATTCATATGCATATCCTCCTCAACCTCAATGTCCTTATTCACTCAAGCCATCCTTCTTGGTGGTCGATAGATCCAAATTTAGGGAGCTAAGGGATTGCCTTGGCTCCTTGTATTGGGCATACAACCTTGTATACCCTGCAAAAAAAAATCAAACAACAAAAACAAAACAAAAGTAAAGTACAAGAGACTCTAAAAATTAACACTAGAATTAACTAATAGTGAAATCAAATCAAACCTAACTGTATTCCCTAACAATGGCGCCATAATGTTGACGATGGTCATGCTCCAATAAGAAAGCAGTCGCTATCAATAATTAACTTAACCGAGGTTAGGGTCAAATTCACAAGGAATACAAGGCTTGACTATAGAATTTCACTACTAAGCAGTCCTAGTATCTATAACTATAATCTCTAAAAAAAGGGGAGACCGGGTTTGTGAATCAAAAACAACGTAAAATAAATGCTAACTAGATTACGAGACAAATGCTCAATTTTGGGAATAACTTTGGAATTGTGTTCCCCATGGATAGTTGACTCAATTACCCTAGATAACATAATTATGATTAGTGAATTGCTTGCAGGACGATAACTTAGGTTCTTCCAGCCCTCTTGTGAAGGTGAAGGTCAAATTTCACCATGGCACTTGGTCGACTATAATGGTGTGCCAACTAAACATTGCCTATTATTGCAGTCAACCTCCTCTTAGTCAGGTTTAGTCGATTAGATGGGAACACATCAATTGAATCTTGTCATCTATTTTCCTTGTCCTATTCGTCACTACCTTAGTCGGGATCGTGATAGTAGACAGGGTTTGGTGTTGGCCACCACCAAACAACATTGATCATGAAGGGAAATAAACAATACATACAAAACCCTAATCATAAATATGTATAAAACCTAGGTAACTTCAAGTTAACTACCCATGGTTCCTACAACCCCAAGTTGTGGGTGCTTAGCTACTCATGGCTAATATAAAACACACAAAAATATAATTAAGAGATATAATTGAGAGTTTCACCAATAATAATGAGAGAAATAGGCACCACAAGTTGCAAACCCACAAGCTAGCTTGATCAACAATGTGTACAAAGAAGGATTTGTAATTTTCCAAAATGAGTCTTCAAAGAAAGAACAAAATAAACTACTCTAAAATCTAAGAAAAGCTTCAAAAGTATCTTGGAGTCGTATCTCTGGTCGAACTCTCTCAAAATAACCTAACTTAAACTATTTATAGTGTGTACAAAATAACCTTAAAATTTATGCAGAAAAGACAACTGGCATCTGATAAATTTCGTAGTTACGACTTGTAGGATGAATTATGAGTCATAGTTGGGGTCTCGTATCAGGATCTTGACATCTTGGATTGAATTGGTATGACCCATAGGTATAAGTCATTGCTTGGGCTACGACTTGTATGTTGATTTCGTGGTCTTGGTCTTCAGTTTTTGGTCCAATATTTTGGTTCTCTGATTCTTGCTACAAGTCCACTTGTATGAGTCATAGTGTGTCTTATGACTCGTAGGCTGGGCTTTTAGTAGTGACCCACACTTGGCAAATTTCTAAAATTTTGGTCTTTGATTTCTATTACGACACCTCTCTACGACTCGTAATGTGAGTTATGACTCATAGGTGGGCTCGTATGGCCTATGCTTTAGCAAAATCTGCAACTTTTCTCTAAAATTATATCAACCTAACTTTTCTGCAAGATTAACAAAAAAAAATATCAAAACACTAAAAAGTCTCTTTGAGAACCATAAAATCCCTTGCTTTAGGCACCAAATGTGCTGTAATTTGACAGTACATTAGTTGACATATTTTTGTAATAAGTACCTTCCATTTTTGAGAAATCTTAGTGGTATTGTACTCTTTTCAACTTTCTTGTTTTTGGTTCATGCTCGCGTGGTTGTTGTTGAAAGTAGTTAGTTAGCTAAAGTGTACAACTGTCAAGTTAGTTAGTAAGTTGTTAGTTAGACTAATTAATTAGAATTAGTTAGAGCTAATAAACTAGTGATGTAGATATAAGAGTCTTTCTTTCTCTTCAAGTAAGAGAGTCTTCTTCTTCTTCTTCTTCTTCAATTCATATGGAATAAGAGTTCTCTTAATTCAAATCTCTAAAGTTCACATGGTATCAGAGCAAGGAGGAAAAACCAAGGGACTATTTACTGGAAACATAGCGACAATGGCAGTCGAGGATATTGAGAGATCAGTTAACAGCTCACAAGGGGAATCAATTAGAGTATCGAATAGCAAAGTACATAAAGAAGGGATTAATAGAGGATCAATGATGGTGGATCATAATCATCCACTTTATTTGAGCTCTTCAGATGTGTCTGGAGCACTCTCTATTGGAATTCAACTGATGGGAATGGAGAACTACACATTGTGGAGTTGAGCCATGGAAATTGCATTACTGGGACTAAACAAGTTGCGATTCATTGATGGAATAGTTTCATGAAGCAACTATGAAGGAGATCTAAGAAAAATTTGGGTTCGACGCAATGCGATTGTCATCTCATGGCTCACACACAATGTCAGCAAGGAATTACTTAGGGGAATTTTGTACTCTTTCAGTGCACATTAGGTATAACTTGATTTAAGAGCGTTTTGATAAAATCAATGGTTCTAGATTATATCAATTGCATAGAAATATTTTTACCTTGACACAAGAAGTGTCAATAGTTTCTGCATATTACACAAAACTGAAGAACTTATGGGATGAGTATGATTCAATTTTACTTTCAGCTACCTGTGATTATCACAAGGCTAAGAAGTATGTTGAGCAGATGTAGTATCAACGTCTATTGTAGTTTTTGATGGGATTAAATGATAGTTATTCACAAGCAAGAGGTCAGATCTTAATGATGCACAATTTGCCTAATGAAAACTAGGCTTATGCTCTAATAATACAGGATGAAAATCAAAAAGGGTTTGCGGGGAATGTTCATGAAGGAATAGAGTCTTTAGCTTTGTATAGTGCAAAATACAATAGATCACTGCAGGTTGATAATAGGCAACATCTAGAGAAGAATTTTCATTCTATGTACTGTGATTTTTGCAATATGAAGGAACATGTTAGAGTAGATTGCAACAAATTGAAGAAATGTAGTCATTGCCATGCAAATGGACAAATGAGAGAAGATTGTTATTGTTAATTAGATATCCAGAACATTTCAAAGGCAAAAGAAAAGTGAATACGGTAATGGGAGGTACTTCAATGCACTACAATATCAAAGTATAGGATCATGCAAGGAATCAAGTTGCCAAAGCAGAACATATGCATAATGATCAAGCCACTCAGGAACAATTGTTAGAACTAATGAATAAGGCCACTCCGGAGCAACTTGATCAGACACTGAATATACTACAGAGACTCAACCAAAATATGGAACCTCAAAGTAGTGTCAACATGACATGCACTACTGATACTTATCTAAAGTGGATTATAGATTCTAGCGCCACAGATCATGTGATAGAAGATCCTAACAATCTAGAGTGTAAGAATGTGATAGAGAACATAGGAATAGTTCAACTACCCACAGGTGATTCAGCAATAGTGTGTCATGTTGAAAACTTACAATTGAATGAAGGTGAAATGATCAGTGATGTACTATGTGTACCAACATTTAAGTTTAACCTTTTATCTATATACAAGTTGACAAAAGAATTAAACTACTGTATCACCTTTTTCCCTACATGTTGTGTGTTTTAGGATCTCTTGTCTGGGAAGGTCAAGTGGATTAGTGATATAGAGGATGGACTATATGTGTTGAACTGGAAAGCTAGGAAATAGAAGAATCAATTCACAACAATGTCAATTGTTGGACAGAAAGATGTAGATCCAATACTATGGCACAAAAGATAAGGACATGTTCCTACGGGAGTACTTAGAAAAATAAAGGAGTTTAGTACTTGTATCAAATTTACTATTGATGAGTGTTTCATATGTCCTCAAACTAGACAAACTAGAGTTCCATTTCCTATCAGCAATAATACAGTAGATAATGTGTTTGATTTAGTGCATATAGATGTTTGGAGATCATACAAGGTAACTATGCATAATGGAATTGTAACAACTATGAAATTACTAAAATGCCCCTAAATATTATTATACGCACAATGTATCTTCCCAAGCTCCGATGGAAAATTCAAGATCGGATTTGCGATCAGTGCAAAAAATTGAGTCATAAAAATGGTCTTGACTCGGCTTTAACGCGAAAGAACGCGAATTAATTTTTTCAAAGTGAGCTTAAAATAGTAAGGTTTCTGCGCCCCTTCCACGACGTGGAGAGGACGCGGAACTACACTTTTACTTTTTCCAAAAATTTACAAAAAAGTGAGATTTTGTGAAAAACTGAAGAAAATCACTAGTGCGCGTATGAGGGAACAATTTTTTTTTTAAATTTAGGAAGGGTAATTTCGTCCTTCCTAACGTATTTTTATATCCCTAATATATTTTTTTAAACATAATTTCGTACAAAAGAGTTTGAAACCCAAAACCAATCCAAGTCTAATATTTTTGTGCAAGTTTAAGAGAGGAGAAGGAGAGACAGGGTGAGGGTTATAGAGGAGTTTTCCAATTCTTGAAGATAATCTCCATTCTCAAGTATGTAAAGGCTACCCGAAAGCATGATATTGACCTCCCATGTGCCAAAATAGGGTTAGGATGACAAATTCATAACTAGAATCTTGATTTATGAGTTCTTGAAAGTTTCTTGGAAATTATTTTAAAGTCTTGAATAATTGCTTTAAATTCTTCTACCATAGCTTGAATTCTTGGTTTGAAGTTCCTTAAACTATAATTTTATATCATGAATTGATGATCATAATGTTTAACTTTTACTGCATATTTTCACTACTGTGTGATTGTGACTTGATCCTTAAAGTGTTTCTCTATAATGACTTGATTAATGAACTCAGAGGATGTCTAGAGCCTTGAATGTCTGAGAATGATGTCTGACTGAGTTTAAGTCATGAATTCAGTATGTTGATGACTGTGATAGCTGAAATTATTATTATAGGGTTGATTGGGTATAATTCCCTTAGATTGGTAGATAATCTTTGTTATAGGGTTGATTGGGTATAATTCCCTTAGATTGGTAGATAATCTTACCCATAGAGATTGGGTGATGAGAGTTTTTGATAGATTGATGGATTTATGAGCATGTTGAGTCCTGGGAGGAGTATTAGCACCAAAATTGGTAAGAGTGAGTCCCACTTGAATTCATTAACTATGTGGCTAGAGTAGGAGAGGATTGGACCGTGAAAGTAGATATTTCCTTTATCCCAAAAGAGGACTTGACATACTTTTATATCCTTTGACAAACTCGTCGTTTATCTCGGGAAGGTACTGAATGGATATGGCAACAACATATTTTTGTTGTATTACTACTGGCTCACAGGTAGTGGTTATTGGTTATAGCAACTCTCAGATAGATTTCATGATGATAAAACTCCGATATAATGTGAAGGTTTGATGCTTGATAACTAGTGAGGTGATAGAATCTTGTCTTTTATATCTGAGGTGTGGTTGAGTGATTGATGAGTGTCAATTATATTATTTCTTTTTTTAGCCCATTTTACATACAGTACATTCCATGTAATAACACCCTCCGGCTCTGCATCATTTTATGATGCAGAGTCGATAGACAGAGGGCTTCAGTAGCCCGATCGTTGAGGTTCAGAGCTTTTCATTCCTGACAGTGGTGAGTCCTCCCCAGCATTCAGAGAATATTTATTTTTATGATTGGATAGTCTTTTACTCAATAGTTGATAGCCATGTCTTATCATGGTACCATCTTAGATAATACTATAAAGGCTTCATAGACATAGACGTAGATATTGATGTGGATGTCGAGGGTTCTTTTCCCTCACACTCCTTTTCTTTATATTGATATTTTCATTATATATCCTATTTTGTTGTGATAGACTGATATTAATAGTATAAATCCATTAATAGGATAACATTTATGTTCATTATATCATTTTTTCGCTGATGAATTGATTGAACCTGGCAAAGAGACTGAGTAGTTTGCTTAGGAGCTAGCAATAGTATTTGAGTGCCAGTCATGTATAGGATATCCTCCCGAGGCGTAGCAGGAATGAAGTATTTTCTTACTCTTGTGGATGATAAGTCTAGGTGGACATGAACTTTTCTAATTGCATTAAAATCTGATGTCATTGTTGTTCTCAAGCATTTTCTGTAATGGTAAAGACTCAATATGGAAAGTTGGTTAAAGTGTTTAGATTAGACAATGGAGAAGAGTTTATGAATTCAAATTGTCATGAGTTATTTTCACCATATGAGATTCTTTATCAGAGATTATGTCCACATACTCCACAACAGAATGGAGTGGTGGAAAGAAAGCATAGACACTTATTAGAGATAGCTAGAGCCATCAAGTTTCAAAGTCATTTGCCCAACAGATATTGGGGTGAATGTATAGAAGTTGTTGCATACATCATTAACAGAATTTCTTTGTCTGTTCTGGGAAATAAGATACCTTATGAGATGCTGTATGGGAGACAACCTTCACTAGCTCATTTTAGAGTGATATGATATCTTGCATTTGCTACTAATCTACGTAGAAGTGATAAGTTTGCACCAAAGGCAATAAAGGCTGTGTTACTTGGATATGCTGTCAATTAGAAGGGCTATAAGCTGCTAGACATTGAGTCAAAGACCATTTTTGTCAGTAAAGATGTATCTTTCCATGAGAATGAGTTTTCATTTTACTCAACCTTTGGATTATTTGAGGATCAAGTTGTATCTATATCATATTCACATGTAGAAGATTATGATCTCACACTTTGCATTGCCTTCAAGAATTCACCACCTATTCCTAGAGAAGCTTGCCATTTGCTCTAAGTCATATCACAGACACATCATTGCCTCCCTTGGGACAAGCATATGATTTACATGCTTTGATTATCACAACCAAATGCCTCGCACATATGACACACCAATGGCTACTAGGAAATCCACAGGATCTGCTTAACCTCCTATTTGACATGCTGATTATGTGCTGACTCAGAAGAAACTAGCTGAACATTATCTATACTCCATTGCTGATGTAGTTTATTACAAGACCATAACTCCAACTTACAAGAGAGCTTTGTTACAAAATTTTCTTAGGAAAAAGAACCTATTTTTTTTATCAGGAAGCCATAAAGGATCCCAGATGGATTGAAGCTATGAGGAATTAAATCCAAGCATTGGAGGACAATCATACTTAGGAGATCACTCAGTTGTCAAAAGATAAGAAAGCTATTGGTTGTAAATGGGTCTACAAGATAAAGTACAAGGCTAATAGGGAAGTTAAAAGATTCAACGCCAGATTAGTGGCAAAGGGATATAATCATAAGAAGTGGCTAAACTATCAGGAAATATTTTCTCCTGTTATAAAAATAGGAACTGTTAGGACAGTCATAACTTTAGCTGCAACACATGAATTGCAAATTCACCAGATAGATATCTTCAATGCATTTCTCCAACGAGATCTATATGAAGAAGTGTACATGGACTTGCCTCTTGGTTTTGTTCATCAAAGTGAGCAGGGACAGTGTGCAAGCTCACTAAGTCACTTTATGGACTAAAACCAACAGGCAGTGGAATATAAATTGAACTGCTGCGTTAACTAGTTTTGGCTTTCAACAAAGTCATCATGATTACTTACTATTCACAAAACACTAAGGAAAGAGCTTAGTACTAGTCCTAGTCTATGTTGATGACCTATTAATTACTAGAAATGATCACTAGATGATCTTGGATACAAAGAAAATCCTTGAGAAAAATTTTAAGATCAAAGACTTGGGGGATTTGAGATATTTCTTAGGGATTGAATTTGCCAGAAATGATATTGGAATTATTATGTATCAAAGAAAGTATTGGGGCCCCTATTGAGTTGAATCAAAAGCTCACAATAATAGAGTTTGATCTATATTTTCCACCAGCCAATGGAGATGACAAGTTTCTAGAGAATCCTAGTGTTTATTAAAATCTTATAGGGAGACTACTCTATCTAATAATAACAAGGCCAGACATAGCATTTGCAGTACAACTATTGAGTCAGTTTATGCACAACCCTAAGACCTCTCATATGGATACAACAATGAGGGTAGTCAAGTATGCCAAGCAATCTCCAAGACTTGGAATTTTGATGGGAGCAAGTACAGACAATGAATAATAACATACTATGATGCAGACTGGACATCTTGTCCAAATAGCAGGAAGTCTATTACTGAATACTTGGTGACATATGGGAATTCTTTGATCGCATGGAAATCTAAGAAGCAAGACACTATTTCAAGGATTTCTGCTAAAGTAGAATACAGAAGTCTACCCTCAACAGTTGCAGAGATTATATGGTTGATTGGCCTTTTTAAGGAACTAGGCATAGAGTTAAAGATGCATGTTCCAGTATATAGTGGCAACAAGTTAGCTATTCAGATTACAGTTAATCCAGTGTTCCATGAACGAACAAAACATATAGACATAGATTGTCATTTCATCGAAGAAAAGGTGCAGTCAGAGATAATTCAACCAAAGTACTTAAACATAGCAGAACAACCTGCAGATTTACTTACTTGGACTCACACACATGCAACATATGTACTTACTAACCAAGCTAGGAATGAAAAATATTTTTCATGCACCTAGCTTGATGGAGGATGTTAAGAGTAGTTAATTAGCTAAAGTGTACAACTGTCAAGTTAGTTAGTAAGTTGTTAGTTAGACTAATTAATTATAATTAGTTATAGCTAACAAACTAGTGATGTATATATAGGAGTCTTTCTTTCTCTTCAAGTAAGAGAGTTGTATTCTTCTTCTTCAATTCATATGGAATAAGAATTTTCTCAATTCAAATCTCTAAAGTTCACAGTGGTGCTATCTGTTGACTGCTAGGTAATATTTTCCTAGACAAAAGAAAATTGTGTGACTATTAGATATTTATATTTTCATAATGTAATTGCATGTTGCTGCTATATTTACTAGAATGCAATATATTTTAAATTAAAACGTATCTTTCACTTTTGAGAAATCTTAGCAGGATTGTACTCTTTTTGTGATTCGCAATTAATAGTTTGCTATTCTTTTTCAGCTTTGTTCTTTTTGGTTTGTACTTGCGTGGTGGTGCCATCTGCTAACTACTAGGTAATATTTTCCTCGACAAAAGAAAATTGTGTGATTATTAGATATTTATGTTTTTATAATGTAATTGCATGTTGCTGCTATGTTTGCTGCATATGTGTGTTAATAATTGCTGGCAACATCAGGTTGAAATGTCCGATAAAACTAAAAGACCAAATCAAATTGGTGAAAAGACACATGATAATAAAAAAGCTAAGTGTCGTGAATTGCATAAGCTAACTCAAGCAAAGAAAAAAGATATTTCAGCGACAGCACAAATAAACACTGCCGAGTCAAACAACATTTTTCTTGCTCTTGAATCGAGTGTTCCTACATCTGCCATCAGCCACTCATCTTCCTTTCAACAATATCCTATTTTCTCAGAAAATCCTTTCCATCAATTTGAAATAGGTGAGCAAATTATGTTCACACTTTTTTCATCAAATATTAATCTAGATATAATTGTGTCCACTTTTATATGGAAGGATTAACATCAACGGTCAACGACTACTCTAATGAAATCTTAATAATACTAGAAACATCAGCAAATTACAAAATACTAAAATCTGTACCAAAATGTAACTTTTGTGTGGCAAAAAGATTTAAATATAAATTGCCTGGTTTTTGTTGTGCTAATGGCTCTATTAAGTTAATTTCTCATGCAACACCAATAGAATTGAAAAAACTTTATCTAGAAAGTATTGCAAAATCAAAGCTTTTCCAAACATACATAAGAACCTACAATAATATGTTCGCTTTCATTTCTCTTGGAGTAAATTATGATAAGGATTTAGCCAAAAGAAACAAAGGCATCTACACATTTCGAGTTCAAGGTAAAATATATCATTATAAATGATTTAATACCAAGTAATGAAAAAGGAAAAAATCTCCAATTGTATTTTTTTTATAGTGAAAATGAATTAAAAAATCGAATGGTGTGTTCCAATAAATTAACTGAAGAAATTGTTGAAGACTTAATGAAAATATTAGAAATGAATCCACATTCTATATTCTTAAAATCTTTAACAAATATTCCACACTTATCCGATATGTATATAGCTCTTAAATTCAATGCTGGACTAAATCAACAGACATATAACTTACCAAGTACATCTGAGATAGCAGGAATCTGGGTAGAATAGAATGCCAATAATTGCATTCCCTCACCCCACATCAGAATATATACTAAAAGTGATAGAAGTCAATTAGTCAATTATTATTATGATTGTTATGATCCATTATAATATCCGTTGTTATTTTCTTATAGTGAAAATGAATGGCATTGCGGTATTAAAAAAGTTAAACCTATTATCAATTATTGTGCAAGACAACATATTGTCAAAATGAACAACTACTATATGTTAAAAATATGACATCAATTGATAATTTTTTAAATTTAGAAGATGAAGTTATGCAAAAAGGTAACGAAAAAGAGATACAATCTCTTGTCGTGAATGTTATTGCTATAAATTTCAAATTAGAGATAATGAAAATATAATCCTATATTCAGGTAGATTATTCCAGCAATATGTCATAGATGAATGGATCAAAATAGAAACTCAAAGAATTGATTTTGCTGTCTTTTAGTCAACATTTATTCTAAACAGATGCCTTAGGAGGACTACTAGATGTTCTACGACGTGGTGAAAGAGATGCTTCACAAATAGGTAAACATAGAATAATTTCTCTTAATTTTACCGAAGGTTCTCGAAATATGCGACGACGATATATGAATGTTATGATTTTAATCTAACGTTTTGGATAATCTGATATCTTTCTGACTATTACCTGCAATCCTTATTGGCCTGAAATTAAGAAAAATCTACTGCCAACAGATCAAGCCCAAAATAGACCTGATTTAATTTGCCAAATATTTCGAGCAAAATTTGAGAAGTTAATAAAAGATATCTTTAAAATGCATATATTTGATAAAGTAATTGCATTTATATATACAATAGAATTTCAAAAGCAAGATCTTCCTCATGCTCATTTTCTTATTATACTTGAAGAAAAGTACAAATTATTAACTCCTGAGGCATATGATCAATTTGTGTGTGCCGAACTACCTGATTCTAAGATAAATTCTCATTTGTTTGAACTCGTGCATTCACACATGATACATGGTCCTTGTGGTAAATTAAAACCAGCATGTCCTTGTATGAGGAAAAAAAACTATTGTAAATTCAAATATCCAAAATAATTTGCCGAGCAAACAACTAAAAGCAAAAATTCATATCCAATTAACTATTGGAAGAATACAGAAAAATATGTAAAAATCGGAGCTCATCTTCTTGATAACTCATGGGTTATTCCTTACAATCCATATTTATTTTGTAAATTCAATTGTCATATAAATGTTGAGATTTATTCTGACATTAAAATTGTAAAATATATTTACAAATATATATATGCAAAGGACATGATAAAATTACATTTTATTTACATAGTGATAATACAAATATAGAAATTGATGAAATAAAAGAATACCAATCTGCGAGATGGATATCTTCACTTGAGACTATGTGGCGAATATATGCTTTTTCTATTAGTGAAATGAATCTAACTGTGTACCATCTTCAACTCCATCGCTTGATGGACAATAACTTGTGTCCTTTAAAAGCACTGCTAATATTATTACAATTCCAAATAATCCTATGATTAAGAAGATAATGTTAACTAAATTTTTTATAATAAATAGAGTGAATAGGGAAGCTATAAACTTAAATTTATTATATCGGGAATTCCCAGTATTTTTTGTATGTTCAACTTCATTAGGATGTGGACACGTCGTCGACAAGGAAATGCAATTGGTCGAATTGTAACATGTCATCCAATTGAAGGAGAAACATATTATCTTAGACTCATTTTAATGAACATAAGAGGACCTAAATCATATGAAGACTTGCCGACTGTTGAGGGAAAATATTGTGGTACATTTAGAGAATCTGCTGAAAAAAGAGGATTGCTACTCTATGATAATAATTTGATAGAATGTATGTATGAAGCAGTAGGTTATCAAATGCCGTACAGTTTAAGACATTTATTTGCTATCCTGTTAGTTTATTGTAACACAAATAATCCTAGAAAATTATGGGAAAAAATTGAGAATTCAATGTCTGAGGATTTTAATAAATATCCAAATATCACTTCAAGAGAGTTCTTACAAAGCATTGAATCATATTAATGATACTCTTTATTCGATGGGTCATGATATCAATGAATTTAAACTAATTCCTGAAATAATTATAGCCTCTACATTTACTAAAGAAGCTAAAGATATACATTTCGAAAGAAACATTACTGTTAGTGAAGAAGACTTATTACATAAGAAATTAAATATAGACCAGTAAATAGCCTATAATATAATTCTAAATAGAGTTTTCTCAAATCAATCAAGAGCATTCTTTATTGGTGGTCTAAGTGGAATGGGCAAAAGCTTTCTAAATCAATCATTACTAGTTACTATAAGACATAGAGGATTTATCGTCTTAGCAACTGCAACTTCTAGTGTTGCAGCTTCACTTCTTCCGGGAGGTCGAACTGCACATTCTAGATTCAAATTACCTATAGAAATTGATGAAAATTTCAGTTGTA
The DNA here is from genome assembly GCA_025642045.1 of Solanum sejunctum. Taxonomy (NCBI): domain Eukaryota; kingdom Viridiplantae; phylum Streptophyta; class Magnoliopsida; order Solanales; family Solanaceae; genus Solanum; species Solanum sejunctum. The sequence goes on along the minus strand of JAOTQJ010000111.1, from coordinate 9,411,326 downwards.
ATATTAGTAAATAAAGTTTATTAGCATCTTTAATTCGAGATGTGAAACTAATAGTATGGGATGAAGTTTCAAAGGCAAAAAAGGAAATGATTGAGGCATTAAATTTGCTTCTCAAAAATTTAATGGAAATCAATATACTTTTCGGTGGGAAAATAGTGTTTTTAGTGATGACTTCAAGCAAACTCTTCCTATTCTCCGTGGAGGTAAACAAGAAGATTTTATTGCTGCAAGCTTACTCTAACATTTGGAATCAACTTCAAAAATTACAATTGTTTGAAAATATGAGAGCAAAAACAGATTCTGCCTTTTATAAATATTTAATTAGAACTGGTAATAAAAAAGAAAAGATAAATTATCAACAAAAAATTGAAATTTCACGTTCTTTGATTATTTCTTTTACAATTGAAAAAGATTCTTTGAATAATTTATTCAAAATTGTTTAGCCTGATCTCTATATATCTTCTCCAAATATTCCATTTATTACTTCACGAGCTATTTTAACAATCAAAAAATGATTTTGTTGACTAGATAAATGATATGCTAAGTACACAATCTCCATGTCCTGCAAAAGTTTGTTTTGCTACTGATGAAACTTTAGATCCAAAAGATCAAAGTGAATATGAAGATTTTATGCATACTTTAAATCCACCTGAATTACTGTCATACAAGTTATCTTTAAAAAAGAATTGCCCAATTATATTATTGAGAAACCTTAATCCTTCAGAAGGTTTATGTAACGGAATCCGATTAACATGTGATGACTTTAAGAAAAATATTATCAGTGCAACACTTTCTAATGGAGAGTTTAAAAATGCTCATGCATTTACTTCAAGAATACCGTTATTAACATCACAAAACAAAAAAAATATCCTCTCAATTTAAAAGAACACAATTCCTAGTGCGATTATGTTTTGCTATGATCATTAATAAAGCACATAATCAAACATTAGATTTTATTGGTATCTATTTAAGATAACTCATTTTTTCCGATGGCCAGTTTTATCAAGAGCTAAAAGTTCTAATTGTGTCAAAATATTAATACAACCACCAAGAGCAGACAAAAATGATTATTGTACACACAATATATGATGAATTTATCGTCAAAGCTTTTTCTTGAATTAATATTATAGTTATTTACGATGGAAACGCTTTCCTGCTCATTTTGTCACCAGAATTTCCTCTTTCAATCATCATTTGGTATCATATTGTGCAATTTTTCCGCTGCCCATATCCTATATGCTTATAGCATTACTGTACACTAATAACAAATAGAATGTTTTACAATTACAGATCATCTTGATATGGCAGAAAGATTAAATCTAAATGTCATTACAACTGAAACTAAAGAATGGACGAGTAAAGTGCAAGTCATTGATAAAGGTCGGCGCAGAGACAACTTGCGAAAAACCACAAAGTACCAACTTATAACTCTTCAGGATGAGCAAATATAAAAATTACTCTTATGGATTTAGATTTTATTGACTGAATCGCACTAAATTCTATACATTCAGGATGTATGCATGTGCACATTTTCCAATCGTATAATTTATTAAAACTTATTTTTCATTAATTGTATGTTTCTAAACTAAGTCAGTTATATTTAATTTTTTGTTACAGAAAACGCAGGTGCAATGATTATGTTCAGCAAACTAAGTCAGTCATATTTGATCTTTTGTTACAGTACAACGTAGCACGCTATGCAGAACAGTTTCATCCTTTTTACACCTATTTTGTAACTGTCGCACATGTTCACGAATCAAGTAATGCGTACGACATTTCAATCAGTAACTTCACTTGAGAATTGATAAGGACACCATTGTAGAACCAAGAGAGGAAATCGATCCGTCGGAGAACACATTACCACCGCCAACACGACTTGCTGTTACAATGTTCAGTGACTTCACCAATCAACGTGAGAGATTGGAATTTGGTATTAAAATATCCAATAATTTATATTTTTCATTAACTAAGCTATTCACCAACTTATTAATTACTTCTATTTCGCTGCAAGACATCCTTGCCATTGGTGTTAACGTCGGCTTACCAACATATGCTGCAAATGGAGCTAGAATTGAAGAATTGATTGGCATGGACGATCAGTAAGTGCAAACTTTTTCTAATCTTTTAATTGATTGATGAATTTTATTTATAGTTGTACTAAAGAACATATTACTGACTTGAATGGATGTCGTTTCTACATAATTTCACATTCAAAATAGCAAATGACAAATGATTTGAACTTAAGAAACACCTATGAAAAAATCATCTGCCAAATGCAAAGATATGCCTAATGTAATGTTGAGATTCAAATGTTTTGCTGGTAACTATTATAATTACTCTCGAAACAATTTTCATCTGTACTCCTTTTTTACCTTCCTCCCTCACTTGAGATAATTGTCTAACTTTTATAATTTTTCAATATCATTTACGTCAATATAATGTGATAATATTTTATTCTCTCTTTCTGCAGGAAAAACCAGCAAAGTTTACACTCTGAGAAAACTTTATCGATCATGATGGGGCCAGTATTATGGAACAACTTGATCAATATCCAATCATTTTGGCCAGAAGAGTTGGAAAATCAAAATCGTTTGCAGGTAAACACATACACATAAATGTTACACTCTGCAAACATCAAAATTATGAAATTGAAATCAGCTGCTTCAATACATATAGGATTAACAACCAGATTTGGCACAGCAATTCAAATTAATCCTCCATATCCACAGGTCGCTGCACTGAGAATATGATTTTTTTTTCTACGAAAATCATTCCTTGCAAAAAATGCACAATATATATACAAAAGGAATTTTTATTGTTTAAATTTATATTCATAGGGCCAAATCAAATGAGGAGTTGTTGATTGCATACAGCAAAAAAACTGTGACTTCAACAGGTTTTCTACAATTTGCTCCGTTTGAAGATCACGTCATATCAATAACTGATGCACAGTAATATCCATTGGTAACAACAACAACTAGTTTTACTTACTAATTTTTTATATTTTTATTTACATTTTCTCACATTTTTGTGCGGCCAAATATTCTGCATACAAGCTGAATTTTCGTTGTTGAACGAAGATCAATATTTCTATATTTTGATCTTGTCAACTTGCAAACAAGCCTTCACTAGGCTTCTGTCATGCCCCGACAGAGGACCCAAGATGTGACCGATACTCAAAGACTATTACTAGTCCTCAAACGAATCACGTGACCTCATCACATTCATTCAATCATACGTTTTACTAATAAGCAGAAGACATATGAAAGTAAACGGGCGCATTTCACTATCTAATCTCAAATAAATATATAATGAAAGGCTAGCAGAAAGAAACTAGCACATAAGTTTCAATATCAATATTTTGACTCTACTCTACGAAGACTTTATCACTATTAAGTGGTTCCAATGACAGACCCATGGCTACCTCAATAAAAATAAAGTCTAAGCAAAAGCTACTCTAAGCAAGATGAAAATGGGTGATGAATCCTCCGAAGTAGGGGAGGCTCACCAAGCTGCTGAATGTCTCAAGATCCTCAACGGTTTGTCAACTAATGAACTTTATCCTGCGTATCTACATCATTAAATGATGCAGTGAACGTTAGTACATGAAATGTATTGGTATGTAAAATAGTTGATTGAAACCAAAAACAGGTAGAAAAAGTAGCAACAATAATCAACACCAAAGATTGTAAAAATTACCATGTCAAATGTCTATCTAAAGTATGAATAAAGAGTAGACAAGTGACCTCTCAACCAATCAACTCATCCATCAAATCAGACTTATCTCAGAAGGTCTCATCTCAACTCCTCATATCTCATCTCAGAGTTTCACAGTTTGGGGACTTTCTAGTAGTTTCTCTTACCCGACAAAATCACTTATGAGCTAACAATTATACAACAACAATGCTGATATTGCCACAGTCATTCTGTACTTGCCAGGTAAAGAACAAATCGAAACTACATGGACAAGTCTAAATGGAGATAGCAGATAAGTACTCTACTAATTTCAGGGACTTTTAATCAGGGGGGACCTCATCATAAGGTGATGTGGTGATCCTGATCCTCACCTATGCTCGACTACGTAGTTTGACGAGTGTGAGTTAGACTAACTCGTACTCTTTTAGTGATTGATACTCTTCCTATGGCTCAATTCTCATAAAACAATCCCTCCAATCAAATTGTCTCAATCAGCCTCATGGAGGCACAATATCTTAATCAATCTCGTAGAGACTCTATTCATCTCACAAATCAACATTCAACCCACGGCTTAAGGATTATTACAATCATTAGGGAACAATCGAATAGACAAATCTTTAGAGTTCATTTATGGAGACTCGAGGGGTTATCAAGTTCTACCAACTCATCATCATTCTCACCTCATAATCACAATCCCAATCAAATGTTCTCACTCACGACCCTAGACTCAATCTCTATCTTCTTTAATACAATCCTTAAGAAAATAATAAAAAGGTTTATGCAATAATTCATGAAAAACATTTAGTTCAAGAAAAGGGTTTATAATGATCATCAATATATGAAAAGTACACATAAAAATTATAACTTCTCAAGAAAATAATCAAGACATCATATATGTAGATTCAAGAACCCTCAACTCTCATCTCAGGACCATCTATCGAACACATGGGAGAACAATCCCATGATTTTAGTTTAGCCTTACATACTTGGATGAAGATTGTAATAATCTTCTTCAAGAATTAGACTCGAATTTCAATCCCCCAAGCTTGCTTGTCTCTTCTCTCAAGATTTTCTTGCATAAGAACTTAAGGAAAAAGGGTTTTAGAAACCCTTAACTGATATAAAATGACTTTAAAAATATGTTTTAAGAGTTAAGATAAAGTGGAAAATGACCAAAAGTCCCTTCCTAAAGTAAAAGAAAAATTTTAAAAATTTGTACACTGTTCCGCGACACGACAGGGGCGCAAACCGGTGTATTTCGTAAATTTTTCTGAAATTCAATTTCCATCAAAAATTTAAAAAAAGTACTAAGTGTGTCTCTGCACCCCCTCCACGTTGCTCCAGAGGCGCAGATTAACACTATTTTGGAATTAATTAGCAATAATTATTTTTGCCTTCACTTGCTCTTAAATCGTGTCGAGATAATTTTTCACACAATTTTCTGCGCTGATCGCAAATTCAGTCTCAGATTTTCTCATCAAAGCTTTGAAGACGCATTGCGGGCATAATTACGTTCTAAGGGCATTTTAATAATTTTATAGGGTGTTACATCATCTCCCCGTTGAGATCATTCGTCCTCAAATGATGGGTAAAAGTGGACATCAAGGCATGAAAGGACTTGAAATACATCTCAACATTCACATCTATCAATTGGTCTTTCGATTCCTCATTTCTATACAATCTCTTTTTAAACTCAAGAATAGACAATCATCAAGAAAGGACAATCAACTTAGCTAAGGGCAAGAAAATTTACCTTCAACATTCTCATTATTTAGCATGAATAGGTGAGGATATTTTGCTTTCATCTCTTCTTCAGATTCCCATGTGGCCTCCTCGATGAATTGATTCCTCCATAGGACTTTGACTGAGGTTATCTCTTTGGTTCTCAATCTACGAATCTGACGATCAAGGATTTAAACTGAAATTTCTTCGTAGGTCAAACTATCCTTCACTCTAATGCTCTCCACAAGGATTACAAAGTTAGGATCTCCCAAACATTTCTTCAATATCGACACGTGAAATATTGGATGGACACCATCTAATTCAGAAGGTAAGTCTAATTCGTAGGCGACCTTCCCAATCCTCTTCACAATTTGATAAAGTCCAATGTAACGTAGACTCAGTTTCCTCTTCTTCCCAAATCTCATGACACCCTTCATAGGTGACACTTTCAAATACACCTAGTCATTCACTTCAAACTCCAAATCTCTCCTCCTCACATAGATGTAGGATTTCTGGCGACTTGGCGACAATTTTCAATCTCTCTCTAATGATCTTAACCTTTTCCATTGCTTGGTGGACAAAGTCAGACCCAATCAACTTTGCTTCTCTAACCTCGAACCACCCAATTGGTGATCTATATCTCCTCCCATATAAAGCTTCATAGGGAGCCATCTGAATGCTTGCATGATAACTATTGTTATATGCAACTCAATCAACGGTAGGTGCTCATACCAATTTCTCTTGAAATCAAGGACGCAGGCTCTCAACATGTCCTCTAATATCTGAATTGTGTACTTTACCTAGCTATCTGTCTATAGATGGAAGGCTGTGCTCAAATTCACTTTCGTACCCAATCCTTTCTGAAATGATCTCCAAAATTAGGAGGTGAATTGATCTCCTCTTCCCCAGATGATAGACAAGGGAACCCTATGCAACCTTATAATCTCTTGAATGTACAACTTGGTATACTCCTCTGCAGTGTTAGTTATCTTAACTACTAAAAAGTGAGCCAATTTATTCATCCTATCCACAACCACACATATCAAGTAATATTGCCTTCGAGACTTCAGTAGACCAGTAATCAAGTCCACGTTGATCATCTCCTACTTCCATCTCACAATCTTAATATTTTGGGCTAATCCACATGGCCTTTGGTGCTCAACTTTCACTTTTTGACAGTTTGGGCACTTAGAAACAAATTCAGCAATATCTAACTTCATTTCGCTCCACCAATAAACTTCGCTCAAGTCATGATATATTTTGGTAGAGCCAGGATGAATGGAGTATCTAGTGTTGTGGGCTTTAGTCATAAATTCTATCTTGTACACCATCAACATCTGGGATACACAATCTACTCTGGTACCTCAACACCCTATATCCCCCTTTAGAGAAGATCATCACCTTCTTTGTGGACAACCTCCTTCAATTGGAGTGTGACAGAATCTTGGTCTTTTTTTTTCTTTCACCTCTGCCACCAAAGATGAAGCAGGTCCATTTTGGACATTAACTCTTCCCTCATCATTCTCTTCAAGTTGGACTCCTAATCAGGCTAGTCGATGCACTTCTTTAGCTAGCTCCCTTCCTTCCTCCACATAGGTTGTGCTACCCATTGACAATCTGCTAAAAGTATCGGCAACAATTTAGCTTTACCTGGATGATAAAGAATGCTCATGTCATAATCTTTGAGAAACTCCAACCATCTTCTCTATTGGAGGTTGATCTCTTGCTGACTGAAGACATACTGCAAGCTCTTGTGGTCAGTGAACACATCCACATGCACTCCATACAAGTAGTGGCGCCAAAGTTTGAGTGCAAACACCACTACTACCAACTCAAAATCATGGGTGAGATAGTTCTCCTCATGGATCTTAAGTTATCTGGAAGCATAGGTTATCATTCCCTCTCTGCATCAGCACACACTCCAATTCAACTTTTGAAGCATCACAATAGATCATAAAATCTTCTGTCCCTTCAGGCAAGGTTAAAACCAAAAAAATACAGTAGTCAGTATAGTCTTTAACTCTTGAAAGTTTTTCTCGCATTCGTCAGACCACTGAAATTTGACCTTTTTCTGAGTCAACTTTGTCAATGGTGCGGATAAGGAAGAAAATCCCTCAATAAATCAGCTGTAGTAGCTTACCAACCCCAAGAAACTTCTTATATCTGTTGGAGAGGTTGGTCTGGACCAGTTCTTAATTGCCTCAATTTTCTGGGCATCCACTCGCATACCATCCCCAGAGACGATACGACCTAAGAAAGCCACAAACTTAAGCCAAAATTCACATTTTGAAAATTTTGCATACAAATCATGGTCCTTAAGAGTTTGAAGGAAAATCTTGAGGTGATTTGCATGCTCTTCTTCATATCTTGAATACACCAAAATATCATCAATATACACAATCACAAACATATCAAGATACGGTCTAAACACTATATTCATCAAATCTATGAAGGCTGCGGGTGCATTCGTCAACCCAAAAGGCATGACCAAGAACTCAACATGGTTGTATCTAGTCATAAAGGTTGTCTTCAGATGTTACATTCCATCACTTTCAACTGACGGTAACTTGATCGGAGATTTATCTTTGAGAAAAAAAGTCACCCTGAAGTTGGTCAAACAAATCATCTATCCTTAGGAGATGTTGCCTACCATCATAGCAAGTGCATGTGGTCAAAACAAGTTATATAGTAGCCTTAATTTAAGGACCGAATTATCGTACCTAAGGGATTTAATTTAAATTGTTAATATTCTAAGTTATACTGTTTGAAGCGCAATAAAGAAATAATTGATCAAATCTTATTTTGAATAATTTAACCTGCAGACTAAACTAGTAATTTTATAATAAAATAAGAATCGATTTATTTTGTATCTAATTATCAAATAATGTGAGATTCCAGAATTATAACCTTAACGATGCAGTATTAATCTCGAATTTCACACTTATGCTTGGGCAGTGATTATTAACTTGCAGGGTTAAACTTACCAAATCAGGCTGCACACCTCTGTTTGCCTATTCCTATTGTTTGCCTAACTACATCATTGAGAGGGCATAAACAATATAATAGAAATGCATTAATATTTTCTTTTTACATATTAAATCAATCTTGGTGTAAAGGTAGTTGTCACAAATCTCCAATACACAAATCAATCTAATATTTTAGTTGAACAAGCTCCCTACATTATTGTTTTCTTATGCATTCCAACATCTTTCGAATTCACAATCCAAAATATTTTCATTTCCATAGGTGATCAGGTTAAGAAATGTAGATTTAAATAATATAAGAACAATCACAAAACCTATTCATAAGCATTAAAATTCAAATATTAACTCATTGTCTATGGATATAGTACCAGAAAATGGAAAGATTAGTCATACATACTAATCTTACACAACAATAGTAAACTTAAACTCATAAGACAAATATAAAATGAAGGTAGAACTAACCAAAAATAGTTCTCCACAGTGACCAGCCGCCTCCAAAACTTGAGTAAAAACTTAGAATGAATGATAATTTAGTTTACATGTTTTTCATGACTTATATAGGCTAAGAATCTGACTTTTGACGTGTTTTCCTTCAAGTCCATGATGCGAACTAGTATTATTTTAATTAATGTTGACTGAACAATTTTTTCCACCTTTTTACAGTAGTCTGCGACATCGACTAGTGTTAATTAGGTAAGATTTTCACCTACTTTTGTTGCCTTTGAATTTCCAGCCTCAAAACACTAGTTTGCGACGTGCCTTGGTCGCGGACCAAGGGTAAGAATTTTTCTCTTTTTGCTTTCTTGTACGGGTTGTCTTTCATTGCTTCGGGTTTTATTCCAGAGCCTTAAAATCTGCTAAAAAATCAATAAGAACACAAATTTGAGGCATAATTTGTATAGTGTAAATAAAATACACAAAATCCTATTAAAATACCTAAAACTCTACGGATTTACCCTCAAACTTAACTCTATTTATGGGACGTTTGCTTATTTAGGCGTATAAATATGCCTCAGATCAAGAGATGATACTTGTTATTTGTTGTGACCTTATTCAGTTGCCTATAGTCAATACACATTCGGAGAGACCTATCTTTCATTCGAACGAATAGGACAGGGGCACCCCAAGGAGAAACACTCGACCTTATAAAGGCCTTCTCTAACAAATCTTTCAACTATTCTTTCAATTCCTTCAATTTTGGAGGACCATCATATAGGGTGGAATTGAGATAGGCTAGGTATCAGGAAGAATTTTAATCCCAAAGTCAATCTGCCTATCAGGAGGGACTCCAGGCAGATCCTCGGGGAATACTTCTGGAAACTCATTTATGATCGGCATTGACTCAAGTGTTGGAGACTCAACATCATTAGATTTGACTCTCTCAAAGTGGTAGATACACCCCCATAGAAATCATCTTTCTGGCTCTAAGGTATGAGATAAACTTTCCTTTAGGTGGTACAAAATCACTCTTCCACTCTAGAACTGGTTCATTCAGAAATTAGAACTTAATGGTTTGGGCTCTACAATCAACAAAGGCATAACAAGCATAGAGCCGATCAATGCCAAGGATCAAATCAAAATCAGTCATATCTAACTCAATCAGATTAATACTAGTATCCCTATGATGGATGGACACTATGCAAGCTCTATAGACTCTCTCAACTAGAATAGACTCACCCACGGGAGTAGAAACATCAAAAGGTTCAAAGAGAATCTCGGGGGTTCTATCAAATTATGGGCCATATAATGAGTTATAAAAGATAATATGACACCAGGATCCATCAACACATAACAGTCAATAGAAAAGACTCGAATCATACCGGTCATAACATGTGAGAAGATTTCCTGATCATGTCGACTACCCATGGCATACAAATGATTTGTAGCTTCGCTTGCGCCTATCATAGTACCCCTATGGTTTCCCTTGGTTGTCGGGGCTGGTGCAGAAGACTAAGCCCGGTTGGCCCACCTTGGATAATCTTTCTGATAGTGACCCACTTGACCACACTTGTAGGATACATCACTCCACTTATGGCATCTCCCCAAGTGCAATTTACCACACTTGCCACATGCTGGCTTACCTAATGAACCTTGAGCCATAGTTTCCTGGGATTGAGATACCCGAGGCTCCAACATTCTCGGATCATTGATCATTTCTGACTCTAGGTGTAGTAGCACTAACAGATGATGGTGCTGGAAATTGATTACTATTGCCTTTTTCTCTAACCTCATGGTTGGATGTTTTTGCTTTCTTATTTCTGAATTTCTCCCTACCCTGCTGCCTCTCCTCATTAGCCTATTCCACAAAGGTCACCAATCTTCCTATATCCATGTTATTCACGAGCATAGCCACCCTGCAATCTCTTTTGGGCCATTTATTCAATCCATCAACGTACATTCCCATCCTCCCTACTCATATCAACAACCATATCCAGAGCATAGCGAGATAATTGTGTGAACTTCAACCCATACTCTTGCAAAGTCATAGCGCCCTGCTTCAAGTTCAAGAATTCTCTCACCTTCTCCTCTCTTCTTTCCCTTGGGAAGAAATGCCCCAAGAAAGCTTCCTCGAACATAGCCCAAGTCATCCCGAGGGCATTTTCCTCTCTACCCTTCTTCCACTGATCATATCACAGTCTAGCCACACCCTTTAGTTGATAAGCAGCTAGTTCCACTCGGTCAACATCTGCCATATTCATTACTTGGAATACTCTTTGGAGCTCCTCCACATAGTTCTCAGGGTCCTCAGTAGATGCAGACCCTGTAAACTCAGACAGATTCATCCTCAAGAATTCTTAGACTCTAGAAGTGTCATGGGCATAATGTCGGGCGGCTCCTTGTCTTGCAGCAGGTGTTGTGACAGTCTGGGCTAGAGTTTGGATAGCCTGGCGAAGCTTAGCATTGGAGACTCATCTTATGAGGGCTGTACAACAGGGGCAGCTTGTTCCACGGGCACCTCATGTTCTTGAGGCTCAAATAGGTTGATATTTTGTCTGGTAGGATATCCTTTACCTCTGACGGCTCTTCTGGAAGGCATGATCATAATTCTGCAATGTTAGACCCCGTAATTAATTAAATAGAGGTTAATTGCTCATTCGGGAAAATTGTTGTGATTGAGGTGTATTTCAAATTTTACTAACTTATGGTGTGGGAGTATGGAGTGAATTTTTGCGGGTAAAAATTTAGTTGAAGTTGGGAGTCCCTAATTGGATTAAAATAGAAAAGTTTGGGGACCTAATTGGTCAATGGGCTAACTAGGAGCCCTTATGTTGCAATTTTG
>JAOTQJ010000111.1:9366149-9399544 GCA_025642045.1 Solanum sejunctum | reverse complement strand
ATTCTTAATTCTTATGAGATCTATGTAATATCAACATAATAAGACTTAAATCATGATAAAATCATCAATTGAACTCATTTTAAACATTATTAAGGTCTTTGTAACATGCTTACATCTTTGACAATATTTTTAACTTTCGTTATATACTCATAGGTCCTTATCATCAACACCATGTAGAAATCATTTTAAACTTATTGAGCTTACACAAGGACTTTAAAACCATATGATATAAGAATATAATGCAAGATCATGATAAAATTCATCAAGTTAAAACCATGAATAAATAGCCTACGTCATTATCGAAAATCCTAGATAATGAAATCACAACATTCAAATTGATAACCATAGGAACTCATAGTACATCATTATATTGTAACATTTGAGTTAAAATAACTGAGAATATATCATTTAAACATCATTAAAATCTGCTCACAGAACTCATAAACTTTCAAGAACTTAAAGAAAGGTAAAAGGAATTATGGTTGGTCTTTGTGGGTGGAAAGAACCCACAAATCAAGCTCATATACCTAGAGAAGACCATAAACAAAGGTGTAAAGATTTTGGAGAAGAAATCCCTTGAAAAACCCTAGCCCTTGCTTAGTCTTCGAAAGTTCTTGTCTTAGAAAAATTTGAGAAAATTTTGGAATGGGATAATGGGAGTGAATGAGCGGCTTGGGTATGATAAAGGAGACGATGTAGTTTTAGGTTTAGCATACGAGGAAAGGAATGAAGTGTTATTCATTAAAACTACATAATCATGAACTATGACCTTGATTACTGGTCGTAATACAATGGGGTTGCATCCTATTCATTTTTGAATCTTCTGAAATAGTCTCTGAACCACAAATAATGACTCCAATCCACGACCCATAGATTGAAATACGACTCATAGAAATCTTTCATGGTTTCCCCTCACACTTAGAAATTTTCCAATCTTCTGGACCCTAAACCATGAGATCAATCTACAATTCATAAATCCATCTACCACTCAACCTGTTCTTCATAGTTCCAGTTTTAGAAGTTTAATTTTCCATCAACCTAAGGCCTCAATCTACGAACATGTTCTATGGTCTGTAGTTCCATTTACTGATCGCAAAGGCCCCTCGTACATTTCTTCTGTACATCATCAAATTCTTATTCAGGCTAAACCCCATCTACGAGACTTATTTATAATACGTGTTTGAACCACGATCCATAAATAGGGCTTGTACTTTGGCCTGCAACAGTTTCAGTTCCATTTATTCTACATTTTTTGACATTCTAACTTGTGGGTCCTTACAATATCACAATAGGGTGCTCCCATATTATTTGTGAGAAATAAGGATGATTCACTTTGGATGTGTATAGATTATCTTCAATTAAACAAAGCCACCACAAAAAATAAGAATTCAATTCTAAGGATTGATAATCTATCTGATCAACTTCAAGGTGCTAGCTACTTCCTCAAAATTGACCTCCATTTCAAGTATCACCAATTGAGGTTAAAGGAGTATGACATTCCAAATATGGCATTTAGAACCCAGTATGGTCATTTTGAATTTTGTTTATGTCTTTTGGACTAACAAATATTCTCACAACTTTCATGGACTTGCATTGAAAATCTTGAGAGATAAGAAACTCTTTGCCATATTTGACAAATGTGAATTTTTGAGAAGTGGCTTTTTTTGGCCACATTATTTTGGGTGATGGTATCAACATGGACCTAAAAGAGATGGAGGCAGTAAAGAAATGTCCTAGACCCTTGTCTCCTTCCAACATTAGCAGTGTTTGAGTTTGGTCAAATACTACAGAAGATTTGTTGAAAGATTCTCTTCCGTTACTTCACCTTTGACTAAGTTAATCCAAAATTAGGTGAAATTCCAATGGTTTGATGAATCTGAGAAAAGTTTCCAAGCATCGAAAATTATCTTACATCAACCGCTATTTTGACATTGCCTGTAGGTTCGGATGAATTTATGATTCATTTTGATGTCTCATATGTAAGGTTTGGTTGTGTTTTGATACAACATGGGAAGTTCATTTCCTATGCCTCAAGGCAATTAAAGGTTGTTGAGAAAAACTACCCGGCTCATCATCTTGAGCTACCGGTTGCAATATTTGCATTAAAGATTTTGGTGTCCTTATATCTATGAGGTGCATGTTGATATATTTACCAACCATAAGAGTTTGCAAGACGTGTTTATCCAAAAAGACTTGAACCTAAGGCAAAGAATATGGTTGAAACTTCTCAAGGATTATGACATAAGTGCGATGTATCATTTGGGCAAGGTAAATATTGTGGTTGATGCACTTAGTAGATTATCTACTGGCAGCCTTGTACATGTTGAGGGTGGAAAGAAGGAGTTAGCCAAAGAGGTGCACCACTTGGCTCGTTTGGGTGTGAGATTAAGAGGTTTTAACAATAGTCATGTGCTTTGATGTGCTGTCAAAATACAATACTTTTTATGCTTAAAACATAGAAGTTTGTGTGTTCTCAAAGTGATGTTAGTAGGTTTGATGTGTTTTATGTTCGTTTTTCAGGATTATAGGGTTTAGCAAGATTTTGGGCTAAGTGTTGCATTTGCTACAGTTTTGATGATGTATGAATCCCTCTATGGGCCATGAAAGTTTTCACGAGCCATAGAGTTGTGTCGTAGTGGAGATCCAGTGAAGGGCTAATTTTCTAAAGTTACATCTACAAGTTTTAAAACAAGCCATGCAAATATCTACGAGATGTGAATGAGGTTTCATATCCTTAGGATCAAAAGTTGAGATTTTTTGAAAAGTCATCAGATGAAATCCTATACAGGCTGTAAGTCTGAATATGGCCTATATAAAAGTCTTGCAGAAGATATGCCCTTTTTGAAAAATGAAGTTAATGAAGCCCCGTATGACCCCATAACCCAACTGTATTGCCTGCCGAATTCAGTTTTTCTATTTTGTTTTGGACTTGTATTTTAGTTATTGTAAATAGTTTTTTAGTTTATTTTGGTAGAGAATGAAGGATAACGACTAGAAACCTTGAGAGAAGTGCATAAAAACACTTAGAACACAACTTTGTGATTTTAATCATTGGGAGAAGTGCTTAAATCACTTGGAACAAAACTTTGTGATTTTAATCATTGAGAGAAGTGCTTAGAAACACTCGAAACACAACTTTATGATTTTAATCATTACTTTGTGATTTTAATTATTACTTTGTGATTTCTTGTGAAGAGTTTGGGATTTCTTGTTCTTAAATTCATCTTTGAAAGTGCATAATTATGTTATTTCATACCATGATTCTTTCATCTATAATAATTATGCATAGCTAAATCCACAACTAGGGTTGTGGGAACCATAAAGAACTAACAATGTAAAACCAGATAATTTGTGATTCTTGAAAAGTGTGGATACATGTATTACTTAATTCTCTTCATTTTGATTGCTTTTTAATAGTGGTCAACGTTAGAACTCGTCTAGTTGTTACTGACTAGATCAAGGTAGTAATAAATTGAAAAAGAGATTAATTAATAGCATTCAATCAATTTCTTCTCATCTAAATAACCAAACTGGATCAAGGGGAGGTTGTACTAGGACAATAGGTAAGGATTAGTAATATCACACTACAAGGATAGATCAAACCACGCAGTAAAATTTATCTCTCGCTTGGATCAAAGGATTTGGTAAACTTAACTTACCAGTGCTGCATGCAACACACTAGAATAGATTACAATTATCTGGTAATACCAAGTTAGGGAATCATAGGGAACACAATACCCTAGTTACTCTTCTCACGATTTCACAACACTACTTCTAGTTTAGGATTACTTTTTGCAAATTACAAACCCCCTCCCCTTTTGGGAGATAAGTAGGTTAATTAACTCGAATTGCTTGAAGTTACTCTGACTCTATCATATTTCCTGTGGGTTTGAATCTAACCATGGTCAGGTTATATATCTTGACAATGACCGCTTTAACATTCAAAAAGGAGGTGTAGCTTCGGCGACATCATGCTTATGCAAAATTAGGCCGAATTGTCTCTATTAGCAGAAGTTAAATCAAAGAAAGACATAGACCCTACTTTGGTTGAATTGAAAAGGTTGGTGATTGATAAGAAGATTGAGGTTTTGTCCCAAGGGGGAGATGGAGTACTTTGTTACCGAAGGCGATCATGTGTTCCAAATGATGACGGTTTAAGGGAGAAGATACTAGATGAAGCCCATGATTCTCAATATTCTATTCATCTAAATCTACCAAAATATGTAGAAATCTAAGAGAAGTGTATCGGAGGTATGAAGAAAGACATAACAAGGTGTGTGGCAAGATACTTAAATTGCCAATAAGTGAATTGAGCACCAATAGCTAGGTGGTTTATCCCAAGATAATGAGATTCCCAATAGGAAGTGGGAGGAATTGGGATTCCCGCTTGAAAGTAGGAGGAGATGGACGTGGACTTCATCACGAGTATGCCTAGGACTCGAAAGCAATATGACTCAATTTAGGCAGCAGTGGATAGAATGATGAAATCAACCCATTTCTTGCTAGTTGTAAGGTCAAATCAAGGCAAGAAATTTCATTTTCGGAAGAAAGGTTGCAAGTATTTGTAAAGATGAAACAAGGTTGGATATCATTTTTTCAAGGATTTCTCTTGGCCAGGGTACATTCCAAGGATCTCTTCACGAGGCATCGAAGGCACCACTGGCCATGAGAGAGCTTGTAGAGGCTACATTGGCATGAAAAGTGGTTGATCAGTTGAAAGAGCATACCATGAGCCACTTCAAGGGCCATAGTGCACACCATGCCACGGGAAGGGCTCCATGATGAGTCCTTTTGACTTGAACCATTATCCCATCCACTCTACAGAAGGCATCACGAGTCATAGTGCACTTTACAACTCGTGAAGTGCATCGTGGTGGTGCTTCAAATAGCTTTGCATGCTAGTTTAAAGAGGGTAACTTGGTCCTTTTCGAGTTCCTAAGCCTCTATATGAGTGCATTAACTCCCTAGGCCTCCAAAATTAGTTCCTAAGCTAGTCATAACACTTGATCTCTTATGCACTCAGTCAAGATGCTTTCGGAATCATCCTTTCAAGTTCTAGTTATAGGATCTCCATGGAACCTTCAAGCTCAAACTAAATTCACTTTCAAGCCTTTTATCCAAGCTTATGAACCTGGTTTAGGGTCATTATGGATCTCTTACATCAAGCCAAGTCCAAAGGAATTTCATCGGCTAAATGTTTCACATGACTTGGTATAAAAGTCAACTTCAAATGACCATAACTCCTTGTACAAAAATAGTTAGGTGTCCCATGACCTACCAAATTAAATCTCTTTGAATTATCTTTCCAAAGCATCTAATTTTACCTAATTTTGAGTTCAGAGCAAGAAGTTATGCCTATTTTAGTAAAATATGTCCGTAGGATTTTTCTAAGGGTGTACACCATGGAACCCACCATGGCCCGTGGTGTGCACGAAGTCCCATAGAGGTGGTTCTGTGAAAAGCACCTGCACCATTTTTATAGTGCATTTCCAAAAGGTTACGGGGTTTTTTTCCTCCTTCATAACACTCTTGGGCACGTTTTAAGACTAGTATACTCCCCTAAATCAATTCCTATGGTTTACTAACCCTCCCATTCAAGTATAATACTTACTCCCTCAAAATCTAAGTCCTAAAACACTCTTCAAGACTCATATTTGAAGATTTAAGCTAAGGTTTCAAGGGTGCTCTCAAGCTCAAGCCTATCTCATCTTAATATCTCTAATTCAAGCAAGGTATGTGTGGTTTTTTTCATGATTTCCTTCCAATCATGAAGCCCCAAAATCTATTTCTTCAATTTCATGATTTCTAAGTATGATTTGCAAGTGTGTTATGTGATTTAGCTTCAAATTGATGAAATTTAGTTATGAGTTAATTTCAATTGATGATTTTAACATGATTTAAGTCTTATTATGTCAATTTACATGGATTTTATGAGAATTGAATATGCATATCCCTTTTTATGATGAATTTGTGTATGGGTAATTTCAAGTATGTCTTGATTGTTGATTTCTTTATGGTTTAAATGTGATTTCATCTTATTAACATGCTTTGAGTATGAATTTCAAGTACCCATGCTATTCTTGCATTCCTCATGACATAAGCATGCATGAACGAGGTTTTCATGAGATTTATGATGTGAGTTTTTACCCAATCATGATTATGACTATGACTATCATTTCAAGGCAAGTTTGGTTAGGATATGAAATGTGATTACATAATGTCTATGGTATGGCTTTAAGCCCTATGGGGGGTGTATACACCAATATGCACAAGTATGAATAAGATATTCCTATATATGAAGGTATAAAATGAAGTATGATTAGGCCTTTTAGCCCAAGCATGTATAGTTATGATTTGATTTGGCTTTTAAAGGCAAGTATGAATGATTATAAAGTATGATTTGGATCCCGAGCCCAAGTATCATAATTATGAGTTACAAAGATTTGCACTCCTATTTCAAGTGTAACGACCCCTAGTTTAGGAGCCTTGAATGCAGAAAAGTTAGATAGAAAATAACTTGAAGTCAAGTTCACGAGGGTGACATATGGCTTGTAGGTGAAGATATAACCCGTAGGTTCGACCCTTACACATGAACTTCAGGAAAGGAAATAAATTTTCAAGTGTGGGGTAACCCACGAACCCATTGACAACCCGTAGAAAGGACTGATCATGCCTAAACTACACCTTCCAATCAAGGTATAACCAGTCGCTGTTCAAATATAGAACTAAAATTTTTAGGGTCGATACCATGAGGAATAAGGTCTAAACTTGGAATAATTAGAGACAATTAGAAAGAATTAATTAGCTTATTTCCCAAAGAGGGGGTTTTTGATAAACAACAATAATTAAACCTAAACTAATATCAAATAGCCAAGTGCAATTATTGTAAATTCAGTGAAAGAAGTAACTAGAGTATTGTGTTCCCCATGGATTCCTAACTGATCTAGTGTGTAGCATGCAGACCTGGTAAGTGATGTTCACCAAGCCCTTTGATCCAAGCGCTAGGAGAACTACACCATGTGACTTGATTATCTAAGAGTGTTGAATAGTAACTCTTACCTTGTCCTAATACAATTTTTTCTTGATCCGCTTAGATTGATTAGACGAGTGTAATCACATCGAATCCTATTATTTTATTTCTTTTTTTATTCATTACCCCCTTGATCCAGTAGGTAAGAATTAAGCGAATTCTAACATTTGCAATTATTAAAAGACATTTAAAATGAAGAGATAAATAAAACATGCATGCACACTTTCCAAGAATTATGAATTATCCAATGTTTACGTTGTTAGTTCTTCATGGTTCTAAAAATTCTAGTTGTGGATATAGCTATACATGTTTGTTATGAATGAAAAAATTATGTTATGGATTTGCATAATTAAACGTTAATAACAATGAATTGATGAACATGAAATTTAAATTCTTCACGAAAATCACAAGATTTTAATACAAAGATAATATCAAAAATAGTTCACAAGAAATCTCCAAGAACAAAGTAGTAATCTCAAGTATCAAGTTCTTGACATTCTAACTACTCTATCTATCTAAAAAAACCTAAAAATCTATTTATAATAAAAGGAAACCAAATCTTAAATGAAATAGAAAAACTGGAATTGGGAACTTTGGCGAACGTAGTTACAGGCCATAGATGGAGTCACGGACCATGACTGGGCTTCGTAGAATTCACTCCTCAAAATCTGTCTTTAACATATGAACCCTTCCTATGGACCATCTTCTGATTTACAGCCCATAAGAGGTTTCATCTTGTATCCCTTCAACAATTCTTCAAAATCTCTGATCCTCAGGCACGAACTAATGTACGAGCCCATCAAGTGAACTATGACCCGTATGGTAACACATAACATTAACTTCTGAAAATTGGCCTTTCATTCGATCTAACCTACGAAACCCATCTACGGTTTGTGGAATGAACCACGGCCAATAGAAGGCCTCATGAATTCGAAAAAACTTGCAATTTGTACAACTTACCCCAAAAATATCCCAACTCCTGAAATCTTGCAAAATCAATAGAAAAACACATCAAAGCTACTAACATTACTTTGAGAACACACAAAATTCTAAGTTTAAAGCATTAAAAATATTATATTTTGGCAGCACATCAACACCCTCAACTTAAAATAGTTGCTTGTCTCAAGCGATGGATTCAAGCTAGATAGCCTAAAGTCAACAATGTAATTCAAGTGCCCTCACAAAAAGAAGTCCCATATCTCACTCAGAATGGTATGTTTAAATTCATTACTTGACTGACAAAAACACTCGCACTCACAATTGATATTCTTATACTGTGTACAATACCATAGGCTTTCCCCTATACTCATGACCATGACGTTCGACTAGTTGCAGGATCACTATAGGATTTTCTTATCTTGTAACGTAAGCTTAGAGGCTTTGGTATGATACTTTTGAAACATAGTGACTAATCTCCACCCTTGACTCTATGCTATTTTACACTTTTGCCTTACTAACATTGGTATTTTTAACTCATAGATCCCCTTTTCCTATTTCAAATCCTTCCGGGTGCTTTATTCTAATTTTCAGTATTTCCTTTTATTTTTTATCAATTCTTTTTCTTTTTAGCTCATACTTGGCATCTATTTATTTTTCCCACATCCCTATTATATTTTTCCTTTTTTTATTGCGTCACCACGCTTCCTTCCCTATTTGGTGTGATTTTCTTGCAACAACTACCCTCAACTTAGGCTTTTGGCCTAAGTTGAGGTGTATAATATCCAACCTATGAACCAGTGCCACTTTTGGTAGCCACCTTCAACTTAGTCTTTTAGCCTGAGTCGAGATGCACACTATTCAAAAAGGGACTAGGGTTAATTTGAATATTACATAGTCAAAAAGCTTCGGTTACTCAGGTGTCTACAAAGAAAAGGGTACATATAAGGCTTAAACATTAGGAACAAGTGATATATAAAGCATTTTGTTGTTTATTTTTAGTCTAAAGTGGACTAATATGAACAAAGACCTATGATCCTTTCCTAACCAACTAACCTATAGTCTTAGTTAGAGTAACAGGGAAAGTTCTGAATTGAAATATATTATAAGAATCATGCAGTTACGCTCACACGCACTTGGAACTGAATAGATTGTCAAAACAGACTCTCAGATCATGCTTTTTATCACAATTAAGCTTTAACTTGTCAGAACAAATATTGTCAATCACTAATTTAACATTATTGTCATCACAACTACTTAACAGCACATCATCGATCACAAAAATAAGTGGGTATCATTTTTCAACAAAACTAATGTATGTCACAGATATGAGTAAAATATACTACTAGTACTACTTACAAATCCTAAACATGCCAGTTCAATAGAAAATAAATGTCCTTAGGGAAAGAACATGGGCAAGAAAACCCCGCGGACTCAAAAATTAGGATAGATATAGACCTTGGTTACACAGACTTAGCTAAGTCCTATAAATACCCACACCCATCAAATAATATTTACATTATCCTCAATGCAACAAAATAAACCAAAAGCTAAGCATAGGGGTCAAAAGGGACATACCTGGGTGCCTAAGCGTCAGTCTCTGTCTATGCATCGCCACCCTTAACCTATCAAGTGATCTCCTCAATTGTGGCTACATATACAGAGGGTCCAGCACCCTTGACTAGATCTTGCTCATGTGCAAGCCTAATAATCTCATCCTAAATTAAGGCTCATCTAGCAGCCTCAAATGCTCGCTCTCCATCTATGTAGCATCTAGTCCTGTAACTTCAGAATCATTACCATCATCACGGAGCCTCTTCCCAGAAGCACGAACTAGTGTCCCATCAGCGAATAAATCAACAACCTCTGTACCAATGACGGTCATAGGAATCACTAGAGGTATTAAAGATGCTACTCTCATATCTGTGCGAAGCTATTGGATCTCCGCTCGGATGGTTGTTATGTCAGGAGTTTGAGCTGAACTGAGGCAGTCCTCTACGCGCCTCTCAAATACATCAACATGTCCATGAAACCATGTTAACCTCACCTTAAAAATGGTCTTCATGAGCTCTACAGACTCTATAATGGCCTTGCGAACCCAAGGCTGGATCTTCTGCAGCAACTGAGCCAACTGGACTTAGTGGGAACCTATCTCTGCACGAGTCTAAATAGACTCCGCAGATGCGTACACTATGCTTGTAGTGTGAGGACGTATAGGTATGGCCTTTGGTATAGTAGATGAAGTGGTAGTGGGCCCCATATCCTCCAAATATCAATTTGTGGGGGCCTGTTAGTCTTTATAGCAACAGCAGTGGAGGTAGTAGGCTTAGCCTGTGGTGCCTCGGCAAACATCTCTGGCAATCTAAGTGGAGATTGTGGTGCTTATCAAACAGCCTCAATCTTGTCATCAGACTTGATCAGGCTAGCATCCTAAGTCTACTGGACCTCAATTATGTCCATATTACGAAGGATCTTCGCCCCCGCTCTATGCATAATTTGTGAATCAAACATGGGAACGGGATTGATATGGATCTCTTCAGAGCACGCTTGTGTATCTTCTCTGCTATACAATGAGCAAAGTCTATATCATAACCAGCATAGATGTTGGCAACCAATATAGCATGATCTACTGTCAAAGAAATATTCACCTGGGTCAGCCGAATCTGCATACGTACAACAGCTCACCAAAATATGTCAGTGAAGCTTAGCAAAGCCTTCAAAATAAGCACAGAATTGAGTTAAAGTAAAGATATGCATGCATAATTTGACAAAGTTCCACCCGGCAAGTGGACTACCAATGCCAACGTAAGGGGTTATGTTGGATTTCATGTAGTAGCTCGGATGGTCTTATATGTCGATTATGGTCTCTTTCCACAAAGCTATGTATATAATGTTTATGTTATTTCAAAATGTGTTTTCATATGATGCATTGATCAATTACTTCCCATTGAGCTATACTCTTTCACTATGAATATGTATGTTTGAATGATGGCATTACAATTTCATGTATTGCATTGCATTGCAGCCTACATACTTAGTATATTTCGAAGTACTAATGCATATTTTGCCTACATGATATCACCATGAAGCGACTGGTGTACCTCCTCCTCCGGCACATGGCTTGACTTCAGACGATAGAGACTAGTTTGGTTAGTCCTCTAGTTCGGGGACTACACCTCCTTCTTCATGCTATTTGTAATTTTGAGACATTTATTTTTCTCGAGTTATATCTTATTTTGAGATTTTCACGTTCTATGTTGTACTCATTTTGATATTAAACTTGAGAGTGAGCTTTGAACATGTCTTAGTCCCCGCCAAGTTTTTTAGTTGTTAGTATTGTTGAATTATATGTGAAGCTTTATGTTGATTTTATTTTGAAGTCTCATATTAAATGTACCTTAGTCCCATTCCCCAATTTAAATTCCGCTGTATTTGATCAAATGCCTATGAATGCAAATAGGTGAGGTGGCTACGGGTTCCTCATTTGTCCTGTTATGATTAGGCCCTAGGCTTGGACCGTGACAACACTCCTTACATAAGCCTCCATACTTAGACGGTTTTCACTCATACTACCACAGAATACGAACACAACCACGACCCGTCACTGCAACGAGGACCTGTCAATGGGTCTTGTTCTGTTGAAACTAATTTTGATGTCTTCTGAATCTCATCCATGGGTTCATTCTATAAGTTGTACACCCAACCAAGACTCGTAAAAGGCCTTTCGTAGAACAACTAAAATGTTTCCAAGTCTTGAGAGTCATCTACGAAACCCCCATCCATGACCTGTAGACTTGTATGAGCCATAGACTGAGCTTCTATAACATTGCTTCAGTCCAATTTTGCATATTCCAAATTTCCAACTTACAGGCTATTACAATATTCATAAAACTCAAAGATCAATTTGGGGCTTACTACTTGTATTTATCTTTTTTTTTCGGTAGTAAACGCCAATCTTGTAATTATCATTTCATTTGACTTGTTTACTCTGCACTAATTCATACTAATTGAGTTATCTAGTTTGGATTTTTGTGTTTAGTAAAAATGGTGCTACATAATTTTCACTGATGGTGACTATGATACTCATTTGTCACTGTAGGTCTCCTAGCACTGCTTGAAAGTTTGTGAAAGATTTTGTAGAACAAGTATAAAATTGTTGAAGAGAATTTGATTGAATTTCTCAAGGTGAAAACTACAACTATTTAGCTTAAAATCTTTGTCGTGCTCTTGTTCTTCATATTCTTCTGTTGTATTCATGAAAAGTAAATTAATATTGCTGAAGAGTATTTCTTTTGAGGTTTCTATACTAAACTTGGACAAAAACTATGACTTAAATTTTGTGAAAAAGGAAACAAGTGGTAGCTATTTCGATTTTTTTCTGTAATTGACATGAATTTTTGCTTTTAACAGTTCAAGAACCTGCTCTTGAAGGAAGTACAGAGCAAGTTGGAGCATAAAAAAAGTCAAGAACAAGCTGAAGACGGGAGAAAGTATTATGTTTCTATTTGTATATGTGATGATTCTACTTTCTCATAGATTTAAGAGTTGACAACTATCGAAACACTAGTTTTTGAACTCATACATTGTGCATGTACCCCATTTAAATTGACCTAATATATTGCAAAATGTCAATGTATTCATAATTGTTTTGCGATTAAATTACAAGAACTTAAATTTTACAAATTATGCATACTAACTAAAGTTAATGATAGGTTGGAGGCCTGGAGACACGTCTTGGAGTCCAAAGGATTCAAATTGAGTAGGACCAAAATTGAATACTTGGAGTACAAATTCAGTGTTGAGAGGGATGAAGTAAACTTTGATATGAGGTTTTCACTCAATCTATCCTCAAGAGGGAAAACTTTAAGTATCTGGGGTCCATCATCCAGAATAGTGGTGATATTGATGATGATGTCACATATCATATTGAGGCAGCATGGACTAAATGAAGGCTTGCATCTGGAGTATTATGTGATAAGAAGATACCACATAAACTCAAAGGTAAGCTTTACAGATTGGTGGTTAGACCATCTTTGTTGTATGGGTGGAGTGTTGGCCAATCAAAAATGCACATGTCCAGAAGATGCATATTGTAGAGATGAGGATGTTGAGATGGATGTGTGGTCACACCAGGACTAACAAGGTTAGGAATGAGACCATTCCGGAGAAGCTAGAGGTGGCTCCGGTGGCTGATAAGATGAGGGAACCAAGACTGCAATGGTTTGAACATGTGCAGAGAAGGAGTACCGATGCTCATGTTCAGAGGTGCGAGAGGTTGGTTTTAGGAACTACACGGAGGGGTAGAGGTAGACCAAAGAAGTACTGGGGGAGGTGATCGGACATGATATGGCAGAACTTGATCTCATTGAGGACATGATCCTAGATAGAAAGAAGTGGAGGCCGCGATTAGAGTAGTAGACTAACTGGTTGGTAGGATTAGGTGGTTATCTAGTCATGGGGTATAGTAGGGTAGAGAAGTAGTAGTGTTTTATAATATGTGTTGTCATTATTTGTTATTTATGTGTTAATTGTATCATATTTAAGTAATGTCATATGCTTTTGGTTATTAGTCGTTTTTTGTTGTTCCCTTTCTTTTACTTTTTGTCATATCTAGTTTATTCTGCTTATGGGTTTTTGAGACGAGAGTTCCTAGGAAACAGCCTCTCTACTTCTAGAAGGTAGTGGTAAGGTTTGCATACATTCTACCATTCCCAAACCTCACTTATGGGATTCCACTGGGTATGTTGCTGTTGTTGTTGTTGTTGTTGTTGTTGTTGTTGTTGTTGTTGTTGTATGCGTACTAACTAAACGTAGAAACAAGATGAACACAAATTTGGATGAAAAAAGAGAATATAAATAATGTTATTTGGTGGGTGTTTTTGATAAACTCTTCGTTACCCCTACTTATTACAAATTAAAAAAAGAGAATATTTTACTCCTACTTATTACAAATTAAAATTAGAGATTATCTTAGATTCTCTATCACCCTTATTTAGTACATAAATATTATAATTGCATTGTAATTATTTAAAATTTAATTAATTAATCCAAATTAACATAGAAGGTTATCTTAGACTCTTCATTACCTACATTTAGTACGTAAATATTATGATTGCATTATAATTATTTAATATTTAGTTAAATAATTGAGTATTATATTTAATTTAGTTTAAGGGTAAAATGGTAATTCAACTTTGAGGTTAGCGGCTTCTCACTTTTAATAATATATTTCTATTTCTATTATATAGAAAAGTCAATCCATGGACGACCAATGGCATATTTGTAATTATGCTTATAGTCAAGGACAAATGATTAATAGCAATTTAAAATATCTATTGATTTTCTCACTCCAAATTTTTACTCTAAAATATTTTTAAAAAAAACGCTTACACACAATTTAATTCTAGAAATATCATTACAAATATATAACTATGCTTATCATATAAGGATCAATAATAATTATTCATATCAAATATCTACTAATTTGCTCAATTCAAATTTCTATTCTAAAAATTTTAAAAAAAAAAACTCGACACTTACACACAACTTAATTTTAGAAATATCAGTTGTATTCTTTTATTGTCTATCATAAATATCTCATTCTTGTTATTTCAGCTAAAAACCCATGTACCTACTTCTATTTTCTTGATTTTTCATTTGCAATATTTCTTTGTTTCAGCTAAAAACTCATATATCTACTTCATTTTCTTTTTAATAGTAATAAGCTCTTCAATATGCATAATAGTGAATTAGCTTATCAAGAAGTTTTAGAATTGGATTAGAATTTACTCACCTATATAACTTAATCACATATAAAGCTTAATCTTTATATTTTTTAAAATCACAATAAAGGCTTAATCTTTATATTTTCTTTTAGATTCTTGGATTATACAGAAACTAAAATAATTATAGCATAAGCTTTGAGCATTTTTTGAGTTTTCAATGGTTAAAATTTTTTATAAGTTGCTAGGCTTTTATACCTCACTTTCTACAATTGAATTGGCGTATTTGATTGGTAATTTGAATAAATATTTGAAATTTTTATTAGTTTTGCATATCGTATTTTTTAGCAGTCTATTTTTCAATTGGTAAAGCATTGTTACTCTTCCTCTGTCATTGTTACGTTGAAAAAATAATATTGTGTTGTGGTTTACGATACGTTTAGAATAGTTTGGTATCCATTTCGATATTTCAATTAATTATTATTTGCTTTCCTTTTGCAGATATTCATCCTAAATTTCTTCATGTGATAGTTTCTAAAATGACAAAAAAAATCATCTGGTAAACTGATGATTACAACTCTTACCTATAAAAAAAATGAATTCAAATGTATTTATGCACATATTGCAAATGAAAGAGTCCTATAATATATGAATAACGATGTACATAAGTATTGCATTTTATTTCACATGTTGTATACAGAGATGACATGTTCTGTTGTGTTAGTATGGAGGCTTTTGACTGAATTTAGTTTAATTATTATGTTCTGTTGTGTTAGCATGAAGCTCTTTGATCGAGCTTAGTCAAATTATTTTAGTCGTATTTATTAAAAAATGCATAAAAAATCAACATGTTGGGCCATGCTGACTACGGGCATTCTTATCTAGTATATATATATATATATATGATGATATGGTGATATGATGATGATGATGATATGATTTTGTTTTGATATTGTGATCATTTAATTTAATTTTTATTGACTTGAAATCAGATATGAAAACAAGAAAAAAAAATACACAATTATATAATGTTTTAAGCAAATGTTGCAACCGCCTGTAGAGTAGTGAAGGTAAACTTGGACATTTTAACGACCGAAATGAAAATTAACGAAGGAAATACTTGGTCATTAAAAGGAGGTAATAATGACCGAGTTTTTTGCTAACTCAATCATTAACTTTTAACAAGGCTTTTAACGACCAAATTTCTGTGTATCGTTGATGATCTATAGCAACTGGATTTGGACTTAGAACGATTGAATTTAAAGGCCATTTTCTTGTAGTGGCTTTGTATACAGGAAACTCTTTCTCATCAATACAAGTAAAAATATGACAAATACTAACGCTTCAAAAGATATAGAAATATAGAGAGAGGAGAGATGTGAAGGAAAGAGATGAGAGACTCAAAACAGTTGCTATGGATTGTAATACCCAAAATATAATTATAATAAATTTCTAATAAGGCCCAAACTTTCAGTCAAATAGCTCTATCTAGATAAAGGTTTAGGCATTGTGCTAGTTTTTTGAAGTGTCCCAGGTTTTAATAAGGGCGGGCGTATTCACTAGTTGATTATAATTCTTCTCTTACATGATATTAAGATCCATTAGATGGGGCGGGGGTGGGTGTTTCCTTTCGCCCTATTCCTAGCATCTGCAATCCAACTGTAGAACCGTCAGTTGAACTTCCGCCATCTGCAGCAGCCTTAAGACCCCTCTTCATTTTCGCTTTCGAAGCCCAACCAAGAAGACCCGTTTGAATGTGCTCATCAAATATTGACTTCTTGAAATGGGTACCCATCTGTGGTTCAGGATGCCACACATTCAACTTCCAACATTCATTCATATTAACCTACTGAACAAACCTTTGTTTAAAACTAACCTGTGTAACAAGAGCATATAGTGGCAACGTGCTATAGCTGCATAGCACTTGAATTATTGCCCTGGACAACACAATGAAATTATCAAAACAAAGTAAAAGAAATTGCGCTGATATGCAAGTGGGCAGTGGACTTTACCCTATAACAAGCCGGGGAACAATGAAACCAACTTGTCCCATTATGCAGGAATCAAAGCCATATTGGACCTATAAAAGAGATAAGACAATGACAAGTGCCGAAATTAGAAATTGATAAGTAAGCTGAGTGAAAGCATAGTATATTAACTTTAGCTTACCAATATCCAGAAAAAGAATGCTATCTCAAAAGCATTTTGGAAGAGGATGAAGTGTATCAAGACGAGGACAATTTGAGGGCGCTTGAACCAGAAGTGATCATCAGAAGGTTGGACCACCAATTCACCTTCTATCGCGACATGTTTCTCTGCTACCTCATGAGCTAACTGTATAATTACATGCTCCAACTTCGTGCCAACAGCAATCAGAAGCTGATAAAACCCAAAACAAAGTTAAAGGGAAGAAGATCAGGTTGTTGCTAAAGGAGCCTCATGTTAAACAAATAAATATTAAGACCAATTAAGAAAGAAAAGTAATTGAATGTGAGAAAGGAAACATCCACATTCAACATGCATCATTACACCTAAGAAGGTTGATAGGAATCTAAGAAAACTGTATACATAATCATCGAGCAAATTAAAAGATACCCCAAGGCCTCCCCAATTTCTAGGAAAATATGCTTTAAAACAAAAAAAAAATAAAAGGGTATCAATACCAAAAAAAAAAAAAAAGAAAAAGAGAAAAAAAAGAAGTGGAGGAAAAACACAATTTGATATATTTGATTACCATATGCATCAGATAACTTCAATAAGATTCGAATCATAGCACTAGCAATTCTGCTTAAAGTATTACTCCCTCCATCCCAAATTTATGTGAAGTAGTTTGACTGCATATAGAGTTTAAGACATATGAAAAGACCTTGCAATGTTCCAAAACTACCCTTAAAATAAATGAATTTGAAAATAGAAGAGTAAACCTTTGTGGAGTTTTTGCCAACTAAGTGGGATCCGACATGGGTAAAATATTGAGTGTCACTAAACATTTGCAAATAACAAATGTGTCATTTTTTGGGGACCGACTATAGGAAAGTGTTTCACATAAATTAGAACAGAGGGAGTATCTCTTTTGTGTGAATGGCTTGTCTTAAAATTTAAATTAGATGCAGAATAAGGCTTAGTAAAGATCAAACTCACGACAAAAGGAATGAATGCAATCCAGAAGTATGTATGCCAACCTGGAGAACAAAAAATGAATTTATCAGCTTTCAGCGATAAACCAAAGCCCAATGACCAGAACAAAACATGAAACGGAACTTGTAAGATTACATTAAAACCAAAGTGAAAGTTATGCAGGCAACACTTTTAAAGGCAATATCTGGAATGAATCATCTAAAAGAGTGCTGAAAACTGCAAATAGTAATCAACAGAATTCTAACATGCGATTTAATTTCATCATAAGTTGTGGAAGCATAAGGAGAAGTTATCAAATGACAACTGTGGCATGTAAATATGAACGGTGACATAGACAAAGTTATTAACATTTGCCTCAGAGGAAGTTGGCAAATGGTCGTACTCATAGTTACAAGGCAACTTTAATCAAAATTTCTTCTCTGATAAGTCAACGTTTAATTTATCATTTTTCTCATTCTGAAAAAGGGAGTAAACTCAGATCACCTTATTGACACATGGTTATAAATGCTTGGATATTCCAACACCTTCACAATTATAATAACAGCACGCCATGAATTTAGCAATAAGTTAAATGCAGCTGCTGCGAGTGGTAGACTTGGGATTTAGCCTCGGGGAGGGGGAAAACCTACTTGAGCCCCTACCAAGAGCCAATAATATTATTGCTGTTGATTACTAGTTTCCTAGAGAACAATCATCTCAATAGATTCTGCACGAGAATAATATAGCACCAGCTGTGTAACGATCAATAGGTACAGTGCAACACTATCCAGTTTCCTTACCCTTGTCATCGAAGAGGAAATAAATTGGGAAACATTCCCTTTATTGTTGGATAGAAGGGTGTAGTACCATGTATTCAAAATGTTTGGTTAGTCCAACTTCTTAAGCAATTATAACAATGAGTACAACAATCAATTAAGCAGTAAGCAAACCGCAGCTGCTGACAGTGGCACACTTTGGGATATTCCGGGAGGAGAGATGGCCCTTGCTGCAGCCACCAAGCAGGTTTTCTTTTTGTGCTAAGCAACCAAGCAGATATTTTAGAGCCCACAATAGCATTAAAATTGTTGCTATTCAATTGTTAGATTCCATTTGCCAAGAGAACAACTCCCTTCAAAAGCGCTACGATTGCTACTAAAAATTATTACTTGCCAAGACAATAACTCTTTTCCATTTGTTCTGAATAAGCATACCATTAAAACATTTCAAAGCAGCTGGCAAGTAAAAACGTATATTTCAAGTTTGAGTTGGCATACCATTAACATTCAGAAGCAAGAAGATGACAACGAATACCCAGAGATACCAACTGCAAAAAAACACAGAAAACAGGTAATACATGAGCAAAGCATCGCAAATTCTTCCCGGTGGGGTGTGGCAGGGGAGGGAAGGATAATGGCCACAAACCTGATGCCGACGACAGTCTTAAAATCATCTTCCAGAGCACGAATCATGTACTTGTGAAAATTAAATTTTGGGTTTTGCTTGCAATGTGACTGCCAAATAGAAAAAACATAATACTACATGAGCCGAATAAGCACCAAAAGAAGGCAAAACATTAAACAATTATCACAGACAAATAACATTGTGAAGTTACCATAATGAACCCCAAACGCAGAGCAGCATAATCTGATTTGCTGACAGAACCATAAAATTGCTTAAAGAAAGAGTGCTGCAAGTTTTCGTCAAAAGAAAACAAAAGTATGAGATGCTTATGTTAATCTAAAAGACATTATAAAATCATGTGATATTGCTCTAATATAAAATCCCCACTTCTTCACCTCTTGTCTTACTCATATATAAAATTAATGTTTATCAGCTTGGTTTTCAAATTTTTGTAAGAGCTCAGCTTATCATATTGGTTGCGAATTAGAAACAGTAGTTTCTTGTATATAATTCTTGGGTAATAGGACCATAACACACTTAAGTAGTGAACCATATCTTAGCTAAACTAGATATAATGACAGACTTATTGGAGGCATGAACCAGCACTGGCATATCTTCACCAAAAAAAGAAAGATAAAAGAAAGTAGCATGCCTATTTATCACAGATGTGTCATTTGAGAGCATATGCACCTTCATCATCTTTAATAGCTTAAATTTAATGTCTTTCTTTTCTCTCCACATTAAGGTGTTTTAAAAGCAGTTCCCAAGGTAAGTTTTACCATACAGAGGAGAAACATATGATAGGGCAAGAATGACTGCTTACTGAGGAAGGAAACTGCTTACCAACCAACCAAAAATGGCTGAGCGTTTCCCCATACCCACAAATCGGTTCCTGATGAAATCGTGTTGATGGACATGTGTGACCGGTGGTTTTAAAACTGCAAAAGAAAGTATCAAACTGTTTCAGTTTGAAGATCAGCTTGATCTAGATATAATGCATGAGAAGAGTAACTCTGTATTGCTGTAACTTATCTTTCCTCTCATGGGTTGCAGTATATCAATCAGTTCACCTTAAAAGACTTGGTTAAGAAAGTAACAAGATTTTCACGGAACATTAACTACAGGGACGACGTAAGATTTTCCATCGCTCATTTACTTTCTTTCATCTGTGAGTATCATCATTTAGAATAGTGTATAGCAGCTCCCAATTATTATGTAAAATTAAACTTTTCCATGTAAGCTTTTCTTAGATCATTTACTCTCTTTCTTCTTTGCTTATCATCATTTAGAACAGTGTCATTCGGCTCAAATTATCATGTAATATTGAACTCTCCATCGAGGAAATAAATGAGATGACATTTTTCTATGATATGCACCAAAGAGTTAAACGAAGGACCTCATAGGTAATCATACGTACCATGTGCAGTCTCAAAAAACAACAACAACATACCCAGTAGAATCCCACATGTGGGGTCTGGGGAGGGTAGAATGTACGCAAACCTTACCACTACCTCATAGAAGTAGAGAGGTTGTTTCCTGGGAATCCTCGTCTCAAAAACCCATAAGCAGAATAAACTAGATATTACAAAAAGTAAAAGAACAGGAACAGCAAAAAACGACTAATAACCATGTGCAGTCTCATAATTATCTTTTGCAATGCTGTCCTCCCAGTGCTTCCATTGACGTATCTATCCATCATTAAATTACAAACTTTCAATTCAAACAATAAACAAAGATAACAAGACCAGTAAAAAGTTAATGAAGCAGATTTTAGCACAGACCTTGGCTCCTCCAAATATGACTGTTAGAAGAGAGAAAGTCACGTGAACAATCGCAAGGACAAAGACAAAAATGTGAAGGTGATGTAATGCTTCAAGAGAGAGTAATGGGACCTTGTGCTGAAACAAAATCAAAAAGAATGATATTAGAAGTCAGTGCAAGACAATATGTACTGAAGTAGATTAACCAAATGGTAATATGAAAAAAAGATCACTATATATTCCAGAATCAGATAATAAAAATTTGGATTCAACTTACAAATCAGGAAATTTAAGAAAATAATTCAAGTAAATGTCTGCATAATATTTTTCACATTGTCTCTTACTAAAAAGGAAAGACAAATCTTACCTCAATTTTGGTTTTTCATTTTTCCGTGTTTGACAAAAGAGGAACTCAAACAATGGCTCATTGTAAGAAAGATAAAAAATTTCAAAACCATAAAACAACAATGCAGTATTCTTCTTTTTATCTTGTCTCGACAAATAGAAGCACCACTCTACCTTCCTTTCATGAAAGCACACATCTTACAGTAGAAACTAGAACTACTGGGACCAGTTTAACAAACAGGACCAGTCAATGCATGACCACAACCTCGTGTATAGTTAGCCACTATTTTGGCAGGCTCATAGACATGCCAAAGTCACAGAAGCCTTTCACAAGATATGGGTACGACTAACACTTTTGTCTTTATTGTGGAATATGGACCTAAGAAGAAAGATGTCAAAAAGTAAATGCAACTACACTAGGAAAGAGTGATCTGCAAAAATGAATTGATTACTTTTGCACTACAATAGCCAGCAACAGCTGCTTCTTCAGCTAAGAGGCGCCGATGATGTTCTGATTCAGGACTAGCATGAGAAGGAGCCTCCGATAATGAACACGGAAGTAAGTGCATGACGAAATCTTCAGGCACACAAATCTTGACTATGCTACCTTGAAGAACCGTCAGTAACAGGGATATAAACCCCAAAAGCATCAACTCTGCATTCACCAATCAATTCAAAAAAATGCAACTTCATATTCGATCAAAATATAGCACTGGAGAAAACACTAATATCAATTGATGATTACAATAGTAATATACTAAACCACAAAAATAAAGTGGGATTTTTAAGAAAAAAATAAAATATTCCGAGGCGGAACTCTCGGAATTCAAATTTAAACAGTCAGCATGACCAATAACAGTCAGGCAAATCCGTGTGCTCATTTCCAGAAGTATGCACTTTCCCGTTTGCAGCTTCTTTTTGATTAATACAAAATTAAAGCCAAAAAGAAAAAGTTAGGCAGATCCTAGAACCTTCTTTAACTTTCTGTAGCGCTTCATATAAAGGCTTCTGATTCTTCTTCTTCAGATACTGCACACGTTTCAAAGAAAATTCAATTAAGTGTAAAACCCAAAGAGAGAGTTAAAAAACAGTTTGAGATACCTTTCCAGTATAATGGATGAGTCGCTCAGCGGCTAGAGAAATGGCAACGATGACGGTGCAGACGGCGGCAACCACCCAAGTAGGTGTAAATTCCAATGTGGACCCTTCTCCACCACCACTCATTTCCGTTTCTTTCTTCTATCAATATCAAATCACAAAAACTTGAGAAAATACAGCCTACCTATCCCTTTATTTGTTCAGGATATGTAGAGAGGTGTTTGGAGACTTGAGTCTTGACTAATACAGACATTAATTATTTTTTTCCCCACGGAGATGTAAGATAATGGGAATTTTGTTGTGTATATTAGGCGTCTGCTAACTCATACATACATTAATTTCTTTTTCCCCACTTTATAGAAAGGAGACGTAAGAATATGGGAATTTTGTTGTGTATATTTGGCATCTCCTAACTCATACATCAAATTTTACAGTGTTATACATTATTTTTAGGGGTCAATTTGAATATCAAATTTTACTATTTTTAATGTAAACCAACTCCACCAAATTTTATATTTAACAGAAGAAAGATTTCTTCTTTTCTTCATTATTATTTATTTATTTCATTTATATTTTCTTATATCATGAAATAAAATTCTTTTCAAAATATTCACTATATATAATTTTCATATTATTTTATTTTATAATCGTTTAAAATAAAATTCTGTTACACTATAATTTTTAAATAATATAAATTGCTAACAAATATTACGTATAATATGTAATAATATATAATACAAATAAAAGTAAAATTATTAACGAAATATAATTAAATAATATTACACAATTGAAAATTTTATTTTAAAATTTTACATAAATATTCAACTTTCCAAATCACTACCTTGCTCTTGTAAATGTCTTATTAATGCATTACATAGTTCAAATGTCTTACAACAACAACAACAACAACATACCCAGTGGAATTCTACAAGTGGGATTTAGGGAGAGTAGAATGTACGCAGACCTTACCATTACCTCATAGAAGTAGAGAGGTTATTTCATGGGGAACTCTCATCTCAAAAATCCATAAGCAGAATAAACTAGATATGACAAAAAAGAAAGGAAAGGAAAGTGAATAGAAAGGATGACTAATAACAAAAAGCACATAACAATATGTAATATGATAAAATTAACACACATATGACAGATAATCACACACATGATATAAAACACGACTACTCCTGCTATCCTATTACTCCACCTGACCTTACCAACCAATTAGCCTGCTACTCTAATTAGAGACTTTGATTCCTTTCTATCTAATGTCATGTCCTCAGTGAGATCTAGTATCGTCATATCTTATCTGATCACCTCCCTCCAATACTTCTTTGGTCTATCTTTACTCCTCCGTGTAGCTCCCAAAACTAACCTCTCACACCTCCTAACAGGAGCATCAGTACTCCTTCTTTACACATGTCCAAACCATCGCACTCTCGCTTCCGTCATCTTATCAACAGGAGCCACTTCTAGCTTCTCCCGAATGGTCTCATTCCTAATCTTATCACTAGCAAAGGCCATCTTTTTCTTCCTTCATTGTCGCTACAAAAATTAACAAAATCAAATAATTATTATGAAATTTATTTATTATAAGGAGACTGAGAGCAACTAAATTAATTAAGAAGGTAAGAAATGAAATTTATTTGAACAGAGGAGAAAGCAAGGAGAAAGTTGAGAGATAAAATATTATTTTTTTTCTTCCATGTATATTCATTTTCTCTCTATTAACAAGTTTTGAGAACATATGTATTTATACTAAGTAGGTGCCTACTGTTATATAGTGCTATAGTAGTAATGGGTTAAGTGTTATATATTGTTCCACTGACTTGAAGTTCCATATTTGTCTTTCCTCTTTGTAGCAATATATGGTGGAACATCCACCTACATAATACTCCCCCTTGGATGTTCATAGATGATGTGCCTCATAATAGCATACATTTTATAATACACTTTGAGTGCTGCCTCATTAAAAATCTTACCAGAAAAATTCAGTGGGATAAAACCTTGGTTAAGGAAAAAAGAGTACAACGCGTATTTTACTCCCCCTAATGAAGACTTCATTTAATACTTTGGAGACGATGCATTCCAATCTTATATCTTAGCTTCTCAAACGTTGACCTTGGCAATGCCTTAGTGAACAAATCTGCAAGATTATCACTCGAACGAATTTGTTGTACATCAATATCACCGTTCTTCTGAAGATCATGTGTGAAGAATAATTTTGGTGAAATATGTTTCATTCTGTCTCCTTTTATGAAGTCGTCTTTCAATTAAGCTATGCACGCGTCATTGTCTTCAAATATGATCGTGGATACTTTGACAATGTTTTTCAGTCCACATTTTTCTTTAATGGAATATATCATAGATCTCAACCACACATATTCTCTACTTGTTGCATGAATCACTATTATTTCAGCATGATTTGAAGAAATAGCAACAATGGATGGTTTTGTAGATCGTCATGATATAGCAGTTTCTCTATATGTAAATAGATAGCCTGTTTGAGAACGGGCTTTATGTGGATATGATAAATAACCTGCATCTGCATTAACCAATAAGGTTTGTACAGCCTTTGTTAGTATAAAACAAACTCATATCAATTGTTCCTTTTAGGTATCGCAAAATATGTTTGATGTTGTTCTAATGCTTTCGTGTTTGGGAAGAACTATACCCTGCTAGCAAATTAACAAAAAATGTTATATCAGGTCTAGTTATCAAGATACATAAGTGCTCCAATAGCACTGAGGTATGGTACTTCAGGACCAAGAAGTTATCCTATTCTGGGAATTGAATGGATCTTTATTCATTTCAAGTGATCTAACAACCATTAGAGTACTTAACGGATGTGCTTTGTCCATATAGAATCGCTTTAAGATTTTCTCAATATAGGCAGATTGATGAACAAAATTCTCGTCTGCTTATGTTCAATTTGCAGATCCAGACAAAGTTTTGTCTTTCCAAGATCTTTCATCTCAAATTTTTTCTTTAAATATTCAATTACCTTTGGACTTCTTTAGGAGTTCCAATGAGATTTATGTCATCAACATAAACAACGAGTATTACAAATTATAATCTCATTTTCTTAATGAAAATATATGGACAAATGACATCATTTATGTATCATTTATTTATCAAGTACTCACTAAGGCGATTATACCACATACGCCCTAATTGTTTCAAATCATATAATGATCTTTGAAATTTGACTGAGAATATTTCTCGATACTTAATACATGCTTCAAGCAATATAAATCCTTCTAGGATTTTTATGTAAATTTCACTGTCAAGTGAACCATAAAGATAAGCTATAACTACATCCATTATATGTATTTTAAGATTTTCATGTACAACTAAACTGATGAGATATCAAAAAATTATTCCATCCATAATAGGTGAATATGTTTCTTCATAGTTGAGACCGGGTTTTTAAGAGAATCCTTGTGCAACAAGGCGTGCTTTATACCTTACAATTTTATTTCTCTCATTTCACTTTTGCACAAAAATTCATTTATAGCCAACTAGTTTCACACCATTAGGGGTTTGGACTATAGGTCAAAAAATCTCATGTTTAGCAAGTGAGTCTAACTCTGATTAGATTGTCCTTTTTCATTCAGGCCAAGCGTCGATATTCTTCCACAGATTTAGGCTTAAGATTTTCACTATCTTGCATGAGGTTAAGTGCAGTATTATATGCAAAAATATTATTCACTGTAATTTTCGATCATTCTAAATTTATCTCATTATTGATAAAACTTATAGAAAGTTCGTCATTCCTTTGAGGAAGTTCTTTTGTAGTATCATTTTTATTATTCCTTACGCTTCTCTTTTTAAGATTTTTATCCTTTGACCCCAATGATCTACCATCCTTTAGGTGTATTTGGGATTCAGAAACTATGATATTAGCAGATGATCCCTTTGGGATATCAATCCAGATAGGCACATTCACTGCAGGGATATGTGACTCAGTTATCCGTTTCAAATCAATAAATACATCTGGCATTTGATTCACTATTTTCTGTAAGTGGATGATCTTCTGGACCTCCTATTCACATATGCATATATGAGGATCAAAATAAAATAGTGATGAGACTTTTCACTCAATTTCTCCAATTTCTCCTTTAGGTTCCTTTTTCTCTCCCCTTAATTACGGATAATTATTTCATCAAGTCGATAATCTGAAAATCTAGCTGTAAATAAATCTTCTGTCAATGGTTCGAGGTAACAAATTATGGAGGGTGAGTCAAATTCAACAAGTATACCTAGCCTTCATTGAGGGCCTATCTTAATATGTTGTGGTGGTGTTACAGGCACGTATATCTCACAATCAAAAGTTCGTAGATGAGCTATCTTTGGTTTATTACCAAATACTAATTGGGATGGAGAATATTTATAATAATTAGTTGGTCTGAGACATACAAGTATTATTACATGTAAGATAGCATGACCCCACACGATAATGGGTAATCTTGATTTCATAAGCAGTGGTCTAGCTATCAATTGTAGGCGCTTAACAAATGACTTTGGAAGGCTATTTTTAGTATGAATATGAGCTACCAAATGTTCAATTTTGGTCCCGATTGATATGTAGTTATCATCAAAAGCTAGGGATGTAAATTCTCCAGCATTATCTAGACAAATAGATTTAATTGGATAATCTGGAAATTGCGCCCTTAATCTTATTATTTATGCCAGTAGCCTTGCAAATACTAGGTTGCGAGATGATAATAGGCATACATGAGATCACCCTGATGATGCATCTATTAGGACCATAAAGTATCTAAACACCCCACTAGGTGGATGAATAGGTCCATATATGTTCTCATGTATATACTTCAAAAATTTCGGAGATTCAATGCCAACCTTCAGGATCGATGATCTGACAATTAATTTGCCTTGATAACAAGCAACACATGAAAATTCATCATTCATAAGAATCTTCAGGTTCTTTAAGGAATGACCAGTTGAATTTTCAAGAATTTGTCTCATCATTATTGATCCAGGATAACCTACTCGACTATGTCACAGCATAAAAAATTTTGGATCGGCAAACTTCTTATTTATGATCGGATATGCTTCAATTGCACTATTTTCTGCATAACATAGACCAGATGATAAAGTCGATAATTTTTTCAAAATATATTTCTAGCCTAAGACACTCTTGGTTATACCAGGGTATTCAATATTTATTTTATTTAGTTTTCCAACATGATATCCATTTCTATGGATATCTTTAAAACTTAACAGATTCTTTAGGGATTTAAAAGAGAACAATGCAACTTCTATAACAATTTTGGTCCCCTTAGGCAGAAGTATAGTAGCTCTTTTAGATCCTTTAATTGTTCTTGCACATACCAAATATTGTAGTAATATTTATTTTTGTTCTAAGTAAAGTAGAAAAATATTTTTCATCCTTGAAAATTGCATAAGTCGTTCCACTGTCAATTATACAAATACCTTCGCGGTTGATTATTGATCAAAATAAAATTTGAGGCATATCCATTCTTCAGAAAGAAAAGTAATAAAGTAAATATTTATTTAGACCTCATGTGAATTAATGAACAGTCTTACATAAATACAATATAATAATAAGAAAGACACGATATAATTTTATTCATTTACATGAATTATAAAAATATAAACACACACAAATAAAGAAAATTATTTTAAATATTATCAGACTTATCAATCTTCATATTGCCATCAATATTTAAATTTTCTTCTGGGAAATTGAAGTTATCCGCTACATCCAGATGCATAGGTTCCCCATTATCTTCAGACAAAAAGTTTATCTCTAAATTTTTGGCTCTTTTTAATGATGCCCGATATAGATGAATAAGGCGTTTTGATAACCGACATGTCCTTGACCAGTGCCCCTTGCCTCCACATCTGTGACATACGTTTTCTGAATTTTTCTTTGGAAAAGCTTGTGACTTTTCTTCCTTCCTTTGAAATTTCTAGTCATGCTACGGTGCGAGATGACTATCATAATTTTTTCTTTGACCATAATCACGACTACGACTGAGGCCATGATCTTTTTTTCATTAGTTTTAATTTACCTGGTTCACTTCAGCAAGTGATGAAGAACCAACGGACTGACTATCATGATTTTTCATTAGCAATTCATTATGTCTTTCATCAATAAGAAGGTGAGAAAGTAATTCAGAATATTTTGTAATTCCATTCAGCAATATTGCTGCTGTAAGAGCATATTCGCGGGTGAAAATGTGGAGTAGTTTTTTTTGAGCTTACCTTCTTCAGTTATTTCTCTCAACATAAATTTAGCTGTGATATAATTCTAAACATTGTTGAATTATACTTAGTTATATTTTTAAAATCTAATAATCTTATATTTAATCGATTGTGACGCGCTTGTGGAAGGACGACCAACTTCATGTGGTCATATCTTTCTTTTAGATTCTTCAACAATTTTAGGGGATCTTTTATTGTCAGGTATTGTAATTTTAATCCCTCATCAAGATGTCGGCGGAGAAAAATTAAAGCTTTGGCACGATTTGACTAGATGCTTTATTGTCATATTTAACGGTGTCTGCCAGATCCATTTATTCTAAATGCAGTTCAGCATCTAGTGCCATAATGAATAATTTGATCCAGAAATATTAAGGACAACAAATTCAACTTTTAAAATATTAGTCATTTAATAAAATAAAATTCTTACCTTTTTATTACCTGCTAAGAATATCTGAAAGGAACTGAGCCTCGTGCTGATAGCGTGTTATGAAACTTATTATAAGGAGACTGAAAGCAACTAATTAAATTAATTAAGAGGGTAAAAAATGAAATTTTTTTAAATAGAGGAGAAAGCTAGGAGAAAACTGAGAGACAAAATATTATTTTTTTCCTTCTGTATATATCCATTTTCTTTCTATCAACAAGTTTTGAGAACATATGTATTTATATTAAGTAGGTGTCTACTGTTATATAGCGCTATAGTAAGAGCAACTAAATTAATCAAAAGAGTAAGAAATAAAATTTATTTGAATAAGGACAAAGCTAGGATAAAGCTGAGAGACAAAATATTATTTCTTTTCTTCCGTATATATTCGTTTTCTCTCTATCAACAAGTTTTGAGAACATATGTATTTATACTAAGTAGGTGCCTACTGTTATATAGTGCTACAATAATAATGAGTTAAGTGCTACATATTGCTCCATTGACTTAGAATTTCATATCTGTCTTTCCTCTTTGTAGCAATATATGGTGGAACATTCACCTACATAACAACAATAACTTTGTTCAATTTTTTTTTATAAATACCATCAAACTCACCACCATTAACAATACCATCACTATCCAATTGCATCACACCCACCATCAAATATCAAAGGTCATTACCACCACAAAAAATTATCATACCTGACCACTAATTTTACTGTCCTACACCTGATAAATAATTTAGTTCTTGATTTACTATCAATGACTTTGAAAAAAATCTAAATAACTTTTAAGACAGATAACAAAGATCCACAAAAATACATCAAAATTTAAATTTCTTGCAAAACCCGGCAACGTTTTTATGGAAAAAAAATGAAAGACATGAAAATTTGCTTATTTCATGTGGTCTCGAGCAATAAAAGTAGAAATAGATTGAGTAATTCATGCTTGACTTGATGAATTTGACGGCGAAAATAGTAAACTTAATTAATTTTAGATGTTAGATGTATCATCGGAAAGTTTTTGAGTGGCGAACATCATTGATTGAACAGCTTCGCCAATTTTTGTGATGGGTTATACCCCTTATTTTTGTCTTTTATTTTTCTCAAATTACCATAATATTTTTCATAAACCCTAGCAAGAAGTATG
The DNA here is from genome assembly GCA_025642045.1 of Solanum sejunctum. NCBI lineage: Eukaryota > Viridiplantae > Streptophyta > Magnoliopsida > Solanales > Solanaceae > Solanum > Solanum sejunctum. The sequence goes on along the minus strand of JAOTQJ010000111.1, from coordinate 9,369,316 downwards.
TCTGTGATGAGAAAAGTGAAGGAGAAAAAAAATAAGACCGTGTGCAGGAGAAGAAGAGCATAAAGCAAGAGAGGGGGGTTAAGGGTGGGAAAAAATATTTTTTGACTTTATTTTCTTACCAAACACGCATTTTTTATTTAGTATTTAATTTTATTTTCACATTAGTTTTGAAGGTGGTAACAATATTACTCAATAAAAATAGGTGTGTAATAGGTCGCTAAAATAGTTTAAGCATATAACTGATTTTTTAAAATAAAGGGTGAATTTATGCTTTTTTCCTATTTGTAAATTAACATTGTATTTGATTATAATATAAATTAGAGTCATTTTCTTTAAGTAATTTAGAGTAAAAGTGAAGACAATTTTCTTGTTGCTGCATGAACAAATTTTTTTGGGAGTCCAACACCTTTAATAATAATGTATTAGATACAATTAATTTGATGCAATAAATTAATCTATCATGTACAGGCACAAATGAGAAAATCAATTCAACTATTTATAATGTAAATATGTTAATAGTTTATGAATACATAAAGTAATAATTTGGAGTTGTAAACACTTACCCAAAAGAAATCATGAAATTCAAGACAAAATCAAGATAGAATTCATGGAAATTGATCAAAATGAAATTATAAACACTTACCCATAAAAAATCTCGTCCAAAATCACCCCCAAAAGCTTGAAATTGTAAGAATGAGTAAAACAATAGTATTTCTTTGATTTTAATATTGTCTAGGCATGTTACTACTCCACGAACACAGAGAAAGTATTGCAAACACTGAGAGTGAGCTAATATAGATTCCGTGAATGCGGAGAGAAAGGTCACACACACAGTATACCTCTGCGAATGTGGAGGCTGGTCTGCGAACATAAACAAGTAGGTAAAGATGACCTCCGTGAACATGTGAGCTCATGCATGAACGCGGAGAAGAAGTGCACTTGCACCAGAAGCCAGCAACATCAACAATCATGAAATCTCGATACGGCTCCTCGAAATTCATACAGAATCTGAAATTCAAAAACCAAATATGTATCCATACCAGAAACAACGATCCAAACTCAATGAAATAATCAAAATTCCATTTCGAGGTCTCCATGACACATTTACCAATGCAAGTCAATAAACTAATTTAAAACAAACTTGCCCTTGACAACTCCAAATATTATGACGAAACGAAATCATTTCTAGTGTTAGTTTCGTTATTCAGAAATACTAAAGTTGTCAGGATTTTGATACGAGCTTTCAAACATCGAATATTGACTAAAGTTAATCTTTGGATTTGAAAACAACTAAAAATACAACTTTGGGCCTTTTAAAAACTCATTTTAACTCCAAGTTTAGTTCTGTAGCTTCTCCTATACCAAATTCGACATTTATGAGCTGATGGAGTCAATAAATTTCCAATTCGATACTCGAAACTCAAAATAACACAAAAATCCTCTTTTTCAACAACTTAAGATTCCAAAAATGTCAAAACTCATATTTTCAACTTTTAAAACTCAGAATTTCAGTTTTAATAATACAAATAGTTCAAAATAGACCCAAAGCAACATACAAAAGGGATAAAATAATAATTTTTACAAATAAGCTCAAAAATGACTAACCAGGTCATTACGTCATTCACTACAAAAAATAATCTTCGTCCTCAAACATAAGAAAAAAAAGGAGGAACCTGCAACCTAAAAAAGGCGAGGATATCTAGCCCACATATTTGACTCCAACTCCCAAGTAGCCTCATCAACAAAACGGTGATGCCGTTGAACCTACACTGAAGGTATATTCTTAGATCTCAATCTCGATTAGAACCTGCCTGTCCAATATAGCTACCGACTTCTCTTCATAAGACAAGTCTGAACCTAACTCAACTGACTCAAAAGAATTACATGGGGCTCATCTAGAATGTATGAATGAAACATAGAAACATGAAATACTGGATGAACAACTGATAATCCAGTTGACAAGGCCAACTCATAGGCTACCTCACCAACTCTCCGCAGAATGTCAAAGGGACCAATAAATCTAGGACTGAGGTTTCCCCTCTTCTTGAATCTCATCACATTCTTTATGAGTTAAACTTTCAACTATACACTGTCACCAACAAAGAACTCAAGAGGCCTAACCCTTTTATTGACATAACATTTTTGGCAACTCAGAGCTGTCAATAGTCTACCCTGAATCAAACGAACTCGGTCCATGACATCTCTGAGTAGGTCCACACTCAACACATCTATTGAACCTGAGTCAAACCATCTAATGGGTAATCTATACCTCCAGCCATACAAGATCTCAAATGGTGCCATCTAGATGCTGGAACGGTAACTATTGTTATATGCAAACTCTGTCAATGGTAAGTGTTAGTCCCACCAAGCCCCAAAATCTATCACACAAGCTTGTAGCATGTCCTCCAACACCTGGATGGTGCACTTAGACTATCCATCTATCTGGGGCTGGAAAGCTACTAAAATCCACTATAATACCCAAACCACACTATAGAGCCTACCAAAAATAGGAGGTGAAGACAGACCCTTTGTCTGATACTATAGACACTAACATATCATGCAATTTGACCACGTCTAAGATTACAACCTAGCCAATTGCTTCGCGCTATAGCTAGTCTTCACCAGTAAGAAGTGCGCTGACTTGGTCAAACGATCAACGACCACTCAAACTGAGTCAAACTTGCCTAACGCCATGGGCAAACCTGTAACAAAATCCAAAATCACTCTTTCCCACTTTCATTCAGGAATGGACATCCATTGCATTGATCCACTAGGCCTTTTGTGCTCATACTTGACCTATTGGCAATTCAAATGCTTCGTCACAAACTCGACAATGTCCCTTCTCATCCAAAACCGCCAATAATGTTGTTTTAGAACATGGTATATCTTTCCCACACTCGGATGGATAGATATATAGCATAATGTGTTAGAACCCAAAAATTCGAACAATTGAAATGCTTGTGAAATGTGGACAAATATTAGAAATTTCGAGCAATTCGGGATTTAAGTATTTATTTTAGTTTAGACCAAGTGAAATTTTGTTTTTGAAAAAAAATTTAATCGTAAATCCTTAATTGGTCCAATTTGGGAAAAAGCTTAGGACCAAATGTGCATTTTATTCAAGTTGAGCTCCTTAAGTTGTAAGACAAATTGTGGGGTCATACACA
>JAOTQJ010000111.1:9327519-9366109 GCA_025642045.1 Solanum sejunctum | reverse complement strand
CCTCAATCCTTTTGTTGCTATTTCTCTCACTACTACGCTTAGCACTTAGGAGAATATGGGTTTTCAAACCCTTCATATGACTTTTATGAGTTAAAACACATTTAAGGGTATTAAAATAGGTTAGGAATATCAAAAATATCCTTCCAAAATTTAAAAGAAAAACTTAGAAAATATGTACTGGTCCACAACGCGCTATGGGCGTGGACCGGTGCATTTTTGCTCAAAATTCCTCCGAATGAATTTTGGCAGTGCATTTTTGCTCAAAATTCCTTCGAACTAATTTTAAACTTCCTGTCAATTTTTTAAAAGATAAATGTAATTTCATTTCCCTTCCACATCGTGCCAGGAGCACGGATCAACACTATTGGAGAAAATTATTTTTTGATTTGGTTTCTCTAAAATCTAGTCGAGACCATTCTCCTACTCATTTTTTGCGCTAATAGCAAATCTGGTGTCAGATTTCTCATCGAAGCTTCGAAAGATGTGTTACACATATAATTATGTTCTTGGGGAATTATAGTAATTTTATAGGGTTTTACACATACTTAGTATATTCCAAGTACTAATGCATGCTCTATACCTACATGGTATCACCATGTAGGGACCAGAGCTCCTATTGTTCAACCTCCTCCAGGTGGCTAATTCGGTCCATCTGAAGAAAGCTTTTGGTGAGTCCTCAAATATGAGGACATTATCTATTTTTCTTTCATGCTATGTTGAGACTGGTTCTGCTTTTTGGGTCCTTATTACTTGAGGGTGAGCCCAGAAAGTGTCTTGGCCCCCGCTCCATTCAACGTAGAGGTGTTGTTAGGTAATATGATATTCTATGTATATGAGCTTGACTCTTCTTAAGCTTTCCAACTCACTTGATTTTACCTCATTTTGAGTCCAAATGAAGAATTTATGCCCATTTTCATAGAACTCATTTGTGCAGAAATGCAAATTCTAGTGAGTAATCCGTACGGAACAATGTTATTTTGGTCCTGTTTTTCTTGACTTCAGTTTAAGACTTTAAAATCTTGGGCCGAAGGGTTCCCATGCTTGAAAATACCTATACTTAGCCTTATTTCACCTTCATATCAACCTAAACATTCCCCAATACTCACCAAAATACTTAGTCAAATATTTACTCCTAAATTAAAGTCCCAAAACCCTCATTCGAATCTAAGGAATTCCTTCAAGCTTCAAGTCTCCATTAACGTTTTCTTCAAGAAATTCTTTAAGGTCAAGTATGTGGTGTTGAACCATTGGGTCTTTCCACCATGGTGGCTAAGCCTCTTTTTGCTTAAATTGCATGATTTAAATGTTGATTTACTTGTGGGTCTTGATTATTATAAATTTCACTGCACAGTGATTTGGGGTTTATGAAAGTATGGTTGTTTCAGCATGTTTGAGCTCTAAATCTTGGATATATTGTTGAATTTTATGAGGGGTCTTGATGTATGTTGCTCAAGGGTGTTACAAAATGTTGATTAATGGTTTTACATGGGATTTACTTGCATAGCTTTACTCTTGAATTGCATGATTTTACACTAGCACTACACACCCTTCAAGTGTTTGATATAATGCCTTTTTAAGGATTCTTTAAGTCTTGATGATCTTTTGGTCGAGTTATGATTCAAGTGACTCTATGATGATTATGAGCTTTCCAAACATATGTTTAAATCTTGAAAATATTGATGATGTTATAGGGTTGGATTAAGCCCCTTTCTCTAAGATTATACCTTTTGTCAGCCTTTGATGTTGATGTTAATGAAAGGATAACGTTGATGATGATCTATTCTTATGATTGAAGTTAAGCTTACCATATAAGAAGGCCAATGATGTTAATAGTTACTCATTCCATGTCTCTATGTTTATTACAAGTTATTGAAGTATGATTATCTTATGTATTCCATGGTATTAGACATAGCATGAAGTCGACTAGAGGAGAGTCCCCAAGTCCTAAAACTATGTGCCACTATAGGTAAAGGGATTAGAGGCGACTCCCAAAATCTCTAAAAGACAAGTACCTTAAATATGAGGTATTGAGGCGAGTACCCGAGTCCGGGCTTATGGCCAGTACCCGAGTCCAAGAACTAGAGGTGAGTACCTGCTTCACAAAAGTCTTAGTGTATCCACTTAGTCATTAGGAGATTTACCTTGACAAGTAACTTCTTTGTTTCCTCCGATGTAGGGTTGACATCAGGATTTTGAGTCATAGCTCGCTTGGTCTTATGTTATGTCAGTTGAGGTCTCTCCCACACCTATGTATTTTAATCTATATGAGTTGAATGAGTTATAAGCATGCTTTACTTAAGCATTGATCATACATGCCATATTGTTATATTATGTTTATTTGCCTATTATTATGCATTTTAACTATGTTGCCTATCTCTTGTTGAGTTGCATCCTACATACTTAGTACATTCAAATGTACTAACACATAGTCTATGCCTACATGATGTTATCATGCAGGAACCAGAGCTCCTATTGATTCTTCTCATGACTAGATGGATTATTCAAGTTAGCATTTAGTGAGTCCTCTATTCCGAGGACAATGACTATTTTCTTATTTTATGTATTAAGACTCTTTTTTGTTTATTTTTATACATAATACATGAGGGTGAGCCCGGTTGCTTGTTTTGTGCCCCACCAAGTATCTATGTTTAAAGGTTTTGTTGGACAAGTTATGTATTATGTATGAGCTTTGACTCATCTATATTATTTAAGTATTAAACTCTCTCTCCCTCCCTTAGTCCCAATTTCCCTTGTTCATGTTTCTTATGTTGTTTTATATTGCTTTCGTAGCCAAGGATGTGTAATGATATGCTATGAGGCTTATTTGGCGTTCCTTCGGGTTTCCTATTCGCTGATCACATCTAGGCCCTAGGATTGGGTCTTGACAAATATGGTATCAAAGTGCCAGGTTGATAGATCCTCAGAGTCCAACACACCACATCGATTAGAGTTTTATTCATGGTGGTGTTGTGCACCACAACTATTAGTAGGAGGCTATGAGTCGTTTTAGGAAATATTTTCCTTCTTCATGGTCTATGTCATGCTTTAGAAGTGAGATAGGTCTTTTCCCTCTAACAAATATTCTTTGCTCTTCTAGTTGATTATGACGCTTTGAAGAGGAAGGCAAAGGAAGGTAAGTTGAAGTTTTTGATGTTGATGGATCCGAGGTTTACTATTTCTTTCATTATGTATTTTTGATGCTAGTAGGTATCTTGTGTTTGCCGAGTTGTGATGTCAACCTTTGGTGTTTATCTCTTGGTTGGGTATATTATTTGTAGAAAGTTCATAGGTGTTGATCCAAATTTATATTGCATTAGGTCTTATTTTGTCGCTTGTTGGAGTTGGCATATGGATTTTGATATCATACTAGGGATGGAATGGTTGCATGCATATAGTGTCTTCATGGGTGGTAGGATCCATAGAGCTAGATTCCGAATTCCTAATGAGCCCGTCCTTAAGTGGGAGGTTGTCAAATGATAGCAAGGAAGGTAGGTCCATTTCATGTCTTAAGGTACAATTAATCTCTAAGGGGTTGCATTTATCATATTGTGAGAATTGGAGGTGTTGAACCTATGTTGTTTTGTTTATAGAATTTTTCTTGGTGGTAGATAAGGCCTTGAATATACCTTTCTGATGTTTCGAATTTGGGGTGATGTCCTTTGGTTGGACTTGTGCACCAGTTATGCCTATAAGTCTCATGAGTAAGATCTTTTAGACCCTGCTCTAAAAGGCTTATGGTGGTTTTAATGATCATATGATAGTTCATTTCCCTAATGATGAAGTACATGTGAGTCATTTGAGGGTAGTACTACAAAGTTTAAGGAAGAAGGTTGGATGCTAAATAGGAGAAGTGGGAGTTTGTTTGTAAGAGGTTGCTTTCCTAGGTCATGTGGTACCGGGTGATGGTATTAAGGTAGACCATAGTAAGATGAAGGTAAATACAGATTGGCATAGGCCTTTGAGCCCATCAGATATTAGGAGCTTCTTTTGTGTAGCGGGCTATTATCAGAGCTTGTGAGTCAGTTCTTTTCTATTGTCTCTAATATGACTTAGTTGATCCTAAGTAAGGCCAAAGTTGTGACCGACCTTTTGAGTAAGGTAAGTTTATAGGTCCGGGAGTTGCTATCACTTATGTGATTCATTTGTACTCAAAGGATTCATATGTGTTTCCCGAATGGTCGCGTCAGTCTATAGTGGCTAGAAGAGATCTATAAGGTTGCCCTATGTTATCATTGCGTGGAGTCTTGTCTTGTGATCTCGGTTGAACTTAGTTTAAGGTGTTGGAGGTCTTGGGGTAGTTTGGGCTAATTGCATAGCATGCTTCCAATAAGTGTAGAACTATAAGGTTGTAATATGATGGTTAAGGAAGGTCAATCTATTTGGCTAACTATAATAGGTTAGTCACTTCTTAAAGGTTGAGTTGAGGTTCAGGTTTTGTTATCAAGTGTGGAATAGGATAGGTGATATTCCTAAGTGTCGTTTTGAACTAGGAATGACCATTTTGAATATTGCTGGAGTTGTTTGGTTGGCTTATGCACCGATAGTGTTTGTGAGTTTCTTGAATAGGGTCTTAAAACCCCACTTTGATATGTTTGTGGTGGTCTCTAGTAATGAGGTATTGGTTTGGTTAGAGTTTGTGAATCATTTGGGGATAATGTTGCAAGTATTAAAGGATAAGAGGTTGTTTCCTAAATATGATAGGTGTGCATTGTGGTTGGCAAGAAGGACGTTAGAATTCCTTAAGAATTGTGAGTGAGTGTACATTATTTTTACCCAGTAAGACTAATGTTGCAGTCGGTGCTCTAGGTAGCCTACCATGTGTGGATAATGGTGGCAAGGAGGAGACTAGATCCATCGGTTGGTTAAATTAGAAGTAGGTTAAAGGGAGCTGAGCATGGTGGTGTAGGATTCTTGATGGTTCCAAATCTTCTTTGGTTAAGAGGTCTAGATTAGGCAAGACCTTGATTTTGCCTTATTAGAGTTGGAAGTTTTTGGTGGAAAGATAGTAGAGTAGAGGTAGTCTCCCAAGGGAGAGATGGTAGTTTATGTCGACAAGTAGGATAAGTGTGGTTAAGGTTGGCAAATGAGTTATGGTTTTGAGTCCATATAGGATAAAGAGAGAAGTTTGTAAGGTTGCGTAAGTTTGGGGATTGCCTATTGATAGGGGTTTGGTTAGTCCGGTTCTTCATGTTTCTAGGTTGATGGGATGTGCTGACTCAGTGCTATAGCACTCCTTGAGATTGTGGGTGATGTGGAGGATACATTGACTTAGGAGAAGGTCCCGGTGGAGGTGTGGATGGATGACTGAAGAAGCTGGCTAATATCAATGTGGTGTTTGTCAAGGCTTTGTTAGTGGAGTCGTCCATTTGTATATGTCACTCAGGGAGTCGGTGCAGGCATAGAGAAGCATTATTCATACCTCTTTCATTCTAATCAAGCTTATGATTACATGTCAAGTCCTTTTCCATGATTTGAAGTCTTATGTTTCAGCCCCCATTTCATTCATATGCATTCATGTTTAAGTTGGCAAGCTTATGATGATTTTACCCTTATATTGAGATTTTAAAAATGGTGTTTTAAATGTAATGTTACATTCTTATTGAGGCTGATTTATTTATGATCACTCTTATCTAGTATGTTTCTATCACATTCAGGGATGAATATTCCCAAGTGGAAGATATTGAAATGACCCCAAAAAGTGACCGAAAATATGCCTCGGAATATCTAGAATTTTAAATTTCATATATTTCAAAATCCATGCATAATATCAATAATCTGACTTCATATTCTTGTTTAGGCGACAAAATTGAATGGGGAATGGGTCTAACACAACTTTTATAGCAACTGTATCAAAATCCAAAAATTATAAAAATACAATTTAGGAGGGTCAACTTTAAAAGAGCATATCTCTTAGCATACAAAGAACTGGATGACCTACAACCTATCAAAATAAATCTATTTGAATTGACTTTCCAACACACTTAGTTTCACCTCATTCCGAGTTAGGATGAAGAATTTATGTCTATTTTTGTACAATTCATTTGTGCAGAAATGAAAATTCTAGTGAGTAATCCACGTTTCTTCCTCGATGCGGACTAGTGTTATTTTGGTCCTGTTTTTTTGACTTAATTCCAAGACTTTCAAGTCTTGGGACTAAGGGTTCCCATACTTGAAAGTACCTACACATAGAATTATTTCGCCCTCATATCATCCTAAATATTCTCCAATACTCATCAAAATACTTAGCCAAATATTTACTCCCAAATTCAAGTCCCAAAACCCTTATCTGGATCTAAGAGATTCCTTCAAGCGTCAAGTCTCCATTAAATTCTTCTTCAAGAAATTCTTCAAGGTTAAGGTATGTGGTATTGAACCATTGGATCCTTCCACCCATGGTGCCTAAGCCTCCTTTTTACTTAAATTTCATAATTTAAATGTTGATTTACCTGTGGGTCTTTATTATTATAAATTTCACTACACAGTGATTTGGGGTTTAAGAAAGTATGATTGTTTTAGCATGTTTGAGCACTAAATCTTGGATCTAATGTTGGATTTGATGAGGGGTCTTGATGTATGTTGCTTGAGGGTGTTACAAAGTTTTGATTAATGGTTTTCATGGGATTTACTTGCAGTTTTCACTCTTGAATTGCATGGCTTTAGACTAGCACTACACACTCTCCAAGTGTTTGATAAAATGCCTTTTTAAGGATTCTTTAAGTCTTGATGATTTATTGGTTGAGTTATGATTCAAGTGACTCTATGATGATTATTAGCTTTCTAAGGTTGTGTTTAAGTCATGAAAATGTTAATGATGTTGTAGGGGTGGATTAAGCCCCTTTTTCTAAGATTATACCTCTTGTGAACTTTTGATGTTGATATTAATGAAAGGATAATATTGATGATGATCTATTCTTATGATTGAAGTTAAGCTCACTATATGAGGTCAATGATGTTAAGAGCAACTCGTGCCATGTATCTATGTTTATTGCAAGTTATTAAAATATGATTATCTTATATATTTCATAGGATTCGACTTAGCACCTAGTGGACTATAGGCGAGTCCCCAAGTCATAGAACTACGTATCACCATAGGTAAAGGGATTAGAGATGAGTCCCAAAATCTCTAAGAGGCGAGTACCCTAAATATAAGGGCTTGAGCCGAGTACTCGAGTTCGGGCTTGTGGAGAGTACCCAAGTCTAAGAACTAGAGGTGAGTACCGGTTTACAAAAGGCTTAGGGGATCCACTTAGTGATTAGGAGGTTTACCTTGGCAAGTAACTTCTTTCTTCCGATGTAGGGTTGACATCGGGATTCCTAGTTGTAGCTCGCTTGGTATTATGTTATGTCGGTTGAGGTCTCTCCCACATCTATGTATTATTATCTATAAGAGTTGAATGAATTATAAGCATGGTTTACTTAAGCATTGATCGTACATGCCGTATTGTTATATTATGCCTATTGCCTATTATCATGCATTTTGACTATGTTGCCTATATCTTATTGCGTTGCATCCTACATACTTAGTACATTCAAATGTACTTATGGATACTCTATGCCTACATGGTAACACCATGTAGGAACCAGAGCTCCTATTGGTTCTTCTTGTGGCTAGACGGATTATACAAGTTAGCTTTTAGTGAGTCCTCCATTCCGAGGACAATGACTATTCTCTTATGTTATATATTAAAACTCTTTTTTGTTTATTGTATACTTAAGATATGAGGGTGAGCCCGGTTTATTTGCCTTGACCCCTGCTAAGTATCTATGTTTAGAGGTGTTATTGGACAGGTTATGTATTATGTATGAGCTTTGACTCATCTATGTTATTTAAGTATTAAACTCTCTCTCTCCCTTAGTCCTAATTCCCCTTGTTCATGTTTCTTATGTTGTTTTATATTGCTTTCGTGACCAAAAATGCATAATGATATGCTATGAGGCTTTTTTAGGATTCCTTCGAGCTCCCCATTCATCGTTCACATCTAGGCCCTAGGCTTGGGTCGTGACAAGCGACTAAGGATGTGTGAATGATATGCTATGAGGCTTGTTTGGGGTTCCTTCGGGTTCCTTATTCAGCAAGTCACGTCTATGTCCTATGCTTGGGTCATAACAAAATACCATACGATGGGGGCAAACCTCATTGAGGACACTGAGTCCATAGAGGGGGTGTATGTAATAACCCATCTTGAGATACAAAGTCTTACATCAGAAAAATACAAGAGAGATGCTGGTTATATAAGTAAAGGACTAGTCTATATACTATGAGGTGCCTTTTGGGGTGAGCCCAAAGGGACAAATCCGTGATGGGCTAGGCCCAAGAGTGGATAATACTTCATAATGTTAGGCAAGGTCATTACAATATAAAAATAAGTATGTATAAAAAATTATTGTCTATGTTATGTTAGACAAAAAATTCAATCGATATTCATATTTTTTGAAATAGTCAATTAAGTGTATGTACATTTTGTGTATGTATTGTATATATTAATAATAAACATATTGTCATAACTGAGGAGGGTACAAAGATGTGTCTGACATTCAGAGACTATTGCTAGTCCCTAAGTGAATCACTTAGCCTCATCAGATTCATTCAATCAATATTTATCATATCAGCGGAAGACTGAAGATAATAAAAGGTGGACAATCTCAATTAAAGGTAATCAAAATGAATCAGTAGAACTAGTATAAAAGAAACTAATCAGACAATATCTAAATCATCTGTAATACCCCACATCTTATAATACTAGTACTATGCAAATAAAACATGACATGGCTTTTCAAATTAGCGCCAATTTTAAAAAGTGCTTGAATCTCATGTTAGAGGGTGATATATGCATCTAACGCTTAACAAGAGGATAACATACAAGTTTTATGTCAAATTGAGTAGATCACAACCCTAAACAATGTGAGAGAATTGAGGTACTTGTAGGACTCAAGAAGCTAGCAGGTGAATCACCTACTTGCTAGCTTAAATTTGCTATCTAAACGGAGATGAGGTCTGATGTCAAATTTGTCCAAGTCCAATATTGAATAAAGTCTATGTTAAGAGTATAACTTTAGCCTGTGTTTTACTATCTTAAATGGAAAATAATTAAAGTTAAAGATGAATAATAAAAGGGGCCAAGTACATCATAATCCACCTGACTAATTGGGCCCAAACTAAGTGAAGAAGAATTAGGAAAATGGGCAGCCAAGGCCCATCAACTATGAGACTTATTTAGGCCTAAGTGTGAAGGCCAAGCTGCTGCATCAGTAGATTATTAATATATGTTAATAAGTGGTCAAAATATCAAGAGAAAGTTGGCCAAACAGACCCTTTAAAAGTGCTCAAAAAATAGCCCCTTAAGTCATTTCACTTTGGAACAATTTTCAGCTTTCCTAAAGACCCTTTTTTTTCTGTTTACTTCACTTCACAAGGCAGCCAATACAACCGTCTAGGGTTCTTGAAGGAAACTTGAATCTTAAAGGCTAGGTTAAGTAGAAATATCCATATATTTGTTATAATTATCTGATGACAATTAAGAAATATATGCTAGTTATGCTTGTGAACAAAGGTCGGACAACATGTGTTTAGAAAGTTGATGCACACTTGCCTTTTCTTAGTGACTTCTCTATGATTTATGAGCTGTATTTTGAAGATAAGTTAATGTTATTAACATGGTTTAATTTATAGATATTAATCTAAGGTTGCTACGCTTATTTTGTTTCATTTAAAAATGAGTTTAATTGTGCTATCTTAAGTGTGATTTTGATTGAAACTTGTGGGTTGATGGATGGAACTATTGCTTCACATCATTCATGACTACATTGGTACTATTTTGAGACTTTTTTAAGGCTATTTTTACATATAGATGTGTTAAGGACAGTTTGGGTAAAATTGAAACAGGTTCGGGATTGTTGATGTCAAAATATAGTGAGAATATGAATGTGATGTTGCCTATTTGTGTGTTGTGCAGGATTGTTATGTCTTGTACCTTATTAACTATTGTAAGACTGTTAAGGGTCTAAAATAATATGTATATGACATGTACATAAGAATAGTTGTAAAAAAATACGATTATAAGTGAAAAGGTTGAAGCAATGCTTTTGGATCGCTAATTATAAGCTTGCTGCTCGGGTGTTAGTTTTTATGATACTGGGCTGCCAAGAAGTGTTTCTTTGCTGCTAGTACTAGTCTTATTTTCTAATATATTATAGATAAATATTTGAGGGAAAAATTGGTCACTCCAAGGTAGTAATGAGGTCATACAATGAGGTCTGTAAGACTACTTGATTTTCTATTATTTGGCATGAAGCATACATCCCTCCTTGGCACATAAAGGCACTTACCAACTCTGACATAACTATTAATCATGTCTCAACTCTTTCATATGTTCATATACTCCCATACATAGTCATTTTCAAATTTGCATACATACTTGGATACCAAGATAAACGAGTTCTTTCTACTAAATAAAGTTCATGTTTCAGTCTACCTCCTATGCATTTGATTATTTGTGTAACTTACTCCTTTCATTGTGGTATTGTCTTTTATGATTATTTACAAGTCACATATCGTATCTACAGTCCTAGAGCTCCAATATTGTGACTACCAAAAGAATCATCTTAAAAGTAATTGAAAGATAAACTATATTACCTATTGATGGGTAGTAACCCAAGGGGTGAAAGAATCACCTCGCCAGGGTCAATTCTATCATGGGAGGTAGCCCAAGGGGTGAAAAGGAATCACCTAGCCACTGATCAGTTGTTCATTTGTATTACATGTTGTCCACAGATTATACAGTAAAGATAAAGTAATAAAAAGAACATAAAGCACATGATCTCATAGTATAACTAAAGGAGGTCGCTTATCCTTACACCAGTGCATAGTTTCATTTGAGTTGGTACTTCATATACAAAATATTTTGCCTTATATATTCAGTACATTGTCTCATACTGACATCCCTTATGGGGGACCTACATTTGATGCTGCAGGTACAGGTGCTAGTAGATCTCCCCAGTAGGAGTGCAGAATATACAGCTATTGTTACGAAGCTCCAGGTTGCTTCGGAGCTTTGTGTGTCTAGGGCTTATATTTTTGTATTGTATAGTTAGTCAAGGTGGGACTATCTCGAACCTTATCAGATACTTTTCCTTATCTATAGGCTTTGTAGACTATGTAAATTAAAGTGTGGTCTTGTCTCCTACTTTAGACAACGTGGCCCCAACGGCCTAGCCATATGCATTTTCTTTTGGCTTGTTATTACTGTTTACTTTCTTAAAGGTATGGTGAATGAAGAAATCCCTTATAATATATATAGGAAGAACATGAATACATGTTGGTTCTATCGAGCCTTATTGGCAATGGATGCCAGTCTGCCTTAACAGGACTTTAGGTATGACAAAAGTGGTATCAGAGCCAGTCGTCCTAGAGAGTCTACAAAGTCGTGTCTATGTAGAATCTTGTTTATTGATATGTTGTGCATCATATTTATAAGCAGTAGGCTATGTGGCATTTAGGAATTATTACTTTATTTTCATTCTTTAGATCGTGCCATAAAGCCAAGTGTAATTGGTGCAGTATGTCTAACTCCTAAATTATTTTGTATAGCAAATATGCTAGAAACCAAGAAAAACAAAGGTAAAGCTAAGGGAGAAGAAGTGGTGGTTGGTATACCCAGCCAGGTGAGATAACACAATGAGGTTCAAGAAAAGTCTCTGCCACAGACATCTCCAACTCCTGCAGTTCCTAATGACCCCAGAAGTAGTGAAATTACCCCAGAACCACCTATCGATGCTACCTTGCAGGATTTGAGAAATGCAATCTAACTATTGCATCGTATAGTTGCATGCCAAGGTCATAGAAATGAAGTTCCAGTTATAGGTGTAGCTGGTGTGAATAGGATAGCTAACATGAGGATACGTGACCTTTTTAATTTGGACCCTCCATCCTTCACTGGGTCAGATCCTAATGAAGATCCCCAAGACTTTATTGATCAGATTCAATGCACTTTAGATGTTACACATATGAGTGGTACAGAAGTTGTCGAGTTAACGACATATAGGTTGAACGATATGGCTATATTGTGTTATGAAGCTTTGAAGCAATCTAAGGGTGTAGATGTACCCCCAACTACTTGGAAGGAGTTCAAAGAGGCATTTGTTAACCATTACTTGCCATTAGAGATCTGAGAGGCCAGTGCAGATCAGTTCTTGAACCTCCACCAAGGGAATATGAGTGTGACGGAGTATATGCTTCAATTTAATTCCCTGGCCAGGTATGCTCCTAATGTAGTTGCTACTATGGTATATAGAGTTCATCGATATGTGGATACATTGGATATGTATCTAGTCAAAGAATGTACCATTGCTTCCGTTAACAAAGACCTGGATAAAGCAAGAATGCAAGTTTTTACACAGAAATTAAAGGATCAGAGGAAAAGGAGAAGGACACAAGAGCTGGAAAGGGCGCAATCTAAGACGGCCAGGTCTACAGGGCAATTTACACCGTTCCAAGGAGAGCTTAGGCCTCAATTTTCTAATAGACTGCCTAGGCCATTATCCTCCTACTCTACAGTGAGTGCTCCACCATAACGTCAAGGGTCTATAAGTAATCCATTTGGTCAATGAGGTAAGGGACAAGGTACACATACAATAGGATGTTCAGCAGGTCAATAAATGACTCATAGGCAGCCTTGTGAACAATATGGAAGATGTCATTCAGGTATATATGGTGTTAGGACAGACATTTGTTATTGGTATGGTGCGCAAGGGCATATGATAAGAGATTGCCCGAGGAGACATATGGGTGATATAACACAACCTACTAGATGAGTTGTTGTATTATCATCATCAATTCCTCTAATAGGTAGGGGAAAACAAGTACCTATGGGTCATGGTAGAGGTGTAAGAGGGACAGATAGATCTAGCGGAGTCCAGAATCGCACTTATGCTCTGGGGAGTCACCAAAATTTGGAAGCTTCACTTGATGTGGTCATAGGTACATTATCCATCTTTTCACATAATGTATACACATTAATTGACCCTGGTTCTACACTATCATACATCACTCCACTAGTTGCTGGGAAGCTTAAGAGAATACCTAAATTATTGAACAAAACATTTGAAGTGTCTACACCAACCGGTGAATCTATTATGGCTAGAAGGATTTATTATGACTGTATAGTAACTGTTTGTGACCATGACACATTGGATGACCTTATTGAGCTAGAAATGGTATAATTCGATGTTATGATAGGTATGGACTAGTTAGCTTCTTGCTATGCCACCGTGGATTGCCGAATTAAGAGAGTGTACTTCCACTTTTCAAATAAGGCAGTTCTTGAATGGGAAGGCAATGTTAGGGAGCTAAAGGGTATGTTTATCTCTTATTTTAAGGCAAGAAAAATGATATCTAAGTGGTATATATGTTATTTAGTTAGAGTAAGGGATATGGAGGTCGAATCGCCAACTCTTCAATCAGTTCTAGTAGTGAATAAAATCATCGATGTGTTCCTTGATGAACTTGCAGGCTTACCTCCAGAACAAGAAGTAGATTTTGGTATTAACTTACTTCCAAGCACTCAATCTATTTCCATCCCTCTATATAGAATGGCCCTGGCAGAATTACGTGAATTAAAAGAGCAGTTAAAAGAGTATTGGAGAAGGGTTTGATAAGACCAAGTGTGTCCCCTTGGGGTGCACCAGTCTTATTTGTACGTAAAAAGGATGGCACTTTGAGAATATGTATCGACTATTGACAATTGAATAGGGTGACAATTAAGAATAAATACTCCCTCCCCAGGATTGATAATTTATTTGATCAATCATAGGTGCCAAATGCTTTTCAAAAATTGATTTGAGATCAGATTATTATCAAGTGAGGGTGAAGGAGAAAGATATACCTAAGGCTGCTTTTAGAATATGCTATGGTCATTTTGAATTTCTTGTTATGTCATTTGTACTAATGAATGCACCAACAATTTTTATGGATCTGATGAATAGGATATTCAAGCCATTCTTGGATTGTTTGTGATAGTGTTTATAGATGATATTTTGGTGTATTTAAGATTAAAAAAGGACAATGCAAATCACTTATGATAGGTGTTACAAGTTCTTCGTGATATGTATGCCAATTTTCTAAATGTGAATTTTGTCTAAAATCAGTGGCATTTTTGGGTCATATTGTGTCTGATGAGGGAATAACGGTTGATTCACAAAAGATAGAGGATGTGAAAGATTGGCCAAGACCAACAACACCCATGGAAGTTCGGAGCTCCCTAGGTTCGACAGGTTATTACAGGAGGTTTGTTGAAGGTTTTTCTTCTATTTCTGCATCTCTAAAAAAGTTGACATATAAGGCAACCAAGTTCCAATGGAATGATGCATGTGAAGTAAGTTTCTAGGAGCTGAAAATAAGCTAACTTCTGCACCTATGCTAGTACCTCCAGAAGCACCGAGAGGTATGCAATGTATTACGATACTTCAGGAGTTGGCTTAGGGTATCTGCGGACATGGCATGGTAGGGTAATTACTTATGCATCTAGACAACTATGACCACATGAGAAAACTACCCAACTCATGATTTTGAGCTAGCAGTGATTGTGTTTGCTCTAAAAATATGGTGCCACTATTTGTATGGGGTTCATGTTGATATATATACGGATCATAAGAGTTTGCAATACATTTTTAAGTAGAAAGACCTAAATTTAAGATAGTGAAGATGGCTATAGCTAATAAAGGATTATGATGTTGATATACTATACCATCCGGGGAAGCCAAATGTGGTAGCCGATGCTAAGTCGTAAGGTAATCATTAATATTGGTGATCAAGCTGTGGTAAGTCAAGGAGTGGATCAGGATCTACGTTAGCTAGCTAGTTTGGGAGTTCTCCTTCTTAAAACTCTAAAGGAAAGGGTTAGTGTACATAATGCAGTAGCGTCTTTATTAGTAATAGAGGTGAAAAAAATAGTTCAAGGATCCTGTTCTACGACAGCTTATGGAAAATGTGGGTCAGGTATAATAAAGGGCTTTTAACTTACACAAAATGGATTACTTTATTGCCAAAATAGATTATGTGTGCCTGATATTAATGGACTAAGGAAAAGGATAATAGAAGAAGCCCATCATTCCTGATATTCCATCCATCCATGATCAACTAAGATGTATCATGACCCGAAGGGAATATTTTGGTGGGGAGGCATAAAAAAGGACCTTGCAGAATTTGTGGCTCAATGCCCAAATTGCCAACAAGTGAAAGTAGAATACCAAATGCCAAGAGGTTATACGCAATGTATAGAGCTTCCAACATGAAAGTGGGATATGATCAATATGGATTTTGCTATCGAGTTGTCTCACTGATTTCAGAAGTTTGACTCCATATAGGTAATAGTTGACAGACTCACAAACTTAGCACACTTCTTGCTAGTCAGGAGTGATTATACAGCTAAAGAGTATGCCAATCTATACCTCAAAGATATATTCAGACTACATGGAGTCCCAATCTCCATTATATATGACCGAGGAGCTCAATTTACTACAAAGTTTTGGAAGTTTTTCCAAAGAAGTTTAGGGACACAACTGAATTTGAGTACAACTTACACCCTCAAATAGATGGTCAAGAAGAATACATCATTCAGACACTTGAAGATACGTTGTGAGCTTGTGCATTGGACTTTAAAGGTAGTTGGGTGGATCATTTGCCACTTATTTAATTTGCCTATAATAATAGCTACCACGCGAGTATCAAGATGACACCTTATGAAACTTTGTGTGGAAGGAAATTTAGATCACCAATTGGATGGTTTGAAGTGGGTGAAGCCACCTTGATTAGGCCAGATATAGTACAACAAGCCAAGGAAAAAGTTAAGGTAATACAACAACAGCTAGAAACAACCCAAAGTCATCACAAATCATATGCGGATGCTAGAAGGAGAGAACTAGAATTCTTAGTAGGTGATTGGGTATTTTTAAAGGTGTATCCAATAAAAGGGGTGAGGAGGTTTGGTAAGAAACGAAAAAAAACTAAACCCATGTTACATAGGGCTATATAAAATTATTAAGAAGTTCGGGCAGGTTGCATATGAACTAGAGCTACCCTAAGAGCTTTCAATAGTTCATCCAGTTTTTCATGTCTCAATGCTTCGAAAATGCATAGGTGACCCATCCCATATCACTCCTATTGATGATGTGCTGGTTCCATAAGATTTTACATATGAAGAGGTACCTATTTCTATTCTAGATCGTCAAGTTAAAAAGTTAAGAAATAAAGAAATAGCTTCAGTAAAAGTAGTTTAGAGAAACCAGTAAGCGAAAGAAATAACATGGGAGGCCGAGGACACGAATAAATCAAAATACCCTTACTTATTTGAAGCTAAACAGGAAGTCCAACATGCAGAATTGGGACACTAATAGGTACGTGTGGTTGAATACTTAGTGTGTTATCAAATGTTTGTGTAAGTAAAGGTTTAAACTTAGTTAAGCTATCTAATTATGCTAACATTTGAGGACCAATATTCCTAGGGAGGGAGGATGTAATACCCCACATCTTACAATAATAGTACTATACAAATGAAATATAATATGGCTTTTCAAATTAGCACCAATTTTTAAAAAGTTCTTGAATCTCATGTTAGAGGGCAATATGTGCGTCTAACGCTTAAGAGGATAGATTGCATACAAGTTTTATGTCAAATTAAGGAGATCACAATCATAAACAAAGTGAGAGAATTGAGGTGCTTGTAGGACTCAAGAAGCTAACAGGTGAATCACCTACTTGCTTAACTTAAATTTGCTAGCTAAACGGAGACGAGGCCCAACGTCGAATTTGTCCAAGTTCGATAATGAATAAAGTCCATGTTAAGAATGTAACTTTATCCCATGTTTTACCATAGTAAATGGACAGTACTTAAATCCTAAGATGAATAATAAAAGGGGCCAAGTACATCACAACCTACTTGACTAATTGGGCCCAAACTAAGTGAAGTGGAATTAGGAAAATGCGCAGCCAATGTCCATCAACTTTGAGACCCATTTAGGCCTAAGTGTGAGGGTCAAGGTGCTTCATCACTAGATTATTAATATGTGGTAAAAAGCTCAAGAGAAAGTTGGCCAAATAGACCCTTTAAAAGGGCTCAAAAATAACCCCTTAAGTCATTTCACTTTGGAACAATTTTCAGCTTTCCTAAAGACTCTTTTTTTCTCTTTACTTCACTTCACAAGGCAGCCAATACAACCCTCTAGGGTCCTTAAAAAAACCTGAATCTTGAAGGCTAAGGTAAGTGGAAATATCTATGTATTTTTTATACTTATCCCATGACAATCAAGATATATATGCTAGTTATGCTTGTGAACAAAGGTCAGACAACATGTGTTTATAAAGTTGCTGCACATTTACCTTTTTCTTAGTGACTTATCTATGGTTTGTGGGTTGTATTATGAAGAGAATATGATGTTCTTAAGATGTTTTAAGTTATAGATGTTAATCTAAGGTTGCTACCCTGACTTTATTTCATTTAAAAATGAGTTTTATAGTGCTATCTTAAGTGTGATTTTGATTGGAACTTGTGGGTTGATGGATGGAAATATTGATTCACGTCCTTCATGACTACTTTGGTACTATTCTGAGACTTTTTTAAGGCTATTTTTATGTATATATGTGTTGAGGACAACTTGGATAAAGTTAAAACAAGTTTGGGATTGTTGACGTCGAAATGTAGCGAGAATACAAATGTGATGATGCCTATTTGCGTGTTGTGCAGGATTTTTATGTCTTGTACCTTGTGAACTATTATAAGACCATTAAAGGTCTAAAACAAGATGTATATGACATGTACATAAGAATCGTTATTAGAAAATATAATTCTAAGTGAAAAGGTTGAATGAATGCCTTTGGGTCGCTAATTATAAGCTTGCTGCCCGGGTGTTAGTTTTAATGATATTGAGCTGCCAAGAAGTGTTTCTTTGCTGCTAATACTAATATTATTTCCTAATATATTATAGATAAATATTTGAGAAAAAATGCAGTCACTCCAAGGTAGTAACGAGGTCATATAATGACGTATGTAAGGCTACTTGATTTCGTATTATTTGGCATGAAACATAGATCCCTCCTTGGCACATGAATGCACTTACCAACTCTGACACAACTATTAAGCGTGTCTCAACTCTTTCACATGTTCATATGCTCCCATACATAGTCACCTTCAAATCTGCATAAGTACTTGGATACCAAGATAAACTAGTTCGTTCTACTAAATAAAGTTCATATTTTGTTCTATCTCCTATGCATTTAATTATTTGTGTAACCTACTTCTTTCATTTTGGTGTTGTCTTTTGTAATTATACGTGTCATATTTGTATCTATAGTCCTACAACTCCAATATTACTACCACCAAAAAATTTTCTCAAAAGTAATTGAAAGATAAAGTATATTACCTATTGATGGGTGGTAACCCGAGGGGTGAAAGAATCACCTCGCCAGGGTCAATTCTATCATGGGAGGTAGCCCAAGGGGTGAAAGAAAAAAAATATCCATGTCTATCCCAATATATATTTCCACTGATAAGCTTGTCATTTGTATTATATGTTATACACAGATTATACAGTAAAGGTAAAATAATAAAAAGAACATAAAGTACATGATCCCACAATATAACTAAAGGTGGTCTCTTATCCTTACACCAGTGCATAGTTTCATTTGATTTGTTATTTCATATACAGTATTTTTTTCCTTACATATTCAGTACATTATCTTGTACTGACGTCCCTTACGGGGGACCTATATTTCATGTTGCAGGTACAGGTGCTAGTAGATCTTCCCAGTAGGAGTATAGAATATCCAGCTGTTGTTACAAAGCTCCAGGTTGCTTTGGAGCTTTGTGTGTATAGAGCTTATATTTTTTTGTTGTATAGTTAGTCGAGGTAGGGCCTATCCCTACCCTTATAAGATACTTTTCCTTATCTAGAGGCTTTGTAGACTATATAAATTAAAGTGTGGTCATGTCTCCTACTTTAGACAATGTGGCCCCAATGGCCTAGACATATGCATTTTCTTTTGGCTTGTTATTATTGTTTACTTTCTTAAAGGCATATTGAATGAAGAAATCCCTTATAATATATATAGAAATCCTATGGATACAAGTTGGTTCTCCCAAGCCTTATCGGCAATGGATGTCAGTCTACCTTAACGAGACTTTGGGCTGACATCATCAATCTTAAATCTAGTCTATAAAGCCTCTGTCTAAGTTGTCTAGCTGGTACTTGGACTGGCCATGGCTACCTTAGTCAAAGAAAATAAAGTACTAACTCAAGCTAGAATGAAAATATAAATGACAATCCTCCGAAAGCAGGGGAGGGCTCACTAAATCAGCTAGCTACAACATATCCTCAATGGTGTTCTTATTGGTGATCTATAATACTTGTATATGTATCATTAATGATGCAGACCCAAATGAACATCAGTATGTGGAATGTACGAGCATGTAAAATGGTTGAATGAAACATACATCAAGGTGTAATACTATCATCTCTTATAATTCAAATCAAGAGATTATAGAACTCAATTAGGACGTCAAATGTCAATCTTAAGCAAAAATAAAGAGTAGATGATGACCAATCAATACTACTCCAATCCAATCAATCTAGAGTACTATCAGTATAGAACCTATCTGGGAGTTTTTATTATTTAATAATGATCACTTATGAGTTAGTGATTGTACAACAATCCTATTGATGTTTCCAAAACTGTTTGGTACTTTCTAGGGTAAAGAATAAATTGACCCGAAATGGATCGAATCAAATCAAATGAGTCCCCTATTCTTTTAAGGACCTATCTAGAGGAAATATATGACTTAACCGTTCTAATCCTTTCCTATTTTTGGTGATGTAGTTATTAGATTCAAGTTGGACTTACTCTCACTCAATTTAGTGATCGATACTCCTCCTAAGACTCAATGCTCGTAAGACAATCTCTCCAAATCAACAATATTGAGTCTCTTAAAGGGATTCTTTCAACTCATCAACTTTATTAGATCAATCTTTAAAATATTTGATCAATCAATCCTATCAACCTTTTTAAGTGTGAATTACGAGTCTATCAAGTTCTATCACCTATCATCACGCTCAGACCACAATCACATTCAACATTCTCAAATCAAGGCTCTAGACTCAATCCCTAAGTTCATTCAAGCAATCTTTCTCCAAGAGATTTGTAGGGTTAGTGAGGTAACATATATAAATATTCATTCAGTAAAAAAAATTCATAATGATCATCAATCATGTAAAAATATATAAAGTATATAATTTACTGGAAAACTTTTAAGGAGAACATGCATGAACACTAAATACTTTCACCTTTTGATCTATCTCAACCAAGGGGATACATGGAAGAACCATCCTATATTTTAGTTTAGCCTTACATACCTAGAAACATCAAAGAATAGTCAACTCTCAGAAAATCTCCACTCGCATGATTGGAATCCTAGATTTCTTCTCTCCTCGATACTCTTAAGATTTCTAAGTGCAGAATGAATAGTATTATCCTTAGGATACTGATAAGGGATCCAAAAAAGTCCAAAATGTCATGGATTTTAATTACAATTGATGGGAAAAGATAGAATTACCTTTTAAGAAAACTATCGAAAGTGGGTCATGCAATCGTATTTATGGCCCGTGAAATAGGTTATGGGTAGTGGTCCTCTCTTGTGGAAAATAGACAAAAAATATTGGTTTCTGGATCTCATTTATGGATTGATAGATGGTCCTTGGAATAGGTTATAGCAGTAGTTCTCTCTCGTGGAAATAGGCCAAAATTATGGGTTTTTTGGATCTTATTCTACAAATTAACAGACGATCCATGGAGTAGGTTAGGGATCGTGATTCTCTCTTGTGGAAACAGACCAAAATTATGGATTTTTGGATCTCATTCTATGGATTGACAAATGATCAGTGGAATAGGCTACAGGTCGTGGTTCTCTCTCATGAAATTCCTTCTATACTTAGCCAAAAATTTCAACGCTGAAACACCTCTTACAATCTGGTCCATGAGTCGTAACCCAAACCACAACCCGTAATCCCTTTCATACTATTCAAAATTGGGGACCCATTATTTCATTTCTAACAACAGTCACCAATAACGACCCATCATCCAAACTACCATCCATAAGTGCGCCTCTCGTAGAACCAGGTCTGAGGACCTGTTTCACTTCCAAAATTTCTGTGATGTTAAAAATTATTATCTACGTTATGTTATTAAGTACAAAACTTTAAAAAAACAACAAAAAAATTTTAAGATAAAAAATGTAAATAAAAAGGGGAGCGTGATAACTCGCCATCACATAACAATTAAGAACAATACTAAATGTGCTTAGTAAAATTTCTTCATTTAATATTATAGATAATTAATAAAAATCTTAGATAAATAGTAAATGGCAATTTTATCTAGTCTTGTTTTAAAGAACAAAATTTTAATCAATATTTCTAATTAAGACTTTTGTACCTTTAAAGTAATATAGATGTAGATTGGTCCTTGTTAAATTTATGCATGATTTTCTAAAATTATTTTTAAAAGAAACAATATATTTAGCATATTATTTTTTATATTAAAAATAAATTATTATGAAATATTAATATGGTTGTTCACTAATCTTCTCCATGATGTATAGTTAATCATTCACTATTCCATATTATTATGGATATAACTCCCCACTGTTAACCTTCCTGATAATCCTCACTATTAATATTACGTTATGACAATTTTTTCTATGCCTCTATGAAAATTATAAATGGAGACATAATGTATATATTGCGTTCGCTCGAGCATTGAAATACTCTTATAAGCACAATATCGTAAATTACAAAGAATGTTAAATATATTTATAATAAATATATTTTATGATATACACCAGTACAACTGATTTTTCTTCCTAATTAAGGATATGTTAAGTACAAATAATTTTTTTTTCTAATTATCTCATATTCAGTTGACTCAAATTTTTAGTAAAAGATTTTTTAAATTAATTTATTTCTTTAATTAAAAAATAAATTAACTACTCAAATTATATTTCAATGTCACACTTAATTCACTTAGACGCACCGAGCTCTATCCCTTCAATCTACCACCTCGTGACACGATCCACCCCATCCTTGACCAATTTGGGACTCGATTAAATGACGGGTTAATGTTCGATCTCATTGTCAAGTTTAGTTCCAAAGTTATTGTTAGGGTTAAGGGTTGCATCCTTTGTTGGATTGACACATGACTTCGAGATCTTAGTATTTTTATAAATTATATTTAGATATTTTTTAAATATTATTCTTGTCTAACCAAACACCAAAAATAAGTAAGAAAATTATTTATTTTCTGAAAATATTTTCTAAAAAAATATTTTTGTTCATACCAAATACACTCTAAGTTATCTCAAATAATTTGTCTTCAAAATCTTCTTTCTTCTATTTCTATTAGCAAAAAGCAGATAAATAATTAAGTTCCTTCCATATCTTAACATTCTAAATTTTATTATGGTAGCTTTTTTAATAATTACTCATATAAATTAGGATCACAAATTCACAATCAACTATAAATACCCTGTAACACCTAATAAAATTATCGAAATATCCCTAGGGTAGAAATGTGTGCATAACGCGTCTTCCCATGTTCCGTTTGGAAATCATATCGGATTTGCGGTCATCATAAAAAATTAAATGGAAAAATGATCTCCGTTGATTTTTAGAGTAATCGGATCAAAAAATAAATTTTAGATCTGAAACAAATTCCAGTGTTGATGTGCGACAGAGGCTCTCGCGCCCCTGTCGTGGATGAACCCTTATTCGTGTTCATAATTTTTTGATGGATATTGGAAAATACATTCATAAAATTCTTTAAAAAATGCACGTAAGCGCAATGGGTCCATATTGCGGACCCACTTTCCTGAGTTGAAATATTTTTTTAAAATTTGTGAGGGGCATTCCGATCAATTTGCAACCCATCCTAATTCAAAGCACGATCAAATTGGATCATTTGATGCGTAAATAGGGTCTTAAACCCCATTCTAAGTCCTTTTCTAAACACTTGAAAGATTAGGGCTTGAGAGAAGACAAGAGAGACTTTTCATTGGGGGAAATTCAGGGAGAATTCTTGAAGATTGATCATTAAAGCTTCATCTCAGGTATGTAAGGCTAAGCTAAAGTATGATATTGTTCTCTTATATGCCCCATAGATAGTCTTAGAAGTGAATTCAAAGTTCTTGAGTCTACTTGCATGATTCTTGATTATTTTTTTGAGAAATTATATTTATTACATATATTTTCATATGTTGATGATCATCATAAACTTGTTTTCTTGAATTGAGTTTTTTCATGAGATATTGCATAAACCATGTATGTTAAATAACTAAAAGCATGCATGAAAGAAGATAGGGATTGAGTCTAGAGCCTTAATTGAGAATGTCGATTGTAAATATGAGAACAGTTATGGGTCGATAGTAGTTGAAAGTCCTATGAGTCTTCATAAATAAACTCCAATTGCTTGTCTATTCGATGGTTCCTTAATGATTGTTTTAAGCCTTGAGCTATTGATTATGATGTTAATTAATGAGATGATGAGAGTTTCTATGAGACTGATTGAATGATGAGTGCCTCCATAGGGCTGATTTGAGATGATTTGATGGGATTGATTGTCTTATGAGCATTGAGTCTTGGGAGGAGTATTAAGCACCAAAAGAGTAAGAGATAATCCAACTCGCACTCGTCAAACTATGTGGCCAAGGGTAGGTGAGTATTAGAACCATTACATGTCATGGTTGTTACCTCTTGATAGAGTCCTTGAAACAATAGAGGACTAATTCGATTTGTAGGTGGTCCCTAGTAGATTTGATTTATTTCCTACCTGGCAAGTATATAATGGTTGTGGCAACATCAGCATGATTATTGTACAATCACTAACTAATAAGTGGTTATTGTCGAATAAGAGAAACTCTCAAAAAGTTCCCACCTTGAGTACTCTCAGTCGAGATGAGATGCGATGAGTTGAGATGAGTCCCTCTAAGATGACTCCAATTTGATTTGATGAGGTTTGATGGGTTAGATAGGATATTTGTCTACTTTTTGTTCTTGTTTTAGATGGAAACTTGACATCTTGATTGTTATTATACTCTGTTGATTGTTGTTTCAATATTATTCTACCTATTTTGGTTTCATTCAGCTATTTTACATACCATAAATTCCATATACTGATATCATTTGGTGTTGCATCATTTTATGATGCAGATACATGGATTAGAGATCATCAACAGGCGCATCGTTGAGGATCTTGGTCGTTCAACTGATTGGCGAGCCTTCCCTATTTTAGAGGATTCATCACTTTTATTTTCATCTTTCTTTAGAGTTAGACTTTGCTTAGCTTTATTTCGATTAAGGTAGCCATGGGTCTGTCATTGGCTTCACCTGATAGTGATAGAGGTTTCATAAACTAGAGCCGGATGTTGATTGTTAAGACTGTGAGATAGTTCTTTCTACTAGTCTTTCATTTATATTATTAATTGAGATTTGATAGATATGCCATTTACATCCTTTATATCTTCCACTAATAGTAGAGCTTATTGATTTAATGATTGTGATGAGGCCAAGTGGTTCACTTTGGGACTAGCAATAGTCTCTAGGTGCCAGCCACATCTTGGGTTCCCTCTCAGGGTGTGACAAACTTGGTATTAGAATACCATGTTCGAATTTCCTAGGGAGTCTATGAAGCAGTGTCTAGTAGAGTCTTGTTTATGGGTTTTTTGTTGACTATATTTGATAAGCGGGAGGCTATAGGACATTTGGAATTGTTTTCCTTCATTCATGTTCTAAATCATTCTATAGAGTTATGCTCTATGAAAGTTCTATTCTAATTCGTGCTTTCTGTATTGCAGGATTTCCATCATGCCTCCCAGAGACCTCAGAGATAGAGGACATCTTGGTAGACAAAATGTCAATCCACCTAAGCCTCATGGACATGAGGAGCCTATGGAACAAGCTATCCTTTTTACGCAGCCCCCGCAAGATGAGGTCTCCAATGCTAAGCTTCACCAAGCTATTCAAACTCTAGCCTAGGTAGTCATAACACCTACTGTGAGATAAGGACTTAGTCAATAGGATGTCCATGACACTTTTAGAGTCTGGGAATTCTTGAGGATGAATCAGCCTGAGTTCACAGGGTCTACATCTATTGAGGATCCTGAGAACTATGTGGAGGAGCTTTAGAAAGTGTTCCAATTGATGCATGTGGCTAATGCTGATAGAGTGGACTAACTGCTTACCAACTCAAGAGCATGTCCAGACTTTGTCATGATCAATGGAAGAAGGGTAGAGGAGAGGATGCCCTCGTGCTAACTTGGGCTATGTTCCAGGAATCTTTCTTGGGACAGTTCTTCCCAAGGGAGAAAATAAAGCCAAAGGTAAGAGAGTTCTTGAGCTTAAAGTAGGACCGTATGACTGTGCAATAGTATAGGCTGAAGTTTACACAACTATCTTGTTATGCTACAGATATGTTTGTTGATATAAGGGGGAGGATGGGAATGTATGTTGCTGGGTTAAGTAGAGGGCCAAAGAGAGATGGGAAGGGAGCAATGCTTGTGACTGATATGGACATTAGGATACTGATAACCTTTGTACAACAAGCTAATGAAGAGAGGCAACATGATAGAGTGGAGTTTAGAAGCAAGAAAGCTAAGATATCCAGCCATGAGGTTGGGAAGAAAGGTAATGGCAATCAATTTCCAGCACCATCATCTGCTAGTGGACCTGTACCTCGAGTGAAAAATGATCAGAGGTCCCAGAATGTTAGAGCTTGTGGGTCTCATTCACAAGCTAGTGTGGCTCAAGGTTCAGGAGGTAAATCATTATGTGGTACATATGAAACGTTGCACATGGGTAAATACTGCGAGGAGAGTGATGTATGATACAAGTGTAGCCAAGCAGGTCACTATTAGAGAGATTGTCCACTGTGGGCTGATCGGGCTCAATTTTTTGCACTAGCCCTGCATGCTAAGGGAAATCAGATCAGTACTATGTTAGGCGTAAGCAGAGCTACAAACCATTTGTATGTCATGGGTAGTCGATATGATCAGGAGCACTCCCCAGATTTTGTGCTTGTATGATTCAAGTCTTTTCTATTGATTGTTATGTGTTGATGGATCGAGGTGCCACATTATCTTTTGTAACTCCTTATATGGCTAGTAGATTTGATAGAACCCCTGAGGGTCTTCTTGAACCCTTTGATGTTTCTACTCCAATAGTGAGTCTATTCAGGCTGAGAGAGTTTATAGAGCTTATGTAGTGTCCATCTACTATAGGGATACCATCGTTGACCTGATTGACTTAGAAATGACTGATTTTGATTTGATCCTTGGCATTAATGGGCTACAAGCCTGTTATATCTATATTGATTGTAGAGCCTGAACCGTTAAATTCCAATTTTTGAATGAAACGATTCTAGAGTGGAAGGGTGATTCCATAACACCTAAGGGAAAGTTTATCTCATATATCTTAGAGCTAGAAATATGATTTCTAAGGGTCATTTCTATTACCTTGTAAGAGTTAAATTTGATGAGGTTGAGTCTCCTACTCTTGAGTAGTCCCGATTGTGAATGAGTTTCCGAAAGTATTTCCCGAGGATCTACTTGGAGTCCGTCTTGGTATGGAGATTGACTTTGGGATTGATGTTCTTTCTAATACCTAGCCTATCTCAATTCCACCTTATCTAATGGCCCCTGCTGAGTTGAAAGAATCAAAAGAACAATTGAAAGATTTATTAGAGAAGGGCTTCATAAGGCTAAGTGTTTCTCCTTGGGGTGCCCCTTTCCTATTCATGTAAAAGAAAGATGGGTCTCTCAGAATGTGTATTGACTATAGACAAATGAACAAGGTCACCATAAAGAATAACCATCCTTTACTAAGGATAGATGATTTGCTTGACCAACTTTAGGGTGCCTCTTATTTCTCAAAGATAGACCTCAGATCTGACTACCATTAGTTGAAAGTGAGGGACTGTGATATCTCAAAGACAACCTTTAGGAATAGATATGGCCATCTTGAGTTCTTGGTCATGTCCTTTGGGTTAACAAATACACCTGTAGCCTTCATGGAGTTGATAAATAGGGTGTTCAGACAGTACATTGATATGCTTGTTATTATGTTCATCAATGATATCTTAGTGTATTCGAGAGATAAAGAGAAACATGCAAGTCACCTCAGAATGGTCCTCCAAATACTTAAGGGCCATGAGTTGTATGAAAAATTCTTGAAATGTGAATTCCAGCTTGAGTCAATGGCTTTTCTAGGCCATTCTGTCTTTAATAATAGTACTCGAGTAGATGCTTAAAAAATTAAAGTGGTTAAGAACTGGCCCAGACCGACCACTCCAACTGATATAAAGTGTTTCTTAGAGTTGGCAGGCTACTACTACAAATTTGCTGAAGGATTTTCTTTCCTATCTGCACCATTGACTAAATTGATTTAGAAAAAGTTCTAGTTTTAGTGGTTCGACGGATAGGTAAGGAGTTTCCAAGAATAGAAGACTAGACTGACTACAATAACAGTTCTAGCCTTGCCTAATCGAACAAAGGACTTTGTGATATATAGTGATGCTTCGAGAGTTGGATTGGGATACGTCCTGATGCAAAGAGGGAAGGTGATAGTCTATGCTTCCATACAACTTAAGATCCATGAGAGAAACTATCCGACTCATGATCATGAGTTGGTAACGGTAGTGTTTGAACTAAAAATCTTGCACCACTATTTATATGAAGTGCATGTGGACGTGTTCACTAACCACAAGAGCTTCCAGTATGCCTTCAGTCAGAAGGAGCTCAACCTACGATACAGGAGATGGTTGGAGTTACTTAACGATTATGACATGAGCATTTTATACCATCCAGGTAAAGCTAACATTGTTACTGATGCTCTTAGTAGATTCTGAATAGGTAGCACAACCCATGTTGAGGAAGAAAGAAGGAGCTAGTGAAGGAAGTGCATTGATTATCCTGATTAGGAGTTCAACTTGATTAGAATGATGAGGGAGGAGTTAATGTTTAGAATGAGACTGCTTCATGTTTGGTGATAGAGGTGAAAGAAAAGCAAGATTGAGATCTTTTGATACTCCAATTGAAGGAAGCTGTCCACAAACAGTAAGTGATGGTCTTCTCCAAAGGAAGAGATAGGGTGTTGAGATACAAGAGTAGATTGTGCGTTCCTGATGTTGATGGTATTTGATGATGGTCACACTCCAATAAGAAAGTGGTCGCTATCAGTAATTAACCTAACTAAGGTTAGGGTCAAATCTACAGGGAATATAGGGCTTGACTATAAGATTTCACTACTAATCATTTCTAGTATTGATAACTATAATCTCTAAATAAGGGGGAGGGGGGTTGTCATTCAAAAACAACATAAAATAAACACTAACTAAAATTCAGCAAAACACTTAATTTTGGAGACAACTTGGGAATTGTGTTCCCATGGTTCATTGACTGAATTACCCTAGATAACATAACTTTGATCAGTAAATCGCATGCAGGATAGTAACTTAGGTTCTTCCAGCCCTCTTGTGAAGGTGAAGGTAGAATGTCGTTATGGCGCTTGGTCAGCTACCATGGCGTGCCAACTAACCTTTACCTATTATCCCAGTCAACCTCCCCTTGGTTAGGTTTGGTTGATTAGACAAGAACACATCAACCGAATCCTGTCATCTACTTTTCTTTTCCTATCTATAACTACCTTGGACGGAATCGTGATAGTAGGCGGGGTTTGGTGTTGACCATTACCAAACAACATCAGTTATGAAGGAAAATAAACAATACATGCAAAACCCCAATCATAGACATGCACAAAACCTAGGTCATCTCAAGTCAACTATCCATGGTTCTCACAATCCCATGTTGTGGGTGCTTAGATACTCATGGCTAAGATAAAGCACACAAAAATGCATATAATAGACAGTTGAGAGTTTCATCAATAACAATGAAGGAGATTGGCACCACAAGTTGCAAACCCACAAGCTTGATTGATCAATAATTAGTACAAAGCAAGATTTGCAATCCCCAAAATAGGTTTCCCAAAAGAGAGTAATAATCTACTCTATATACCTAAGAAAAGCTTCAAAATGTAATGTAGAAATGCCTACTATTTGAACTCTCCTAAAAAACCTAACGTAAACTATTTATAATATATACAAAATAACCCTAGGAATTATGCAGAAAAGATAGCTAGCATCTGATAAATTTTACAGTTATGACTCGTAGGTTGACCTACAAGCTATACTCGGGGTTCATATCAAGTTCTTGGCATCTTGGAATGAACTAGTACTACCCACTGGTACGAGTCGTTAACTGAACTATAACTCATATATTGATCTCGTAGTCTTGATCTTCAATTTTTGGTTCAATATTTTTGCCCTCTGATTTTTGCTATGAGTCCACCTATACGAGTCGTAGTGTGTATTATGACTCATAGGCTGGGCTCATAGGGATGAACTTCACTTGGTAGATTTCTGATTTTTGGTATCTGAATCCTACTTCGACACAACCTATGATTCGTAGCGTGAGCTACGGCTTGTAGGAGGGCTCGTATGACCTATGCTTCAGCAAAATCTGCAACTTTTCTTTAAAATCATGCCAACCTAACTTTTATACAAGATTGACAAAAACACACATCAAAACACTAAAAAGTTACTTCAAGAACTCACAAAATCCCTTGTTTTAGGCACTTAATGTGCTATAATTTGACAATATATTAACACCCCAAACTTAGAGTTGTTGCTTGTCCTCAAGCAATGACTCAATATATGCAGACAAAGAGAAATACATAGCAACTATATCAATGGCATATACAATAGCTCTTTGAGTTCAGGTATCCAACTACTACTTTCAAAACAGGGTTCTCAAGTTATTGAGCAAACAAGAACATCATGAGAGACATGACAATTAAACTTTGACAAGCTAAGGAACATCAATTGTCCATAATTACTGGTATAGTCGTATGCTACTCAAGTAGTGCAAATGCCCTCACTAGAAAGAAATCCCTCATACTTGCTCAAAAGCATCTAGAATTCAAGGACTGAGAAATCATTCTCACTCTCACAATTGAAATTCAATGCATGCTGACTAACTCTATAGGCTTGCCTCTCTACTCATCTTCTAGCCTAGTGATAAAGTGGGGTTAGTTCACTTTAGGACTTATAGGCTTGTAACATAGACTCAAGGTGGTTTGGTGCGACATTTTGGGCAAGTAGGGAATAAAACAGCTATCCTTGAATCATGTTTACCAATAATTTTTGCTTTCATAATCTAGCCCTCTTTCCATCAGTCCCCCTTGTTCTCTTGCTTTGAGCTTTTCTCGAGTGCTTTGTTTCTCTTTTTCAGCTATGCCTTGATTTCAAACTCATTTTTAGTACTTTTTTCTCAATTAAAGGCACTTTTCTTCTTTTTCTTCACTTGGTTCACGCTTATTTCTTTCTTTCTTGATTTCCCAACTAACCACCTTACCAATTCTACTTTACCACAATAAGGTCCACCCTCAACTTAGGCTTTTAGCCTCAGGTGAAGTACACAATATCTATGCCTCAAACCAGGGCCACCAACTGCAGCTACCCTTAACTTAGGCCTTTGGCCTCAATCAAGGTTCACATGTTCAAGGACAGACAAGGGCTAATATCAAGGTATTTCATCAGATAAGGTTAAGCTAGCAAGGTATCAAGAAAGACTAAGTACATGTAAGCTCAAAAATTTGGATAAAGGGATTCTCTCACTTAACTGGTGGGTTATTTTAGGCTAAAAGTGGTTTTATTTCAAAGAACAATGGCCTAAGATCCTTTCCATATCCACCACATTACCAAACCAACTTTTAGAGTAAAAAGCCAAGTTCTAGGTCTATACAAGATGCATGAATGCAACAAAATAAGCTCACAACACATATGACAATTGCATCAACAATCAAGTATAGACTCACAGGTCATGCATTTAGTTTCAGCTTACCTTCACAATATCCGAACAAACATTACTAGATAATCAGAAATGTATGAATGCATCAATACTCATAACCTCAAAAATTTTTAGGGTACCCAATTTTGCATCAAAGGTTTAAAGAAAATCTAAGCACTATATATATCTCAAAGGATAACATCACTACGCAGTTACAAATTATTTATACTTCCTAAA
This sequence comes from Solanum sejunctum, assembly GCA_025642045.1. Classification (NCBI taxonomy): domain Eukaryota; kingdom Viridiplantae; phylum Streptophyta; class Magnoliopsida; order Solanales; family Solanaceae; genus Solanum; species Solanum sejunctum. The sequence continues at coordinate 9,334,943 of JAOTQJ010000111.1, read as the reverse complement.
ACATGCTGGTTCAACAAAAAATTAAATATCTACAAGGAAACGAAAATACGACAAGAAAACCTTGGGATAAAAAATAGGGGAAGTTATGGACTTGAGGCTACTCAAACTTCACCTTAATCCATAACTTTCATCACCCCACCAAAAGATGATACTTTGTCCTCAAAGTAAAAACACAAAGAAAAGGTCCAAGGGGTGTACCATGGGTTGGCTACCAGGAAACGCCTAATTTATTTTCACGAAATGACAAGAAGCTTTTGTGTTCATGCCTCTTTAAGGTCGTAGTCTTCCACTATTTTGATCTCTACCATGTCACCCATGTACCTTTTTACCCTTTGTCCATTGGCTTTGAAAGTTTTTCCATCAATACACTCTAACTCGATAGCACCATGACTAAAAATGCGCACAACTTTGAAAGTCCCCATCCACTTAGATTTGAGTTTTCCTAGAAACCACCTCAACCTGAAATTGTAAAGCAATACCATGTATCCTAGAGCAAACTGATGATCTTCAATTCAGCCATTGTGCTGAACCTTCATTCACTGTTTGTGAAAAGCGAAGCTCTCATATGCTCGTAGTATAAACTCATCAAGTTCATTCACTTGCATCAACCTTGAAGTGGCAGCTTCATGCCAATCTAGATTCTGTTTCTTCAATGCCTACGATGCTTTATGTTCAAGTATAACCATTGAGTGACAGGACTTTCCAAAAACCAATTGATATGGAGACATTTTATAGGAGTTTTGAAGGCAGTCCTCTAGGCCTATAAAACATCATCCAACTTTCTTAACTAATCATTACATTCACGTTCATCGTTTTGGATAAGATATGCTTTATTTTCTTATTTGATACTTCCACTTGCCCACTAGTTTGGGGATGATATGGGGTTGCCACACGATACTTCACACGATATCTTTCAAGGAGAGCTTTGAATAGACAGTTGCAAAAATGAGAATCTCCATCACTGATAATTGCCCAAAGCGTGTTGAATTTAGAAAAAAATACATTTTCACAGAAATCTCGTAACACTCTTACCCTCATTGTTCGGTAGATCTATGGCCTCCACCAACTTGGAGACATAATCAACAACAATCAGAATGTACTTGTTACCATCATAGCTAACAAAGGGTCCCATAAAGTCAATTCCCCACACATCTAATAGTTCTATGACCAAAATAAGATTTAGAGGAATTTTGTGCCTTCGCGAAACTCCTCCTTCTCTTTGACATCTATCACTAGACTTTACATAATCATGGGTGTCTTGGTGTAAAGATGGCCAATAATAGCCATACTACAATACCTTATAAGCCGTTCTAGCTCCATTGTGATGGCCACCCACCAACGAAGAGTGACATGCATCGAGAATGCTCATCATCTCTACCTCTGGAACACATCTACAGATGATGCCATCCACACAAATGTGAAACAAATATGGGTTATCCTAGAAGAATTTTTTACATCGTGCATAAACTTGCGACATTGATGGGTGTTCAAATTAGGGGGCACTATATCGCTCACCAAATAGTTAGCATAATCTGCGAACCAAGATATAAGATCATGTGATGCTGCCAGAACTCTTTCATTGGGGAATGAGTCATTTATGTCCAACCCATCATCAAACTTCATCATAGCCTCATCTTCCAATCTAGAAAGGTGATCGACAACCTAATTTTCTGACCCTTTTCTATCAATCACATCAAAATTGAATTTCCAACACGAGAAGTACCCATCTAATCCACCTTGGTTTTGTGTTTTTCATTGCTATCACATATTTGAGTGTCGTATGGTCAATATGCACGATCACTTTAGCTCCTAACAAATATGAATGAAAATTTTCAAATGCAAACACCAGCGCAAGCAATTCTTGTTTGATCATAGTGTAATTCTTCTAGGCCATATTCAGTGCTTTACTAATATAATAGATCTGATGTAGGACTATCTCTCTTTGTTTCCCTAATACCACAATGAGTGTGACCCCGCTCACATCACACATTAGTTTAAACGATTGTGACCAATTTGGGGCGACAATAATGGGTGTTGTGGTTAATCTTCTTTTCAATTCTTTGAAGGCGTGCATGCATATCTCATCAAATACAAACTTTGTATCTTTTTCTAATAACTTACACAAGGGTTGTGAGATTTTGGAGAAGTCCTTTATCAAACGGTGATAGAATCTGGCATGGTCCAAAAAACTTCTAATACCTTTTACTGAAATTGGTGGTGGCAATTTCTCTATCACCTTGAATTTTGCTTTATCCACCTCAATTCCTTTGCCCTAAATTTTGTGACCAAGTATGATGCCCTCTTTAACTATCAAAACCCAAGCCTAGGGCCTAGACGTGACACAACAAATGGAAAACCCGAAAAGGACCCCAAATAAGTCTTTTAACATATCATCACACGTCCTTGGTTGTAGAAGCATAAAAAAACATATACAATTAAAATTAAGAACAATGGGACTAAGGGAAACTTTCATAAACACCAAAGTCAAAAGTCAAGAGTCAAGCTCATATATAGCACATACCTTGTCCAACATACATCTCTAAAACATAGAAAGAGCGAGGACCAAGATAAAGTAACGGGCTCATCATCGTAGTCAAAGATAACACAAGACAATGTCTCCATACATAGATAATAGAGAAAAGACATAAACTGAAGCCCCTGAAATGGAGGACTCACCCACAAGCTTGGAATAGCATCGTCTAGCCACGTGGAGAAGGAGGGTGATCAACTCGGGCACTGGTTCCTATATGGTGATATCATATAGGCAAGAGTATGCATTAGTACGTTTGAATGTACTAAGTAAGCAAGATACAATGCAACAAGAGATAGGTATCATAATATACAATGCAAGTTGATAGACAATAGGTGAATTATATCAACATGGCATGTGTGATCAATGAATAAGTAAATCATGCCTACATATATTATTCTCATATAGAATATTATATGTGAAGAATGAGAACAAGCTAGCCCTCCAAGGTACAAACCCTTTGGTAGGTTAGTGATGATCGCACCCACCAACCTAGTAAATGAGAAATAAATACCTCATTTAGGTTGGTGATGATTGCACCCATCACCCGAGTGAGTTAGTATAAACCCTCTATTTGGTTGGCGATGATTGCACCCATCACCCGAGTGAATGAGTATAAGCCCCTATCTGGTTACCCTGCTCTTTTCTCCAGAGTTGCACATGGTCTATGTAATACTTTATATAGGATTCACCATAAGCTTTAATGCAATACCTCATAGAGGAATAATCATGTCCATAAACTTATTTCATCATCATATAATCATCATAACATCATTCATATCATATCTCATGCCTTGGACCTTCATTTTCTCAAGAAACCATAACCGGACATTTTATCAAACACCTTGGGGGGTGTAATTGGAGTCAAAGAGCATGGAATTTATAGATGAAATCATGCAAAAAAAATTAGTGGTAAAACATTTAATGAACACCTAGTAACACCCCCAAGACATTCATATCAAAGCCCCTTATCAAATCCAATATTAGATCCAAGATTTGAAACTCAAAACATGCTTAAACAACCATACTTTGATGTATTAAAATCACTGTGCAGTAAATTTCTCAATATTCAAGACCCACATGTAAAATCAACTTTAAATCATGTAATCTTAGTAAAAAGGAGGCTTAGGCACCATAGGTGGAAGGACCGAATGGTTCAACACCAGATATCTTAACTTTTGTGAAGTTCTTGAAGAAGACTTTAATGGAGATTTGATGCTTGGGTGAGATCCTAGAAGAAATCTTGAGATTGGACTTGAGTTTGGGACATGGATTTAGGGTTAGAAATGAGTCTAAGTGTTTGGAGAAATATTGAGGACTGTTTTTGGGTGATATGAAGGTCAAATAAGGTTAAGTATAAGTGAATATACATTTGGAAAAACTTAGGTCCAACACTTAGAAAAATTTGGGCAAACTAGGAAAAGACAGTGTAGGAAAACAACCTCTCCGCTTTGCGGAGAGATCGCGGACCATCTCTGGAAATTGTACCAAGTGCAAATTTCATAATTCGATTTCTTTGCTTTAAAATTGATGTTAGACCCTTGTCAACCTAATTTGGACCCCATAAACAAGAATATGAAGTCAAATTTGTGAAATTCCAAATTGATTTGTAGATATATGGAAAACAAGTTTCCAGTTACTTTCGAGGCACATTTTCAAAAACTTTTTGGGGTTATTTCAATATCTTCCCCTGGGAACATTCATCCCCGAATGTACAAAAGACGTATAAGACAAGAATAATCATGAAAAAATTTGCCCCAACATGAGTGCAACATTACATTTGAAACATCACTTTCAAAATCCCATATAAGTATGAAATCATCATAAATTGCCAACTTAAATATGAATGCATATGAATGAGACAAGGTTGAAATATAAGACTTGATAGCACATAGGGGACTTAAAATTAGTACCGTAGGCTTGAGTAGAGTAAAAGAGATAAGGGTACCACTTTGCATGTCCCCTTCGATCTCCCAAGTAGCACTTTCGACTTGTTGGTTCCTCCAAATGACCTTAAAGGATGCCACCTCTTTGTTCCTCAATCACTTTACTTGCCTATCTAAGTTATGAACTGGAACCTACTCATATGTCAAGTTATCCCCAACAACACCGACGACATCAAGAGGCACAATGGTATTAGGATCACCAATACACTTTCTCAACATAGAAACATGAAACACCGGATGGACCAAATTCATGTCACTAGGTGACCTCAACTCATAAGCAACCTTACCAATCCTGTTTATCACCTCATGAGGACCAACATAGCTAGGACAACATTTTTCTTTCTTACCACAATGAACCACACATTTCATTGGAGAAACCTTCAAATAGACCCAATCACCCACTTGGAATTATATGTCTCTTCTTCTTACATCGACATAGGATTTTTGAGGACTTTGGCCTATCCCCAACCTTTACCTAATCATCTTAGCTTTCTCAAGATCATCCATAACCAGATCTGTCCCCAATAAGGCCACCTCTCTAACCTCAAACCAACCCACCAGTGATCTACAATGTCTCCTACAAAGAGCCTCAAAAGGAGCCATACTAATGCTAGAGTGGTAACTATTGTTGTAGGTACACTAAATCAATGGAAGATGGTCATCCCAACTATATTTAAGCTCCAATACACAAGCCCTAAACATATCTTCAAGTGTTTAAATTGTGCTCTTGGCTTGGCTATCCGTTTAAGGGTAGAAGCCCATACCAAAGTGAACTTTGGTCCCAAGACCCCTTTGAAAAGATCTCCAAAAGTGTGAAGTAAATTGTGCACTATAATACAATATAATCGATAAGAGAACCCCATGCAACCTCACCAAGTCATGGATGCACAACCTTGCATACTCTTTAGCCCCATATGGAGTCTTGATCGATAGAAAGTAAGCCAATTTTATCATCCTATCAACCACAACCCATATGGAATCAAAACCTTTCCTAATCTTGGGCAACCCAACCACAAAATTCATATTAACTACCTCCCACTTCCAAATAGGAATCTCTATGTCTTGGGTTAGGCCACTCGGCGTTTGATGTTTGGCTTTGACTTATTGGCAACTATGGCAATCGAAAACAAATTTGGCAATATCTCTCTTTATGCCTCCCCACCAATACACATCCCTCAAGTCTCTATACATTTTGGTGGATTCGGGGTGGATAGAATAAGAGGAATTATGGGCTTCGACAAGAATTCTCTCCCTCAAACCATCAAAACATGGAACACATAACCTGCCTTAGTATCTAAGGGCCCCATCTCCCGCTAAGGAGAAAACCTTTATCTTGCCTTCTTTCACCAAGGCCTTCAACTCAAGCAAGGAGGAGTCTAGATTTTATTTTGTTATCACCTCGTCGACCATAGAAGATTTAGAGCCATCAACAATGACAATATCATCACCCATATCTTCCAAACTCACCGCCAGTCTATCCAATCTTTGCACTCCCTAGACTTCTCTCTATCACCACTATCCACATGAGCTAGGCTACCCATGGACACTCGATTCAAAGCATCCGCCATAACATTTTCCTTACCCGGGAGATAATGTACACTCATGTCATAGTCCTTAAGGAGTTCTAGCCACCGTGTTTGTCTCAAGTTAAGATCTTTTTGAGTGAAGACATATTGAAGACTCTTATGATCGGTGAAGACATCGATATTCACCCTATACAAATATTGTCGCCAAATCTATAATGTAAACACCACGGTAGCTAATACAAGATCATGGGTAGGGTAGTTCTTTTCATGCACCTTGATTTGCCTAGAAGCATAGGCTATAACCTTACCATTTTGCATTAATACACATCCCAAACAAACTCTAGATGCATCACAATACACAATAAAACCCCTCAAGCCCATCCGGTAGAGAAAATATAGGAGTGGACACAATCCTATCTTTCAATGTTTTGAAACTTGTCTCACATTCATCGGTCCACACAAATTTCACCTTCTTTTGAGTCAATTTGTCATAGGAGAAGCGATGGAGGAGAACACATTCACAAACTTTCTATAGTAACCCGCAAGGTCCAAGAAACTCCTAATATCTGATGGGGTCAATGGTCTAGGCCAATTCCTAAACACATCGATTTTTTTAGGATCCACTTTTATACCACCCCCCTGTACCACATGACTCAAGAATGCAACCTCCTTCAACTAAAATTCACACTTATCATATTTAGCATACAATCTCTCCTTCCTTAACCTCTGCAACACAACTCTCAAATGACTCATCCCTACTATGAGAATAGATCAAAATATCATCAATGAAGACTACCACAAAGAATCAACGTAGGGCTTGAAGACTCCATTCATTAGGTCCATGAAAATGGCTGGTGCATTAGTCAACCCAAAGGACATCACCATAAAGTCCTAATGCCCATATAATTCAAAAGGTCATTTTGGGAATATCACACTCCCTTACCCTCACTTGATGGTACCTGGACCACAGATCAATTTTAGAGAAAAAACTAGCCCTTTGCAATCGGTCAAACAAGTCATTAATCCTTGGAAGAGGATATCTATTCTTTAGAGTGACCCTATTGAGTTGCCGATAGTCAATGCACATCCGAAATGACTAATCTTTCTTGTTTACAAACAACACCGGTGAACCCTAAGGATCGGCTAGGTCTAATAAATCCCTTCTCCAACAAATTGTTCAATTGCTCCTTTAACTCCTTCAACTCCACCGAGGTCAGGTAAGGGGGAATGGAAATAGGTTAGGTGTCGAGAAGGAAATCTATGACAAAATCTATCTTGTTTTTGGGAGGGACACAGAGAAGGTCATTTGGTAAGACATCAAGAAATTCATTTACAACCGGGACAAACTCAATGGAAGGGACTTTGGACTCCACATCTTTGACTCTCACAAGATGATACAAACACCCCTTGGAAATCAACCTA
>JAOTQJ010000111.1:9297418-9319231 GCA_025642045.1 Solanum sejunctum | reverse complement strand
GGGGGGGGGGGGGGGGGGGGGGGGGGGGGGGAAGACGGGCTGGTGGAGTATAATTTTACATGTTAAAAGCAGATGGAAGGAGGAATCATTATATTTATGTTTCTTAGTTCCTTCCACATGGGGAGTTGGGAACAATAGAACAGGTTTCCTGTCATAAAAAGCAACAAAACTGAGTTTAGATACTGGAAGTCTTCCTTATCAGAAAAAGACACGAGGGACTTCCATGAAATCAACTATGCTGCTGAATCTTATGCATGTTATGATTTTCTATTTTAGGCTAAGTTGCTCCGACTCTTCACTTTCAATGTCGCACCCATGTCGGATTCTCCAAAAATACACTACTTTTGGTGAATCGGACACACATCCGCTGGCTCTTTCGAAGTGTGCCAAAATCTCGATGACTATCGGAGTGCGCCAAAATCTTGATGACTATCGGAGTGCGCCAAAATCTCGATGACTATCGGAGTGCGCAACTCACCCAACTCAATATCTCTATGCTCTTTTTCGTTTAAGAGTTTATGGAAGTAAGCTTGCGACCATACCTTAATGGAATCTCATCCACCAATACCTCACTCTCCTCTTCCTTCATGCACTGCACTTGGTCCAAGTCGCGAGCTTTCCTTTCTCCCTCTTTTGCGAGTCTGTACAATCTCTTGTCCCTGCCTTTCTCACTTAGCTTCACATATTGGCACTCAAATACTTCTGTCTTAGCACTCGTTAATCATCACCACCATCTTCGCTTCTTTGCCCTCGTGCAAATATCCTTAAGCCTTCACTTTTCATCCTCATCCTTACACTCCAACCACTTAGTATAAGCAATCTTCTTAGCTTATACTTTGCCTTGAACTTTGCCATTCCACCACCAATCACCCTAACGTCCACCAAAGGTCCCTCTCGAAAACCCTAGTACCTCGGTAGCTTCTTTTCTAATTCAACCAGCAATAGTGTCTCACATATTGTTTATATCTCCACTACTACTACAATCCTCTACTCTGCTCAACTTTTCTTCTATCTCTCAAGAAAGGGCAGGAGCTCAACTTTTCTTCTATCTCTCAAGAAAGGGCAGGAGTCTGGCCTTTCCATCTAATTTTTGGTTGGGCATAAGTAACCTTTTTCTTCTTTTCTCTCTTAATCTCTAAGTCCATCGCTTAGAAGCCTATGTTGAGTGGAAATATTCATTCGGAATAACCTTGCGATTCTTACAAACGGTAATCAAGTGATTTTGCCTCTTCGGAAAACATGTGTTAGCAATAACTAACTCAAAGGCTTTGGCAAAATCTAAGAGAGACGTCCTACCTCCATTTCTCTCCCCAAAACCAAAGCCTCCATGTACATCTTCAAACCTGCTAGAGGTTGCCCCGATATACCCATTAAAGTCTCCCCGACTATGCCTCTCACAACCTTATCCAAATCTTTCCAGAAGCGTTTTTTGACTTCCTCGTCCAGGCCCACTTGAGGCGCATATGCACTAACTATATTTACTACATGACTACCAACCACAAGTTTAATGGATGTCATCCTATCATTAATCCTCCTAACCTCCAGCACATATTCCCTAAGGTGCTCATGTACTAGGATACTTACTCCGTTTCTATCCTAGAACCACCCGAGTACCATAACTTAAATCTGTCAACGTCCCGAGCTTTGGTACCTACCCATCTGGTCTCCTGAACACATGCTATATTAATTTATCTCCTCTTAAGACTCTTCACTAGCTGAAGTGATCCTATATAAGCTCATACTTTGAAATCGAAAATCCAAATATCTCTGTTCAAATGGACCCTAATGTGCCCTCTTTAGCGTTCACGTTTTTCTTTATCTGTAGTTTACTTCAGAGTTTAGATGAGGGAAGGGATAAGTGTCAGTTGATGGAAAAATTACTAACATTTGGAATACTTAAATGATTACAGGCCATTACATCAAAGGGTGGTTCTTTCCTTGAAGCTCCAGTCTCAGGGAGCAAAAAACCAGCTGAAGATGGCCAACTAGTAATCCTAGCAGCTGGTGACAAGGTAAAATTATTTATCTGGTCAATGGAAGCACACTCTTATTTGCTTCCATATTTCTCTCTGGTTTTGCATGAATTCAAAGTCCGAACACAACATTAAACTTGTGAAAAACAATAGGCGTTAGATTTACCAAGTCTGAAGAGTAGATAAATAGCTACAAGAAACTAGTCACATTAAGCAAATGTAATGGGTAGCTTTCCAAGAGTAAATTTATATGGAGAATCACATTTGGTTATTGTACATTATAATGCGATAAAAAATGTATTTGTGTCCATGCATTCTGTCAGGTTCTTCCTCCTATCTCTCACAGATATCAATATAGAGTGAATCTTGTGGCAAAACTATAATGACTATGCACTGGATTTCTTATCTGACGTGCCAATGGTGTGTCCGCTCAGGGAAATAACTGCTTGTAATTTTGACTTTGAAACCAGGATCTCTAAGCCGCAAATGTCAAATCCTTAGTTGTTTGAAGGGAAAAATGCTCCCAACTTATGATCTCACATTGTCAAACCTTTAAAAATTTTGATGAAAAATACTCCCAACTTAAGCCATCAAGTTGTCCAACCCCAACAAACTTCGATCTAAAATCACTCCCCAAGTAAAATCTCAAACTGTCTGAACTCTGCATATTTTATGAAAAATAGCTCCCAACTGTTAATCTTATTTTTTGATAGAAGACAGAGAAGTGAGTGGTGCGCTCTGCATATATATATAAGTGGAACACATCTTTTCTTACTCTTGAGACAACACAAACGAAATAGTTTTATGATCAAAAATCTGTTATTCTGTTTTGTTGTCAAAATATGTTGTCTTGTTTTGTTTTTTGAAAACTAAACAATGTTTCTTAAAAGCACAAGAAAAGTTCTCATTGAGTTGGGTTTTAAGCACTGCCGTTCAAATTTATGCAGCCTAAGTGGTTCTTTTCAATTATAATAACCATATTGTGTGCAACTCTGCTGCAGATTGAAATATGCATATGTAAATGTGAAAAATGAAGTACACGTAGTGAGATATCTATGTAGAATTGTGAAGTTGCTGCAACTAAACAACCTGAACTTGTGTGTGTTGGTCTTGTGTCAATTTAATTTTTTTAGTTCAATCCTTGTAGGCTCTGTACGATCAAGTAGTACCTGCTTTTGATGTCCTGGGAAAGAAATCTTTTTTCTTGGGACAGGTTGGGAATGGAGCAAAAATGAAACTTGTTGTTAATATGATAATGGGCAGGTAACTAAGTGGAAGGTGGCTTTTTCAATTAACTGTTATGAGCAGAAAACATATGTGAATTCTAAGCATTGTGTAATGTGCAGTATGATGAATGCATTTTCGGAAGGAATTGTACTGGCTGACAGAAGTGGATTGGACCCTCATATACTTCTTGATGTGTTGGTAAGCATAGGCCATAGCCAGGTTGCTGTTTCTGTTTCCCTTAAAACCATATCCAAGTAAATCTATATTCATTCTCACAGGACCTTGGAGCCATTGCTAACCCAATGTTCAAAATGAAAGGACCTGACATGATTAAAAATAGTTACCCACCCGCATTTCCTCTGAAACACCAACAGAAGGACATGAGGTTGGCTCTTGCACTTGGAGATGAGAATGCAGTGCCAATGCCAGTCGCAGCTGCTGCAAATGAGGTATAGAGTTGGTTCTGATGCTATTTTCTAGTTGGCATACTTCTTATGATTAATTCAACTGTTGATGTGCTTCCAGGCATTCAAGAAGGCAAGGAGCTTGGGTTTGGGAGACCATGACTTTTCAGCTGTGTTCCAAACTATCAGCAAGTGAGACGAGGTGTACTATTATAGCAATAAAATCTTCAACAACATGGCCAAGTCCGTTTTGTCTCTCTAAAATGATTAATTGGCATACAACTTTTAAGAGTTGTAATGTCACCTTTCTTTTAAGTACAAAATTTGAGAATTTGCAAGCCCTCTTCTGTTGAGAAGAGCCATCATTTGCATATTCATGCATCTTGGATTCAAAGTACATTTAAGATCCATAGGCAATAGGCATAATTTATGGAGAAATTTGAAACAAACATTTGCAAAGTAAACTTTAGCAACAGTTGAATCAACTCGCATATTCCTTTTACATGCTAACCATCAGTGCAGGAAAATTCTGTGTAATCAGTATCTCTGAAATTGCAACCAAATCTGATTTCATCTATTACTGGAAAGGCAACAAGTATCATTCTACTAGTTCCCTTCACACACATCCACTTCTTCCCAAGGCACATAAAATGATGTATTAAGTTTGTTGCCTGTTGAAATTCTAACAGAAACATTTTCTGTTAAGCATATGTGCTTATACGAGTTAATATCCTCCATGGTCACACAACTAGCGAGTTTTAATATAAAAAGTCACTCAACTATAAATATTTTACTTAGAAAATCACTTCACGAACTTTTATTTAAAACAAATTTTAAGAAATAAAATAATATCCATTTAAAGTCATTTGATTTGTTATTATTTGTAGACATTTTAAAATAACTACATTACATATATCATTATTAGGTAATTTTAATTAAATTCGAGCCAATATTTTCTAGCAACCAAATGTTTTTAAAGGGAAAAACTGCCAACATATTGTAAATTTTTTTAGAAGAGGTTCGAATGAATTATTTCATAAAATAAACATTTTAAAAGAAGTTTGCGTGGTTTCCGTTCTTTTAGAATTTGATTTTAAATAAAAATTTCATGCAAAGAAGTTCAAACGAAAAATAATGAAATAGATTGAATGATTTTTTAAGTAAAACATTTATAGTTTGGTGAGTAAAACATTTAAAGTTGAGTGACTTTTGAAGCAAAAATCAAAATTGAGTGAGTTTTTAAAATAAGAATTAAAGTTGAATTACTTTCTGTGATAAAACTCCTTAGTTGGGTGGCCGTTGAAGATATTAACACCTAAAATAAAAGAAGAACCTATGACCAGGAAATAGGAAATAGGAAATTTTGGTCACCGTTACATATTAGACTTGGATGCCTTGAATATGTGTTCCTTGTAGTATTTGAGTTCTGCTATCTTCTCCTTAATGTCATCCATAGCTCTGTGCTTGTTTTCTTTTTTAGGAACTTTTCTTCCATCTAAGGGGAAAACAAAGGAAAATACTAATAAATAGTTGGAAAAGAGGCAGAACAAAACATGCTAACAGCCAAAGAAAGTGGATATTAGTCTACTGCAATATGCTGGGGTTCTGAATTTATTATTAAAACCAAACTCTTAGCAGCCCTTACCCACACATTAAAGTAGACCTAACAAATCGCAATAACCTGTACTAGTTTTACCTCTTGGATACCAACAAAGACACAACGCCTTCACACTGCTAACATCAACAAGTACATGTGAAAAGAGACTAGCCAGAATCGGCATATATTTCTGCATAGATAAATCACAAAAACAACTATTTATAAGAAGCTCTAATTTGAAAGGCCAATCGAGAAAACTTCATAGAAACACTGAATACTAGACTATGCCACGTGGTATATATATACATCAAACCGGGACAGTGCGTGGTAAAACATCATAACTTTTTACTCCGATGTCAGTTTGACGTGAGGTTTTTTTGGTTGCAAACTAGACTTTTAGACCTAGTGTTCTGAAAGGAAAGCGCCTTTGCGCCTTTGGCGAATGGTGAGGTGAAGCCCTCTCGCCTATTACAACCAACGCGAGACAGTTCATGATGGCGACATGTGATAGGCGAGGCGAGGCGAGGCACTATAGGCATCGCCTTTAAAAAAAAAAGGCCCTGATTTAATAATTAACAAGAAATATCAGGCTTTGTTTGGATTTTGGTGCAGCAGTCAGCAGGTAGTCTGCTTCTTTCTTCTTCAGTTCTTTCTTCTTTCTCCTCTGCTTCGAGACTCGAGAGCAGTAGCTTCTTTTTTTCTTCTTCTCCTCTTCTTCTTCTTTCATATGCAGTGAGCACTGAGCAGAGCACATCAGTATTTTTTGATGCTCTGTTTTTTTTTCCTGGAGACTGGTCACTGGAGCTACTGTCTACTGTGCAACTGTCTATATTTTTTTGAAAAAAACAATTCTAATCCTTCTACTTTTATTTCTTCTCTACTCAATTTAGTTTTATACTAATTAATATAGTATTAATCTGTCCATAAATAGTGATTTCAATAGAATTTGATGCTACCAAAAAGGACATTGGATGGAATTATGGTATGCAGGGACAAGCAGAGGATTCAGATATATGTATGTTTTGTAAAGTAACTTATAATGGTGGCATTACTCGACACAAGCAACATTTGATGGATGGAAACACAAATTTAAAACAATGTCCAAGTTGTCCAGCCGAAGTTAGGAAAGAAATAAAGGCTTGTGTTCAAAATAAAATCGCTCGTAATCTGAAATTTCAGGTGAGGCAGCAAGAACTTGTGGTTAATATTGATGATGATGATGATGATATGGATGAATATGGTGAAATGATGCCTCCCTCAAAAACTTGAAAGATGTCTTCTAGTGGAAGTGTATCATCCACGGGACGGAACGTAACGAGAGGTCCTCTTAATCTCTATTTTTCACAAAAATCACAACAAAAAGCGAGGTTTTGAAAAGGGAGCAGGTTTCGATGAAGCCAAAAAAATTCTAAGGGAGTGCGCGGTAAGTGCTTTTGCATTATGGATGGACGATGCAGGGCTCCCTTTTAATTGTGTTAAATTTCAAAGCATTTGATAAATTCATTGAGGTAGTAGGACAACAGGCTCCGAAATGAAGCCTCCTACCTTCCACGAAGTAAGAGTTACTCACCTAAAAAAAAAGATAAAGAAAGTGAATAAAATTGTTGATGATCATAACTTTCGATGGACAAAGTTTGGATGTTCCATTATGATGGATAAATGGACGGCACAAAATGGCAAAATGATCATCAATATTTTGGTGAATTCTCCAATCGGCAGTGTATTTCTTGGTTTTGTTGATGCTAGCAATGAATCTATCAATTCCACCAAAACGTACAACTTGTTCGAAAACACTATTAAAAGAATTGGACCAGAAAATGTTGTACAAATTGTCACCGATAACGCTAGTGAAAAGGTAAAAGCAAGACGCACGATGATGGATGTGCACCCATATATTTATTTGACTCCATGTGTTGCTCATTACATCAACTTGATGTTTAGTAACATTCAAAATTAACTCATATGCTTCAGGTAATATCACTCTCCTATCCTTTAACTTTCTTTATTATAGTTAATATCTAATACTTATTAGCTACTAATTACCATAATATTATTTTAACAGTTTTTAAGAAGGCCATCAAGATTCATTCTTACATTAGTCAAAGATCGTTGTCGTTGAACTTGATGAGAAATTCACCAATGCAAAAAATTTGGTGAACCCGGTCAAGACAAGATTTGCAAAAGCGTACTCGACTTTCAGAGCTTATACCGTCTAAAGAAAATTTTGAGACTTCTAATCCTCCCAACTGAATGGACTTCAAGTAGATTTGCAAAGGAACTTTGGGAAAAGATATTGCTAGCCTTCTTATTTCTACGCACTTTTGGAGTGATGTTGTTTGGCCGCTTAAAGTTTGTGGTCTCAACAATGCTTCTTTTGGCGCATGGGGAGAAAAAACCACCAATGGGCTATATTTATAAAGCAATGAATAGAGCCAAGGAAACTATTCAGGTCTTTGGTGGAGCTAAGAAGCAATATGAGTAAGTCTTTGAGATCATTGATGCAAGGTGGACTAACCAACTCCATCGGCCTTTGCATGTTGTTGGCCATATTCTGAACAGGATTGTTTTATAAAGCTTAGGCAGATAGCACTATACATCAAGATGTATGGATAGGTTTCATGCATGTGTTGAGAAGATGAACCCTGATATAACACAAGATTTACTGGCCGTTGAGCTTCCTAGGTACAAAAATGCTGAGGGGCTGTTTGGTTGTGGTCAAGCTCAAAGTGCCAAAAACACAAGGTCACCGGCTAAGTGAGTTGATTTAGTTCTTTATACTATAGCTTTACTGAAGTTTATTGACTTATTTGTATTTATTATTAACTTTGAATTTTTTTTTTTATAGTTGAATGGTGATCACTATTTGGTAGTCAAACTCTAAACTTGCAAAAGTTTGCCATGAAAGTGTTAATTATAACTTACAGTTCATCAGGATGTAAGCAAAATTAGAGTGTGTGTGAACACGCAAGAAGAATATTTATATCATAATATCCATATTATATTATAATTAGTATTTGTTAGTTAATATCTACCATTTATGTGCAGATTCATTCTAAAAAGAGAAATAGGCCTGCACTATTGCATCACAATAATCTAGTGTACATTAAGTACAATAGAACATTTAATCATTGTTATAATGCTCGTGACACCATTGATGCAAATGCCTTGGATTATATTGATGAGTCAAATGAAAGGTTGGTGGATGTCTTAAATATCAAAAAGATGAACTAGTATATGCGGAAGGTGATCTCACTTGATACTATTACTACGATAGTTGGAGCTGACGAGAGTATCTATGGTTTTAACAGAATTCTTCAAGATCAGGGATACTTGAAAAGGGCAAAGGAGTACAAACTACATCACAAGTTCAATAGGACTTGGAACTAATTGATCAAGAATCCGAGGAGGAATATGAGGATCAATATAATCATAATGAAATGGATGTTGATCTTGAAGATTTTGATAATCTTGAAGAAGAACAGACTTTTAGAGTTCTAGCTTTGTTTGTCAGTTGTCTTATGAATTACTGACTCATTCAAGTTCTAAACTTATAGTATCTATCCAGTATCTACTATTAGTCTGTCTTTTTGATTTGAAATATTTGCTATTACTATTGAGATTTTGAATATTTAAACATTCAATTAAATAATTTAAGATTTAAGATTTTTCCATCAATCTCGGATGGAGCCAAAGATTCATTATTTTTTGGCTTTGGGGTATGATGAAATAAAGCAAACTGACTCTTTAAACTGTCTGCGCTTCTTTCAATTGTGAAGTAGCAGTTAGTCAATACAACTTTTGACGCTCATCATGGGTCCTTCGGAAACAGTCGCGCTATGTTTTTAAACATAGGGGTCAGGCTGCGTACATCCGACCTCGCCTTACCCCGCAATGGGCGCGAGCTTTTGAGACATTGGGGTAATGTTGTTGTTGTTGTTGTATTAATTGGGACCTCAATTCAAAAAGGCTAGTGCCTTCCTGCTCGCCTTGCCGCATGGCAAGGCGGACCCATATCGCCATCCAAAACACTACGTCGACCTTTAATTTAGTAGGTCATAGCCCCCATAACTCTTTATATACTGGGAGAAATGATCTGAGACATTTAATCCAAAGTTCAAAAAAATTATTGAAGAGTTGTCGCCAACCTTTATTTTGCAACTTGCTTGACTGCAAAACTTAACTTACAACCATTGTGCTATTACAATACCTCATAACACATTATTCTTAGCATATTAGACACTCTAAGTCTTATCCCGAAGGTGAAAAGTAATATAAACCTTTCGAACAGATGGAGTTCTACATGAGCCATTTTTTTAACCACAAACCTTTGTTTAAAGGATTCCTTTGACCTAAAACTTTAGTGTACTTCCTTGATATTACCACACATTTGTAGTCTTATTCTCCCAATGTGCGACACCAAATCATATATACCTAATATAACCACGCTACGTTACATATATTATGTAAGAGAAGAGAAAAGAACACATGGGGTCTCACAGTCCCCCCCTCCCCAAGAACATTCGTCCGCAAATGGGTCAAGACAATTTTCTTGGTTGTATTTTTTTCCAACCAATACGTTATTTGCTAGGCTATATTTGTTAAATTTGCGAAGCATAAATAAAATTCTAAAAATTCCAACTACTAGGCCTCGTATAGCTATCTTGCAATAAAACATAAATTGGACTTTCAAGTCATTTAAAATTCAATTAAGTTGTTGTAAGAGATAATTGCCAATTATTGAAATGCGACTCATCTTAAGTCATAAATAACAAGAGGTACTTCATCATTCCCTCCTTGGCTTCCCAAGTTATTTCTTCAATGTTGTTATTTCACCTAACACTTTCATGGATGCCACTTCTTTAGTGTGAAGCTTCCTTACCTGCCAATCTAAAATAGCTACAAGTACCTCTACATAAGATAGGTCTTCAACAATGTGTAGATCCTCAATGGGTGTAATACGCGAAGGATCTCCAATGCACTTCTGCAACATAGATACATGAACACGGATGAACTGCTTCAAATTCTAAAGGCAAATCTCGTATGCCACCTTACCAATCCTCCGAATAATCTTATACAACTCATATACCTAGGACTAAGCTTCCATTTCTTTCCAAATCTGATGACACCCTTCATAGGTGATACTTTCAAGAAAATCTGCATAACACTTCTGCCGACTTTGGGTTATATGCAGTCGGTCTCTAATAAGCTTTACCTTTTTCAGCGCTTGCTGGACTAGATTAGGACCTGGCAACTCTACTTCCCCGGCCTCAAACCAACCGATCAACGACCTGCACTTCCATCCGTATAGTACTTAGTAAGGAGCCATCTGAATACTATCTTAGAAGTTGTTATCATAAGCAAACTCAATAAAAGGTAGATGATCATCACAACTTCCTTTAAAATCCAACACGCAGGCACGTAACATATCGTCAACTGTTTGAATAATATGCCCTGCCTGTCCATCAGCTAATGGATGAAAAGCAGTGCTAAGATTTACCTGATTGCCTAGACCCTTTTAAAAAGATCTCCAAAAATATGTTGTAAATTGAGCCCCTCAATCAAACATAATAGATAATAGAACTCCATAAAGGCGAAGCGAACGTACAGCTTGTGTTAGAATAGGAATAGAAATAAGAATAATATCTACAACCCTATTTAGAATAGGATTAGGAATAATAATAGTATCTGGAATCCTACTTGGAAAAGGATTGTATTATAGTATCCTAATTTTAAAAGGAGTTTAATTAGTATCTATAAATAGGGTCTCAATGTAATAATGTAGACAACAATACAATAATATTCTTCTCCAATATTTCTCACATGGTATCAGAGCTTCTACGATCTTGGTAGAAAATCAAAGAGCTTCCGCTGCCGGCGGGTGGCTATGACCCATATATGCCGCCCATCTAGCCAATGATTATGTTAGCAAACAAAAAAAAAAGAAGATTAGGTCACCGTGTCATCTTTTTGGTGACTACTGTTTCATATTTATCATGTGTAGCACCGTGCCATCTTTTCGTCTGAAACTTCCTTCCAAGAAACTGAAAACCAGACAGTTTCTCGTGACTGTCAGGCTGGTGTGCGTCGTTCTTTTGTTTTTCTTGAGTGTTCCTTCCAAGAAACTGAAAACCAGATAGTTTCTAGTGACTGTCAGGCTGGTATGCGTCGATCTTTTGTTTTTTTCTTGAGTGTTCCTGTAACGATCCCAAAAAGTGCCTCGGAATGCCCAGAATTTTAATTTCCTTATATTTCAAAATCCATTTGTGATTTCGGAAATTCGACTTCGGATTCTTATTCAGGGGGTCCAAATTAGGGGAAAAAGGGTCTAACCCCGATTTAAGAGCAAAGATTTAGCAATTATGAAATTTCAAAAATCAAATTACAGAGGGGTTTTTGCGTCCCCCTCGCGATGCACCCCTATGTAATTTTGAACTCTGGTTTTCAGCTTCGATCCAAGACTTTAAGTTTTGGGCCTAAAAGCTCCCATATGTGTTTTTACCATACTTAGTCATATTTAACCCTTATATCATACTATAACACTTTTCAGTACTAACTCAAACACTTAGTCATATTTTCACTCCCCAAACTCAAGTCCCAAACCCTCATCCCAAGCTAAGGTTCTCCTTCAAAGTTCTTCTTCAAGCTTCAAGTCTCCAACTCCAATCTTCACCAAGTTCATCCAAAGCTAAGGTATGTGGTGTTGAACCATTGGGTCCTTCCACCCATGGTGCCTAAACCCTCTTTTTACTAATATTGCACGATTTAAAGTTGATTTTACATGCGGGTCTTGTATATTGAGAAATTTACTATACCGTGATTTTAGTTCATGAAAGTATGGCTGTTTTAGTATGTTTTGAGCTCTAAATCTTGGATCTAATGTTGAATTTGACGAGGGGTTTTGATGTGAATGTCTTGGGGTGTTGCAAGGTATTGATTGATGGTTTTACTACAGATTTTCTTGCATGATTTCATCTTCAAATTGCATGGTATTTTACCCCCACTACACCCCCCCAAGGTGTTTGATAAAATGTCCGATTATGGTTTTTTGAGGAAATGAAGGTCCAAAGCATGAGATATGATTTGAATGATGTTATGATGATGAAATGAGCTTATGTATATGATTATTCCTATATGAAGTGTTGCACTAGAGCATATGATGAATCCTATATAAAGTGTAGAATCGACCATGCCCAATCCGGGGAATTTGAGCACCTGGATAACCTAGTGAAGGGTTTGTACTTCTCCACCTGGTGATAGGGCGGCATCATCACTAACCTAGATGGCGGTTTGTACTCGTCAACCTAAGGAAGGGTTTGTACTTCTCCACCATGGTGATGAGGTGGCATTATCACCAATCTAGATGAGGGTTAGTACTCATCCACCTAAGTGATGGGGTGGTAACATCACTAACCTACCAAGGGGTTTGTACTTTGGAAATTTAGCCTGGTCTCTTCTACACATATGATATATATGAGCATGGGTTACTTAAGCATGTTTTATGCATTGATCATACATGTCAAGTTGCTATACCATGTCTATTGCCTATTGTTATGCATTTTCATTATGAAACTTATCTCTTGTTGCATGGCATCACACATACTTAGTATTCAAACGTACTAACGCATACTCTTGCCTACATGAAATCACAATGTAGGAACCGGTGCTCAAGTTGATCATCCTCCCCCTCCACGTGGCTAGTCGGTGCTATTCCAAGCTTGTTGGTGAGTCCTCCATTTCGAGGACCTTAGTCTATGATTGCTATTATTTATGTATTGAGACACTTTCTTCTGTTCTATTTTGACTATGAAGGTGAGCCCGGTTTCTTTGTCTTGGCCCCCGCTCTATCTATGTATCTGGAGGTGTTGTTGGACAAGATGTGTAATTATGATATGAGCTATGACTCCTTGTCTTGATGTTGATGTTTTGGCGAGCTATCCCTTATCCCCTTTGCTCCTTTATGCTAGTTTTATGTCTTTTACATGCTTTCGTGACCAATGATGTGTAATGATAAATCGAGAGGCTTGATTGGGGTTCCCTCGGGTTCCCTATTCGCCGTGTCACATCTAGGATCTAGGCTTGGGTCGTGTCAGTTCCTTCCAAGAAACTGAAAACCAGATAGTTTCTAGTGACCGCCAGGCTGGTGTACATCATTCTTTTGTTTTTCTTGAGTGTTGTGCAAAACCAACACCACCACGAGGTGCAGACTACTCAGGTGACAAAACCCTAGTAAGCTCCTCTGAGTCTTATTGATTCACGCGCCGTCAGAAGTATTGGATCTGCGTTTCCACGTGCCTCACGCGTCGACGCGTGTGACTATTTTCGGCAAGATTTTTTTCGATTCTTTTCCCAGCAGGGTCGCCTCTCCATTCTGAGGCTATCTGTGTAATTTTTCCCAGATCCAATCGCCAAAATTAAGGTTTCGACAATTTCAAGCAATTTTCGGCGAGTTTCCAGTGTTCCAGGCAGTTTTCTAACATCCTTGTTTGCAGTTTTTTTCCTTCAGGGAGGTTGCCTCTGCATTCCGAGGCAGACTATATATATGTTTAATTTTTTGATGGATTTTCGATGACTCATCAAATCTAATTTGCGTAGGGTCGTACCATCAAATCAGTGACTACTCGAGTTTGATTTTAAAAATGTCCTTTGGAATTGATATGTTTGGCTCCAAAAGTACAAGAATAGGAAGTTCTAATCCTATGATCACTTTAGAACCATTACTGGGTAGTTCCAACTACTTCGCATGGGCTTCCTTAGTTTAATTATGGTGCATAAGCAGGTTTCGAGCAGTTTTAAAGTGGCTTTCTTAGAGTAATTTCGAGATGATCCATATTGTCATTCTCCAGTGACCTTTTGATCAGTTGAGCATTAAAAATGTTTTTCTCTATGATCATCTCGAGGAAGAAATCTATATGGAGCAACCACCTGATTTTGTTGCTCAGGGGGAGTTTGGTAGCCTTGTATGTCATTTGTGTAAGTCCCTTTGTGGTATGAATCAGTCTTATGAGCTTGGTTTGGGTAAGTTCAACACTGTAATTGAAGAACTTACCACATTGGGTTTTATGGACATTGTGCATCAAATCCAGTATTTCATGAGAAGACTAAAACACATTGAGATTGATTGTCAATTTTGTGAAGTCAGATGATCAACCTGCAAATATCTTACCAAGATCTTCATCGGTAATCGTATTAATTACATTTGTAACAAGCTAGGTACATATGAGTTGTATGCACCAGCTTGAGGAGAAGTATTAGAATAGGAATAGGAATTAGAATAATATCTACAACCCTATTTAGCATAAGATTAGGAATAGTAATCGTATATGGAATCCTACTTGGAAAAGAATTGTATTATAGTATCTTAGTTGAAAAATGAGTCTAATATAGTGTCTATAAACAGGGTCTCAACGTAATAATGTAGACAACAATTCAATAATATTCTTCTCCAATATTTCTCACAGCTTGCATAATCCTCTGCTTAATATGTCGTCCTGACTGCCAAGAAATAAGTAGATTTTGTAAGCCTAACAATATTTACCCACAAAGAATCATACCTCCTTGGAGTGCGAGGCAAACCAGTGATGAAGTCCATATTTATCATGTCTCATGTACATAGTGGAAGCTTAATATACTAAGTTAGGCCTCTAATGTTACGCTTTAACTTGCTAGCAGTTGGGACATTGGACTACCATCTTTGCGATATCTCTTTTCAAGTCATTCAAACCAATAGATTTGTAGAAAGCCTCAGTATATCTTTGTCACTCTAGGATAAGTTGCATATCGAGAATAATGAGCCTCCGAAAGAATCTTAGCACGAAGCTCTCTGACTATTGGTGTATAAGCAGCCCTCATATCTAAGGACTCCATCTCTAGTTAGCTCAGATAAAGGATGTCGTTGATGTGGAATACTTTCCCTCAATTTCTTAAGCTCAGGATCCTAATGTTGTCACTCTTTCACTTCAATAGCAAAAGAAGATTTTGTCATATTCTAAACGATAATGCCTCCAACCTCCGAGTCTACTAAATGCACCTACAAACTAGCTACCTGGCATAGATCTTGGGTCATCTTGATTTTATCAACTTCAACATGGCTTAGATTGCTCATGGACTTCCGACTAAGCGCATCTCAATAATATTAGCTTTGTCGGGATGATATAAATTGTCGACATACTAGCTCCAAATGCGGCTAATAGAAGGGACAACAATTATAGAGACTATGTTTCTAGGCACGGGGGCAAACTTCAACGGTAAAAATCGCTAAAAACACACCTTAATCACTCAAGAACTCCATTGGAACCCTCTCTTAAGCTTTCTTACTGTTTTGGGACCGGAAAGAAATGTTTTGGTGTCTTAAAAAGTTGCATTGCTGACTTATATCCTTTTTTGACCCGACCCAATTTCAGCCCGAACAATCAGCGGTAAAACAGTCATAACTTATTATTTTGATGTCCGTTTGACATGAGGTTTTTTTGGTTGCAAACTAGTCTGGTAGAACTTTGATTTGGTAGGTTGTAGCCCCCATAACTCTTTATATATTGGGAGAAATGATCTAAGACATTTGACCCGATATTCAGAAAATTTATCACAGAGACTTACAATAACTTTTGTCGACTTTTATTTCGCAACTAGCTTGACTCCAAAACTTAAGGGTTAGTCCTACGTATGTTGGAATGTATAAGATTACTCGAAGGATTGGTAGGGTGGCATACAAGCTTAAATTGCCTTGAAAATTGGAAGCAATCCATCTGGTGTTTCATATATCTATGTTACGAAAGTGCATTGGAGATCCTTCACGTATTACGACCATTGAGGATATTCACACTGCTGAAGATTTATATTGGGCACAAGTACCAACAACTATTTTAGATCGGTAGGTAAGGAAGCTTTGAACTAAAGAAGTGCCTTCCATGAAAGTGTTATGGCGAGGAAATAACTTGGGAAGTCGAGGAGGAAATGATGAAGTACCCCTAGCTATTTACGAATTAAGGTGAGTTGCATTTCAATAATTGACAATTATCTCTTTAAAACAATTTAATTGGATTTTAAATGACAAAGTCCAATTTATATGCTTTATTGCGAGATAGCTATACAAAGCCTAGTAGTTGGAATTTTCAGAATTTGATTTATGCTTTGCAAATGTAACAAATATAGCCTCGCAAATAACATATAAGCGGAAAAGAAATGCAACCAAGGAATTGTCTTGACCTATTTGCGGACGAATGTTCTTAGTGGGGAGACTGTGAGACCCCATATGTTTTTTTCTCCTCTTACATAATATATGTAACATGGCATTGTTATATTTGGTATAACACATAGGGAGAGTAAGAGTGCAAATGTATGGTAGTATCAAGGAACCAAACTAAAGTCTTGGATCAAAGGAACCGCTTAAACATAGGTTCGTGGTTAAAGAAAAGGCTCGAGTAGCACCCTGCCCGTTTGGAAGGTTTAAATTAACTTGTGCCTTCAAGGTAAGACTAAGAGCGTCTAATATGCTAAGAATAATGTGTTATGCGGTTTTATAATAGCACAATAGTCATATGTTAAGTTTTGGAGTCAAGCAAGTTGCAAAATAAAGGTCAGCAAAAGTTATTGCAAGTCTCTCTAATAAATTTTTTGGACTTTTGTTAGCAAAAGTTATTGCAAGTCTCTCTAATAAATTTTTTGAACTTTGGGTCAAATATCTCAACATTTCTCCTAATATATAAAGAGTTGTGGATGCTACGACGTACCAAATCAAAGGGAGTCTATTTTGAAACCCAAGAAACCTCACGTCAAACCGACACGAAGTAAAAAGTTATGACTGTTTTACCATAGACCATTCGGGCTGAAATCGGGTCGCAAATTAGGTTGGGTCAAAAAATAGTATAAGTCTGCATTTCGACTTTTTCAGACCCCAAACATTTCCTTTCAATCCCAAAACAGTGAGAAAGCTTAAGAGAGGGTTCCAATAGAGTCATTGAGTGATTAAAGTGCCTTTTTAGCGATTTCAATCGATACAGTTCGCCCCCATGCCTAGAAACGTGATCTTTATGCTTTGCAATCGTTTTCCCCTTTTATTAGCTACATTTGGAGCTAATTTTTGAAGATAATACTTTGTTGTTCTCGTTGGTTCTTCAAGCTTTACATTTGGTTTGCCAAGGTAATCATCTCAAGAATCTTTTATGATCATTTTTACAAAGTTCTACAGACGCTTCATCAAGTTAGGATCATATGCCAAATCTGTCGATTTAAACTCAATTATGAATTATTTATAGTTGTGTATAAGCTGCGTATATATAGTGTTTGTGATGCTTAGGACGTAAGGAACAACTTTTGTGAAGGAACTACGGGCATTCGAACGTTTGTTGGAGAGGTATGTGAAGGCTAAGTTTCATCCTTTCTTTTAGCACTAATTCTAGGAAATTACTAAAACGCCAAATGCTTGTTTTGCAAGAAAGACATTCTTTGAAAGGCATTAGGACCGCAGCTAAAGTGTTTTCATGATGCTATTAGGTTGATATTCCACTAGTTCGGTTAAATAGCGTATTTGATATCTATATGTCATTTTGTTGGCTTTCTTGACTACATGTCCATTATGTATGAATTCTTATTCGTCTTTGGGCAGTGTGACTTTAAAATATTATGAAAGGCATTTAGTATTTGCGATCAATCCTTCTTCCTCGTTATAGTGTATTTTAAAAAAAAAACTTTAAATAACTCATCGATTTCCAAAAATCTCAAATATAATTTTTACGTTTAAATTACTAAAAACACTTGATTTTTGATGGACTAAGCTACAGGAGAATTCTAGGATCAGAGTGGGTGATGATAACAATTTTAGGTTTTGGAAGGATAACTGAATAGCAGAAGTGCCACTGCAAGTTATTTTTCCAGAACTCATGTTACTATAAAGCTGAAATTGTTGTGTCTGTGTGGTGGTTCACTCGGGGTTGGGATCTTAACTTTATAAGGCACTTAAATGACTGGAAGGTGGAAAGAGTAGCTGATTTGCTAAAAGAAGTGGACATTTTTGGTCGAACAACAATGGAGCCTGACAGACTTGTATTGAAACACAATTTAGAAGGAAGTTTTATGGTAAATAAGTCATACCAGATGGAGAATAGCATTATGCAGGAGGAAGAACTGAAAATATGGAGAAATATCTGGAAGAACATAGTTCCTACAAAAGTGAAATGCTTTACATGGCCAGTGGTTAAAAAAGCATGCCTTACACATTAGGTGTTACAAAAGAAGGGGAGAGTTGTAGTGACTAGATGTTTTTTGTGCAATGAGACTAGGGAGACAAACAATCAACTGTTTCTACACTGCAAATTCACTGCACTGTTAAACATGTGTTTAAGATTTGCTGCAATATAGCAGAATTTGTTTTAGTTTGAATGATTCAAATAATTGTTGCTAGTTTTCAGGAGTTGTTGATTTTCTGTTATTAGTGCCTAAAATTTAGTAACTAGGTTTTATGGCTTCTTTCTTTTGATTATAAATAGGAAAAAGGTTGAACAAAAGAAATACAGTCCTTTTCAACCAAAACTTCTTATTCTCTTCTGCTTTTTATTTTCCCTTTGTCAGTCAAATTGTTTTTCTGCTCCAACGGTTAAAACAACAACAATTGGTATTAGAGCAATCTTCTTGAGGGATCTGTGAGGTTAATAGAGCGCACCAATGGAATGGAAGGAGAGTCATCTTTTTCAGCAATAGCACCACCAGTCTTCGATGGAGACAATTATGAGATGTGGGCAGTGCGTATAGAGACCTAACTGGAAGCATTGGATCTGTGGGAAGTTGTTGAAGAAGACTACGAAATTCAGCCACTTCCAGCGAACCCTACCGTGGTGCAAATGAAATCACAGAAGGAGAAGATGAAATCAAAGGTAAAAGCATGACTGTTTGCAGCTGTATCTCCTATGATATTTCATCGAATAATGTCCTTAAAGATAGCAAAAGCAATCTGGGATTTCCTCAAAACAGAGTACGCAGGTGATGAGAGGATTCGTGGGATACAAGTACTGAATCTAGTACGTGACTTTGAGCTGCAAAGGATGGAGACTGAAACCATAAAGGAGTACTCAGACCGACTGCTCAATATAGCTAATCGTGTGAAATTGCTAGGCTCAGATCTATCAGATACAAGGATTGTTGAAAAAATTCTTGTCACAGTGCCTAAAAAGTTTGAAGCCACCATTACTACCTTAGAAAATACTAAGGACTTGTCCAAAATTACACTAAAAGAGCTCTTGAGTGCCTTTCAAGCACGGGCAGAGATGTGTAATGAGACAGGATGGAGCAATAGAAGGAGTCTTTCCAGCAAAGCGTCAATGCGACAAGTGTAAAAAGAAGAAAAACTTCAAAAATCAACCTGAAAATGGAGAGAGTTCATTCAGCGATAATCAAAAGGGCAAAGGAGGAGGCTCGAAAAAGACTTGTCCACCCTGCAAGCACTGTGAGAAGAAAGGTCATCCACCTTGCAAATGTTGGAGGAGACCAGATGCTAAGTGCACCAAGTGCAAGCAACTTGGTCATGA
Source organism: Solanum sejunctum (assembly GCA_025642045.1). Lineage (NCBI taxonomy): Eukaryota > Viridiplantae > Streptophyta > Magnoliopsida > Solanales > Solanaceae > Solanum > Solanum sejunctum. The sequence goes on along the minus strand of JAOTQJ010000111.1, from coordinate 9,299,514 downwards.
AGCAGTGATCTGCAAAGACAAGCCTCGACAGCAAAAGGAAGATGCAAAAGTTGCTGATCAAAAGGAGGAAGATCAGTTATTTATGGCAACCTGTTTTTCAAGCAAATAATCATGTGAAAGTTGGCTCATTGATAGTGGATGCACCAATCTTATGACTCACGACAAGGAGCTACTTAAGGAGTTAAATTCCATAGAGATTAAAAAAGTGAGAATTGGCAATGGTATGCACTTGGCTGTAGAAGGAAAAGGAACCATAGCCATCTCAAGTTACTAAGGTACAAAACTTATTCATGATGTTCTTTTTGTACTAGAAATTGATCAAAATCTTTAAAGTGTTGGTCAGTTAATGGAGAAAGGTTTCAAGTTGTGTTTTGAAGACAAACAATGCTTGATTAAAGATGTTGATGATGAGGAGATTTTTAAAGTTAAAATGAAGGGAAGGAGCTTCTCTCTTAATCCAATGGAGGAGGAGCAAGATGCCAATCCTGCCGTGGCTACGGTCACAAAAAATTGGCATAAACGACTCGGCACTATCATTACAATGGTTTGCTGCAAATACACAGACTAAACATGGTCAAGAACTTACCAAACTTGCAAGAGCATTCTCAAAATTGTCAAGCATGTCAATATGATGGCCTGTCCGGAGGGAGAGAAAGGAAGGTATTTTGAAGAAAAGATCAAATCAGTCCATTATGTGAAATGGAATTGTTCGGTGACCTTGTTTTTTTTGGTGTAAACACAACTGTATAGAGGAACAGAGGAGTTTGTCAAATTTCTAGGAGCTTTGTAAAGCTAGAGTCTATTTTCTGTAACATTGTTTTGATGGTGGCCAGCATTGTTTTGATGGTGGCCAGCATCCCAATGCTGAAGAATACAACAATACTAATTCTCAAAAAACACTAGATTTTTTAAAATACTTTCTTAGGAATCAGGTATAAGAACTAAGTGAAGCCCCTTATGCTCTTTATGAGCATCTTCAGGGTTAAATTATCTTTCCAAAAGTCGAGTCAGGTTTTCAATCTTATTCAAAACACATCTAAGGTTCAACGAGACATTTGTATGTGATACAAAAGTGATTATGACTTTATGGAAATAAGAGTATGAGCCAAGATTGATTAATTTCTTGTTATGGCCTATTATATTCATACAAAGTTCATATTACATGACATGTTATGCATCGATTTCGAGCTATAATCAGAGGAAAAGGGGCCTATTTGCTCAAAAGACTACATATTGTTCAGATAGCCACAGGTTGGCAATATCATGTTGGTTAGCTACCGAAAGAAACCGCCGTTGATAGCATTTGGTTGAATATGTCATGCATTTGCATCTATATATATGTATTCATGACATATGACTAAATGAACATACCATGCATATCAGATTATTAGGATGTCAGATGTCGTCTATGGAGGTTATTTGAAGTCAATTTCAGGTGGTGTCTCTGTTACCTTTTTTACAACAGCTATTTATAATTCTACTTTCTGCATAACATACCAATATAATTTTTATTAATAATGAGGTCCCATTGCAGGGGGAAAATGCATTTTTCATTTCGAGCGTGCAGGTCCAGGTAGGGATTATGATAGACCTCTCTGCTAGGATTTGGGGTTCAGCTATGAGTTGGTAAGCTTCACCTCTTCCTGGAGCTTTCATAGGATGTTTACTTTTGTTGTATAGTTTGGGTATAATCGGGGCCTTGTCCCGACAGTGCTTATGACACTCTTAGAGACTATAGTGGACACAATATTCTAGGTTCCTTTTCGTAGCTTTCAGTCCCAGCCAATAGACTTGGCATGTATACATATGTGTGTATGCATATATGTCTTCAGTTGCAGCCTTGTCAACTAGCTAGTACTTTATTATTTTGGCTTATCTATCTTTGTTTACTTGACTTACTGTTATTCAGGTCACGACCCTAACGGTCCAGACTTAGTATTTCAAATGTTGTGCTGCCCGATCTTTTGGGCCTTCAGTTTAATTAGCTAGTATGTTCAGTGGATATATATATATATATATATATATATATATATGTATGTTATTTGTATAGAAGTAGGAAAGGAAATATATCCCACATTGGTTAAGTTAAACATCAT
>JAOTQJ010000111.1:9271393-9297318 GCA_025642045.1 Solanum sejunctum | reverse complement strand
GCTGCGTACATACGACCCCCCCTCACCCCGCAATGAGCGGGAGCCTTTTGAGGCATTGGGGTATGTTGTTGTTGTTGTTGTTGTTGTTGTTGTGTAGTTTGTGTTAGTATTGAATGATGGATAAAAAAATAAATTTGATTTTCAAGGAAGAAAAAGTTATATAGTGTAAAACCCAAAAAAATGTAAGTTCTCTCAAAATTTGTGTGGTGATGAAGGGTAGTTTATGGCAACAGAGAGAAAGAGTGAAAAGGAAGATGGAGGAAAAAAAAATGAATGGAGGGTGGTGTAAGGTTGCAAGACAGAGTGAGGAAGAAGAAGAAAGAAAGAAAAAGATATTCACAAAAAGATCTTCTCAAATGCGCTTAATATTCTTGTTGCGCACATACTATGCCGAGTCAGCAAAAAGTGTCAAATGACACAATCGGACCTCACACGAGGTGTCTAAAATGAACATCCTCTAGTTAAGGTGTTTAAGTGAAAGTTGGTGTCAATTTTAGGGAGCCATTGCTGTATTCTGCATATATATATGTTTGTGTATATATATATATATATATATATATGCTAACATACTACATGAAGGTAGAATATTAGCAATGTACCCATTTTTTGAGTTCACCAAAACACCCTTATAAACACATCCCGTCTTTTTTAATAGCAGTGATGTTCTGATCTTTCCAACAAATAAGTCTATTGATTTCCCAACAAATTGGTCCTTGCCTTTTCTTTCATCCGGCTAACTTTTTAAATTTCCCCAAAACTCTTACATCTATTGCGAACTAATGAAAATTAGGGATTTCTTTGTCATTTCAACCCAAAATCCCCCAAATCCCTCTTGCCTGTCTCACCCAAAAGCTCCTTTCTTCTCTGCAGTTTTCCCATTTCAGCTTCAATTTTACTCATTCATGGTTCATTTATCTCCATCTTCTCATGCTATACTCAACTTCTACATGTATCTTTCAGTTAAATGTCAAAATCTTAATCTCCAGATCTCCTCGTCATAGATTTTGGATATTATTAAAACTAAAATAATGTTAAATAAACATAGTATCGCCACTGATGGGTTTGCATTTGGGGATTGGGACTAGTTTGTTTCGGTTTCTGTGCTATACAGAAGAATCGAGTTTTCTTTGTTACTAAGGACATCAAAGCAATGACATTTGGGAATCATAAATTCATTAGTTGTAAAAGTCTTCTAGCTTGTCAAATTAAAAGGAATAGAGATCAACAAGAACAAGATACCCAGTAGAATCCTACAAGTGGGGTCTAGGGAGGGTAGAATGTACGTAGACCTTACTACTACCTCACAAGATAGAGAGGTTGTTTCCTAGGAACCCTCGTCTCAAAAAAGTGGGAAGCAAGTTATTCCATTTAACTATTTCATCTCTGGTCATATATATGTTGATGTTATCGTATTTATACACTATCATGTGCTTTTCGTTGTTAGTCGTCCTTTTCATTTCCTTTTCTTTTCCTTTCCCTTTTTTCCATATCTAAAAGGAACAAAGATGAAATATTTAAATGGAATTACCTACTTCCCACTTTTTTTCTACTTATGCTGAGAGTGATACTTTAATCAAAACATGTTTTACACTCACCACAACTGCTCTAGATCTAAAAGATATGCTGAGAGTTTTTGGGTGATGCGGCAAAGAGGGTAATTCATTTGGGTTGAAATGACATAGTCCTTAGTTTTAATTAGTTGAAAAGAAATAGTAAGGGCTTTTGGGGAAATCAAAAAATGGGGAGAGCGCTATGTGTGTGTGTGTGTGTGTGTGTACACCTTATATGTATGACAACCATACGTCCGAGCCAGCTTGCATACAGCCGTGCACCTAGACTAATCTAATTTCATGGATACTTGGTACCTCCCACCAGCCCAGGTGCTAGGTAATTCTATCCACCAAAGTTTGGATAGATGGAAGGATATCACCTAGTGTCTTTGCCTCCGGTGGGGCAATGCGACCAGGCACATATACACAAATCCATTAATTTGTGAAATGAGATACCTCAATATGATATGTTTATAGATTTATACTAATATAAATATACCTTCAGAAATTGAAAATCCACGTAGACTGAATTTCCTGCTAGTAATGGTGTATATGTCCCAATATTGCTCTTCACAAATTCAATAACCTACATAATGCATGCAAAAATATGTTAATGTAAAGACCAATTTCATGAACCCCAAAGCAATAGCCATGCATCTCAATTTTCAATCATGCTCTACCTCAACGATTCGCAGGAAAGCTTAGACTGAAATAGTAATTGCCAAATTAGACCAACATGAGGCTACAATAGTAAGAAAAGGAAAAGACAGAGGAAATGAAAGGTAGTGATGTTGGTCGCAACTCTTCAACATGAAGGTATACGTTTGCCTATTTGGTGTGGGGAAAAATAAAAATAGTGTTCACCACAATGGCCAATTCCAATGCGAGGATGTGGCCACTCAACGTATATGTTTATCTTCAACATCTAGGAGGCAATTATTTTCTAAACACAAGCACATAAGAAAACAGCATTTAGAAAATTTGAGGTTCGGATATCAAAGTAACATACCACATGAAGTCATTGTTGCAATTGTGCAAAAAAGAGAAAAATGCCTATAGACAAACATCATTTTCTTTGATAGGGTAAATAATATTATTGACAGCAGGAATGAAAGATCCCGTATACAAGAGGTTAACCAAAAAAAGTAGAGAATCTACATCAAAACATGATTCTCTACAAAAGACACTCAATCCTCTATAAAAGGAGGAATTCCGAGGCTGCACCAAAAAGCAATCAAAGAAAAAGGCTATTTCATAAATGTGCAAACTCATTTTCGATCCCCTCAATAGCTCTCCTATTTCTCTCTTGCCATACAGCCCACATAAGAGCTAATGGGGCAACCCTCCATGCCTTTTGCCTTCAAAGTTTTCCAGCCCAACTGTGCAGGACATCTCTAACAACACTAAACATTACTAAGTGTATGCCAAAATAATTCAAGACCACCCTCCACAAGCTCGACATCACTTTGCAATGCACCAATAGATGATCAATTTCTTCACCTGAACACTTGCACGTAACATACCAGCTAACATGAGTGATATTTCTCTTCCTTAGGTTCTCCACTGTCAGAATCGCTCCCCTCGCTGCCAACCATGCAAAAAAGCACACCATCCTGGGTGCCCTAGGAATCCAAATTGAAAGATGTGGAAAAGGCATCTCCTCTCTCACAAGAAAGCTCTAATAGAGAGATTTGACAACAAACCATTGCTCCTCAAGTCCCATCTCCAAGAATCACGAAGGTTGTGCCTGATTTGCTTTAAGAGCAACTCCAATAGCCTTTGGAACACGGCCATCCCCCAATCTTGTAGGTTTCTCCTAAAAGTAAAGTCCAAACAACTTCCCTTTCATGTTTCTTGGTGATCTGATGGATTATTGACCCCCTCTGGTTTGAAATTCTGCGCATGTTAGGGAAAGACACCCTCAATGGGTTCTCCCCATATCATTTGCGATTCCAAAACTAATTCTTGCCCCCCGCCCTGAGGTGATGTGACCATTAAAGTCATTCCACCCCTTGATAATGCTCCTCCACATGCTGCAACCAAACGAAACAGTAACATCTCTAGTCCTCCACCCCCCTTCTAATGTGCCATATTTCTCTATCACTACCTCCCTCCATAAGGCATTCTCCTCCAACCCAAATCTCCATAACCACTTCCCCAACAAAATCTCCATAACCACTTCCCCAACAACTCTATCAAACACCTTGAGATCTTATACCCCTAGACTACCCACCTTTGATAGAGTTGTAATGACCTCCCAATTAACTAAGTAAATCTAGCTAGCACCATATGTCGCGTCCATAAAAACTTCCGTTGAAGTCTTTCCAATTTTTCAGTAACTCTCACTAGTGCTTGCAACAAAGACGAGTAGTAGGTATGGATGCTCGATAAACTGCTTTTTATTAATACATAAATAAAATATATATAGATTACACCCCCACCTAAAGAGTGATATTCACTCTTCTCAGTCCTCTAGGATTGCAACACAAGCTTACAACAACCATGCACCTGTGTACGCATTTTGGAGGCACCATCTCTTTTAAGAGGACTTACAAGTCCCTCAAAATCTCGAATGAGTCTTTTCTTTAGGATCTGGTCTAGGTCATTGTAATATATAGAAATTGTTAAGAATTATGAAATTATTTATATGAAAATATCACATTCCTTATATATATTGGAAAGGTTTAAAGTCTTAATTGTATAATAAGAAATAAGAATTACTTTTCCTTTCCTTTTTAGGATTACTTATAAATACTAATTAAACCACAACATGCTTGAGGGAATAATCAAGCAATTCAGTCTCAAACATTACATCTTTACTTCTTTCTTTACATGGTATCTGGGCATGAATCTTGGTAGAAATGCAAATAGCTTCCACTACTGAACAAAGAAAATATTTTGTTATGAACGAAGAAGATATTGAGGAATTGTCCATAAGTAAAATCAAAATTATGGATATTGGCTTTTTTCCCTAGAAAAGAGGAATCTTGTGTTCTAATAGAAACAAAAGTGATGCGGATTATGCAAGCATGGGCAGTAGCGATCAATATGTGTCATCTGCCTAGCCAATGATTTCCCTTTTCTCTTCTTCCTTCCAGTGTCTAGCACAACTCTCTATAGAAATATTTTTGCCAAAGGTAACTTGTATCATCAACAGAGGGATACTCCAGGAGTATTCCAATAATACTTACAAAAAGATCACAGAAATGTAAACACTAGCCTCCTATAATCTCATAAGTAATCAAAAATACGAAGGATATCTTCTTCTTGAAGATATTCATGCTTCCACCAAAAATAGAAAAGAACCATACAATTCATCTTCATTTTCACAAAAGAGTTGCTCTTGTTTCCAAAACATCTCTGATTCCTTTCTAGCCAAATAGTCCACCAAATGCAAGTTGGAACAATCGTCCATCTCTCCATGTGCCTTAACTGATTTCCATCCCTGTTCCAACAGGCTAAAGCTTCCTTTATATTCCTAGGCGTAGTCCAGTTAATACCCCTAAGATTGATGAGGTCTACCAAAGTTTCACTGTCTCACTACAATGTAAAAAGAGATGATTTATTGTCACTGTCTCGCATTCACAAAAAGAGCATCTGGAGCACAATTGGAGGCCTCTCTTCATTAGGTTATCATGAGTTAGTGCAGCCAGCTTAGCCAGAAGCCAGGAGAAGCAGGCTATCTTGAACGAAACATTGACTTTCCATATCATTTTCCATGGCCAGCCTCCTTGCTGAACGCCTAATCTCTGAATCTTCCTGTAAGCAGATCCAACTGAGAATCTTCCTTGTTTGTCTGGAATCCAGGCTAGTTTATCCTCATTGGTGTTGAAATCCTCGCAATGTTCCAAAGTGTTTAGGTTTTCAACCATTCTTCTCACCTCCTAATCATTCAATGGTCTTCTGGATCTAAAGTTCCACCCCTGGTCATCTCTCATCTCTTTAATACTGACCTTTTCCCTGAGGCTCAAAAGAAAAAGATCAGGAAAACTATTTTTTACAGATCCCTGTCCACCTAGCTTTCCTCCTAGAATAAGGCCTTCCTCCATCACCCACCTTGATCTTACAATCATTTTTATCAATTTTGGCCACAAATTCCTTATTGATCTCCACAAAGCATTGCCATATGGTTGTGTAGTAGCTTTGTTGATCAACCAGTTTTCCATGCCATATCTTGTCCTAATTTTCTCCTTCTAGAGAGATTGTTTTTAAGAAGCAAACCTCCACAGCCATTTCTTTAGAAAGTGGTTGTTTTGAATCTTCGGATACCTTATTCCCAGTCCCTTTTTTCTTGCTGGCTATGACTTCATCCCATTTGACCAAATGAAACTTGTGGTTGTTTGGGTCACAGTTACCTTGCCACAGAAAATTTCTTCTAATGGTATCTAGTTTGTCCCTTACACTAGCTGGCATGGGAATAATGACATCATATAGGTAGGTGGAGCATCCAGGACACTGTTTGTGAGAGTAACTCTAACAACGAAAGACAAATATTGACTTTTCAAGTTAACGAGCTTCTTCTCACATTTCTCCAACACCTTGTTCCATATTCCTTTTGAGTTGCTCTTCTCCCCGAATGACATGCCAAGATGTACAGTTGGTAATTCTCCAATTTTCCCTCCCGAGATGTCTACCAGACTGTCTATCCTAGGTACCTCATTAACAGGGTAAATGAAGATTTTACTCCAATTAATGTGAAGGCCGGAAGTTGCTTCAAATAGAACCAAGATGACTCTTAAATATTTCAGTTGATTATTGTCCACATCATAGAAAATTAATGTCATCTGCATATTGAAGGTGAGTAATAGCCAGATCTCATGTGTCATCCATATTAGCATTAAAACCCCTTATCCAACTGCTTGTTTGAGCTATCCTTAACATATCACTATGCCCCTCCATCACCAGTGTAAACAAGAAAGGGGATAAAGGGTCCCATTGTCTCAAGCCTCTTTCTGAATTGAAGAAACCAGTGGGTGATCCATTGATCAATACTAAGAATTTCACAATAGTACAGTTTCAAAAAAAAGAATTTCACAATAGTAGTGCAAAATTTGATCCAATTTATCCACTTCTCACCAAAGCCCATATTCTCCAAAGTTTTCGAGAGGAATCCCAGAGTAAGTGATCATCGGCTTTCTCTATGTCTAGCTCCTGAAATCTTGTTGATGTATCCCATATCTACACATTCATTAGCTATCAAAATGGCACCCATGAACTTCCTGCCTTTGATAAATTGCCATTTGGTGAGTACCACCAATTTAGATACCACTTTTTTCAACCGTTCAGTCAACACCTTTGATATGATCTTGCAGATGTTGCCTATTAAACTAATAGGTCTAAAATCTTTCGGTTCTTTGGCCCCTAACTTCTTTGGAATCAGAGCTATGAATCTAGCATTGAAGCTCTTTTCAAATAGATTCTGGACATGAAAATTTTGTATTGTTGCAACCACATCTTTGCTTACTACATCCTCGCAAGAGATGAAAAAAACCATGGTGAAACCATTAGGGTCAAATGCTTTACACTAGCACATGCCATGACACAATCTTTTATCTCATTTTCACTGAATTGGCTCTGTAGTAATAAGTTGTCTTCTTCACTGATTGCAGTCCCTGATCTAGGATTGAACTGAGGCCTCCATATCTCTGTTTCTTCGTAAAAGCTTTGATAGAACTTAACAATCTCCATTTTATCACTGTTGATTCTTTTGTGCACTCGCTATCTATAACCAACATCTCAATGTTATTGTATCTTCTATGACAGTTTACAGTTCTATGGAAAAATTTAGTATATTTGTGTCCTTTCAACCACAATGTCGTGGACCTTTGCCTCTATGCGGCCACCTCCTTTTTAGCATTTTCTTCAAACTCTAATGTGAGGACAACTCTAATATAGGCCTCATCATCTGAAAGTTGCCTTGGATCCTCTATTTTTCAAGCTCTGCCAGCTAACTTAGGATACTCTGCTTTCCGAAGCCCCAAATTGCCTTGGTTAGTTTTGTTCCATTCTTTTAATTTTCCTTTCAAATACTTTAGCTTTTCTGCTAAAATAAAATCAGTTTTGCCTCTAACAATATAGGAATCCCACCAGCACTTTACTTTCTCCTTGAAATTCCATGTTTTTTTTTATTTGCACTGAGTGTCCAAGTCTCTTTGAGCCCCGACTAATCCCGGGGGTACATAGGCCCTCAGCAAGGAGTTTTTCGCAAGTGCACCACGGTTAATTCAGGTTTTACCCAGTCCGATGGCCCTCAGAAATTGTTTGCACCCAGTGAGGTTTGAATTTGAGACCTTGAAAGGGAGCAAACCCAGGGCTCAAGTCAAATTGCCACCAGGTCAACCCCTGAGGGTTCCTTGAAATTCCATGTTTGAATCCACCAATTCTAGAATTTGAAGTATGAATTGGACCTTTCCCAATTGCCACATTCAAGCATCAAAGGGCAGTGGACTGAAGAAACCCGGTAAAGGACAGATTGTTTGATGTTCTTGAAAAATGTTTCCCATTCCTTAGAAATGAGAAATCTATCTATTCTAGCAGTTGTACCATGACCTTCTCCTCTCTTCTAGGTAAACCTGTTTCCTGCTAGTGGTAAGTCCACTAATTCCATGTCTTTTACGAATTCTAAGAAATCCATCATAGCCTTATTGAATTTGGTACAATTGTTTTTCTCCGAGGGGAATCTAATAGTGTTGAAATCACCCCCCACCACCCAAGGACATAAGAATAGTCCTCTTATCGATCCCAATTCCCACCAGACCTCCTCATTTTCTTCTCTATTATTTGGAGCGTTAACTCCAGACATATGCCAGCTGAAATCTTGTGATTGACAATAAATTTACATGTAATGTAGTAAGCCCCTCTTTCACATATCTCCCCTTCCCAAATTCTGCTATCCCATTAAACAATAATGCCCCCTCTTGTTCCACTTGCTTCTAATTGCACAAGCCTCACCCATCTGTTTGTCCATAAGTCTTTGATGAAGTTCCTCATACCCCCTTGTAATTTTGTTTCCTGAAAACAGAATACATCGGCTTTCCATGACTCTCTTCCTAGCATCATTGAGACCCCTCACATTCCAGGAGACAACATTGACCGTCATTGATCAACGTCGATGTTGCATCTTCCCCGCTCCTTGTGCCATAGCTAAAAAAATTGTCCTTAGATTCCAACCTCTTCAATTCCTTAGATCCTTCTGTTTTGGATGTCGACGGAATCAAAGCCTGTGTTACTTCAGCAGAGCTCTGTCTCTTCCCATCAATCTTCATGAATAATGCCTCTGCTATCTCCTCGTAGCCACTGAAGTGAACCCCAAATTCCTCAGCCAATCTAATTATATTTTGTCAAACCAGAGTGGGATTGGTATATCAAGCATCGGCTCGTATTATCTGTCAGTTCTGTTGAATTTGAAGGAATCACCTCTTCTACATTTAGGGCACCGATTTCCTTCCTTACTGCTTCTGCCAGTTCTACTATCTCATTATTGTCTATCTAGATAATAGACAGGGCATCCTCATCTACTAGTCCCTCAGGATGAAGAATCTGGTCATCATCTTCTTCATTGGAATGCATGAGATCTGACACCGGAAAACTTATATTTTTTCCCCAATTTTGTCGAGGAGAAGAAACAGGATTAATCTGATGAGCTTCTATTTCATCTCTTAAAGGATCCTTTGGGCTTTAATCTTATGCTTGGATTCTAAAGGAATTCGCCATTTGGGTCACTGGATCCTGGCCCATTCCTCTAGCCCAACTCCTTTCTCTTAGTTCTCATTAAACTTGGGTCATGTACCATGTCACGTGAATCTGAGCCTAGGACACATGCAAGGCTCATGGAAAGTCACGTGTTGGAGCAACTAAAGTATTCAAAAGTTGCTGAGGCTTTGAAGTGCCCACATGGTCTATAGCATCTGCTAGAGTCAGATTTCCCCCTCCCTCTACATTGTAGGGTTTCTTGATTATTTGTCGGTCTGACGCCAAACTCTCCTTCGGTCCATCAGTTAAAATTCTCGCCGGAGTTTTGATCTAGATTTGGATCTTGAAGATCTTCCCTTTGTGAATCAGCTCCACCTCCTTCGGGACCAATACCTCGTCTCCTCTCACCTTCAATCTCGCCCATTTTAGATGGTTTCGGAGCTCTATTTCCTCCTCTGTTTGGATCACCTATGTCTTGGAATATCTTTTGGGACCAAAATTGGAGGGGCAGCCCTACCAATCTTATCCACACCTGCTCCAGCTTTTCTGTTATAGCATTTGACGACGGCGACCACCAGTTAAGATGAAATTTGTGATTCTTCCAGAACCAACTTCCTTTTATGATGTGGTCTGCATCTCTCTTGGTGGTTGGTAACTCGAAGAGAAACTGGTTGACCCATCTCATAAATGTTGACACCATGAAGATGCTTCCAAGTGCTCGACGACTATCGACAGATCTCCGACAGTGTGATATTTGTAATCTCGTCAGGGAGACTACCTACAGCACTCCTAGCTAGCACTTCACACTGGGTTTTTCCGGCATCATCATTAATAACTAAGGAATTCCCTTTTCTATGAGTTTTCACAGCATTCATTTCTCTTGTAGTCCATGTATTGTTCCTGACAATATCCACAATAACTAAGCAATTCCCTTTTCTATGAGTTTTCACAGCATTCATTTCTCTTGTAGTCCATGTATTGTTCCTGACAATATCCACGAAATGCAGTCCTTCCTCTGTAGTTCATGTATAATGGCTCTACTCTTTTACCTTTCGCATTTATGAACTTTGTTACTTTGGTTGCAATACCCAGCCATCCTGAGTTGAAAGACAACTCTGGGATGATAATTACTGCTCTGCTTTTCCCTTGCATATTAATAATACTGAGGTAGCGATCCGATCTGTTGAAATTTCTTTAACAGAAGAAATCTGAGAGGTGATCATGAAATTTCCATCTTCTAATTGAATTATCTTTAGTTTTCGAGGCTTCTCTGTGAACTTGTGCTATCCATTCCATCGTCTTCTGGCTGAAACTTGCTCTTGTCAACATATTGCGTCCTCTTTCCACCCAATCGTACCAAGTCTCCGCTCTTGCAAACTTCTAAGTGATGTCATATGATTTGAAGGCTGTGAAATAAACAATATTGTCTCCCATATCATAATCCCTGAACAGAAAACACTGGGTTGTTCGAAAGAGTAAGGATCAATTTCCAGCAAGTCTACCGGAAAAAGGAAGGCTCTGCAATCCTAGATAGTAGGAGAGAGAGGATCATTGGTAAATGTGCCTGGGAGCATTTTCTTTTACTGTAGAAAAGGTGCCCTCTACAGAAATTTGTGTTCCTCTTTCTATTCAAACATCGTTCACCTCTGTGGTGAAAGTTATGGTGCCACTATGTTCGGTAACTGGCAATGATACTTTCTACATGACCAACGTACTCCTCTGATCTTGAATTTCTACAAAAGCTCAGTTTGAGTGCCTACACTCTGAACTCTTTCTCCCTACTCTAAAATTCTTTTACTAGAGACAAGAATTTGAGTCACTATTCTTAAAATATTTTTCCTCTTCTTCTAGTATGTCCTCTGATTCTATTCTGCTTTTAAAAAATTTACAAATTCATCTTCCTATTCCGAAAAAAGAAAATGGCAGCCCAGACCAATGGAACTGGAATCTTAACCTTCACTCGATGCAAAAGGGATTGAACACCTCATTCTAATACCCTAATCGATGTTGATTATGAGGAGTATCATCAGTACCAGAACGGGGAGCAACATCTATCATCCTCATCTACAGTTGTAAACTCAACTTGATACACAAAGTCCACCTAGTGACTCATTACCTACTCCGACGACATCCCCTGCTTTGGTCGAGCACTAATCAGATGAAGTTGAGTATATTTGAGGCAACCTATGAGTATACAATATATAGGCAACAGAAGGGAGGTTATGGACCCAAGCTGAGTAAACTTCTATCTTTTTTTGATGAAGTAAGATATTGTATTAGAAAGGCATTAAGGAGAGATTACATACACATTAACATGGCTAACTCCTGAGAACAAAACCACCTATTTAATCAGGGAGTTGGCCACAAGCAAAAGAACAGTAGCTAAGCCATATTGAGGGAGCTAATGAAATCTAAGAGCAGTAATATATTATTAACAGGGGATAAATTGCTCCAATGGAAGAGGTTAATAAGGGAAAAGGATTTCAAACTGCTAATTGGAGTTGAGATTCCTTTCCTTCCAAATACACCAAAAAATACATGATGGAATTATTTGAGCAAACTTCTATCATGAACCTGGAGCTTAGAAAAGATCAGTTTGCCTCGCTTAAGTTGTCGTTCAGTGTAGGCAAGCATTAAGGTGTGTGCCTCATTATCTGTGATTTCTATCCAATGTTTTCGAGAGTGAGAAGCGAAAAAAAAAGGCGACAAGGGTCCCTACTTCTTTAAGCGAGAAGCGAAGCACTCGCTCCACTGAAGTGAAACAAAATTTTAAAAGAATATTGCACTAATAAATAAAATAACTAAATAAACAAGAACTCAACAAAGATAATACTCCTTCCACTTTGTCAAAAAAAATAATAATAACTTTGTCAAAACATAATACTCCTTCTATCCCAATTTATGTGAGAGCGTTTGACTAAGCACGAAATTTAAGAGGAAAAAAAAGCTTTTAAAATTTGTGGTCTAAAACAAGCCATATAATTTTCTGTTGCTAGAAATTATCTCAATAAAGGCAAAATAGGAAGTTTAAAGTTAAATTGTTACTAAATATAGAAAGATATCCATTTTTGGGGACTGACTTATTAGCAAATCTTTCCGTCGAAAAGTAAAAAGCTGATAATAATCATCCACACGACAAGAGAAATTAAAACCAAAAATATGCTAATAATAATTATCCATAAGACAAGTTAGATCTCCTGATCAGATGATGCCATTATAAATTGTTGTTGTTCGGGAAAAAATCAAGAAAATGGAATAACAACATAAAGAAACGGAGAGAAGAAGAATTAACAAGGAAAAATACTGAAATAAAGAAGAACAAACAACAACAACAACATACCCAGTGGAATCCTACAAGCGGGGTCTGGGGAAGGTCGAATGTATGAAGACCTTATCACTACCTCACAAGGTATCACAAGGTAGAGAGGCTGTTTTCTGGGAACACTCGTCTCAAAAACTCATAAACAGAATAAACTAGATATTTTAAAAAGGGGAAAAGAAAGGAAACAGAAAGAATGACTAATAATAAAAAGCACATGATAGTGTGTAAATAAGATAAAATCAACATATATATGATGGATAATGACAACACAGGATATACAAACACGACTATTCCTACTGCTCTACTATACCCCTAGTCCAGACATCCACCTAGCCCTACTACACTATTAGCCTACTACTCTAATTTCGCGACCTCCACTCCTTCCTATCTAAGTTCATGTCCTCGGTGAAATATAGTTTCGCCATATCCTGTCTGATCACCTCCCCCCAATACTTCTTCGGTCTACCTCTACCGCTCCGTGTAACTCCCAAATCCAACCTCTCGCACCTCCTAACAGGAGCATCGGTACTCCTTCTCTGCACATGTCCAAACCATCGCAGTCTCGCTTCCCTCATCTTATCGGCCATAGGGGCCACCTCTAACTTCTCCCGAATAGTCTCATTCCTAATCTTATTACTCTTGGTATGACCACACATCCATCTCAACATCCTCATCTCTGCGACCTGCATTCTGGACATGCGCGTTTTTGATTGGCCAACACTCCACCCCATACAACAAAGACGGTCTAACCACCATCCTGTAAAACTTAGCTTTTAGTTTAGGGGGTATCTTTTTATCACACAATACTCCAAAGGCAGGCCTCCATTTTGTCCATGTTGCCCTAATACGGTGTGTGACATCATCATCAATATCGCCACTACTCTAGATGATGGGCCCAAGGTACTTAAAGTTATCTCTCTTGGGGATAGGTTGAGTGGCAAGTCTCACATCAATATTTGCTTCATCCCTCACAACATTGAATTTATACTCCAAGTATTCTGTATTGGTCCTACTTAGTCTGAACCCTTTGGATTCCAAAGTATATCTCCAAACCTCTAATCTATCATTAATTTTAGTCCGAGTCTCATTAATCAGTACTATGTCATCTACAAATAACATATACCATGGAACCTCCTCCTGGATAGACCGCGTCAGCTCATCCGTCACCAAGGCAAACAGAAACGGGCTCAACATGGATCCTTGATGAAGTCCCATCTCAACAAGAAAATACTCTTAAGTCTCCTCCCCTGTTCTTACCCGAGTTTTGGCTCTATCGTACATGTCCTTTATCACCCTAATACATGCCATTGGGACACCTTTCACCTTTAGACACCTCAATAGAACATCCCTCGGGACTTTGTCATAGGCCAACCCCTGATGCGAGGCCAACCCTTGATGGCACCTTTTCATCACACAAAAATCCAGATGCGAGTCTCCATTTCAGTCACCCTACACCTATACGATGAGTGACATCATCGTCAATCTCCCCATTTCCTTGGATAATAGATCCAAGACACTTGAAACTGCCTCTTTTCTTAATTAAATGTGTATCCAGCCGCTATTAATCACTTGTTCCTTTATTGGTCAATGGTACCAGACATCTAGAACATGTTTGTAGCTACTTTTCGAACTGAAATGGTTAATGCCATGCAATGTTAGAGAAGCCTATGAGTGTTGGAGTTAAAATAGAACTTGATGAAGCCATCAAGAAGATTTGGATCATGGTGTCAGCTCACATTTTTTGGTGTATATTGTAAAGATCCGTCTGGTCATTTTGAGTATTAGGACCTAAAAGACCCTTCCCATGGACTTATAACATGATTAATGACTTGTGGGGACGGATGGCAGGGTTCCCAAGGCAATCAAATGCGTACCGGAGAAGAAAATCTAAAAGTAAAAGTTGGAACTTAAGAGTTGAATAAAGTCAACATTCGGGGTAAACGGATTCAAAATCAAGATTTGGAAGTTCCTATAGGTCCGCATGGTGTTTTAGTGCTTAGTTGGACAATTTGGATAGGTTCAAAGGGGCTTGAGAGTGAATCTGACCGTTAAGTTGAACACTATTGATTTTGAAGTATATAAGAGGTGACCACAGACATCTTTCTTTTGTAATTTTTGCATCTTCTTGATGTCTTTATCTAAAAAATGTACACTCCAACTTAAGAGGGAGTATCAAGGATTAAGAAATCATTAATATGGCAAGATCCCATTTCTTATATATATATAGGGGTAACACAATGGGTACAATTTATGCTTATCCGCTCGATCCAACCCATTTAAAATGGTTTAGGCATCCAATCATTTAAAAGTGGATCAAATATGGATCAACCCATATTTTATCCATTATAAAATATGGATAACCCACGGCTATCAACCCATGAGTTAGTAGATTTAACTGGGAAGAAATGTCACAACGGCGCCATATAGGAAGGGACATGGGTATTTAACAGAGATAGGGCTAAATGATTTTTTTTAGAGTACAAGGGAAAACATGACCTGAAAGTTGGATGAGAAGGATAATTATGTTGAAAATGTATAATGAGTGACAAATATAACTTATTTGTGAGAGTACGAGAAAAAATATGGCATTTCACTTTTTTCAACATATTTGTCTTTTTTATCCACGAAAATATCCTTCGTACCAACACCCTTATAAAAGAGAAAAAGAAGAAGAAAAAATATTTATAATTTGGGAGTGTACTTATTCGTTTACACAAGAAGAAGAAATGGATAATATAGATATCCATACTATCGGTTGGTTTACCCCTTTTTTATCTGTATCAAATATGGGTGGAAGGGATATGTTATCCATTTTCACATAACTCACTTTTGACCCGCCTATTGGCCACCCCTATATGTATGGAAGGGTTTAGAGTCCTTATAATTGTGTACTTAGAAATAAGAACTATTTTCCTTTTCGTTTTAGCATTACTTGTAAACACTACTTAAACACCAACATGCTTGAAGGAATGATCAAGCAATTCATTCCGAATATCTCTTGATTTCTTCTCTCTTTACAGACCATATCTGAATCTTGATTCTTCTTTCTTTACAGCCCATATCCTCAAGAGTCCTTTATGGAGATAGGCCCCTTTAACTTCAGGTGAAATCTTATGCTTCTTTCATCCTTTCTATCTATTACCTATGCCCTACGTCTTACATGGATATGAAAGGCTTTTCATTTGCTTCTCTTCTTTTATGAAAGTTTGACCTTCCAAGAATGTATCCCAATTCTTTGCCAAATTCTTCTACTATATCTTTTTGTCCAATGATTAAATCAATCATCCAAGGAATAGTTAGGCCAGATTGAATCAATCATCCAAAGAATAGTTAGGCCAAGAACTAAGATACAGTTTGGAAAAATCGAACTTCCATCAAAAAAAAGCAAATGGAAAGCCATTTCAATAGCTCCATTATTCACCGGCTTTCAAAGGTATGGTGGGCTAACTAGAAATGGTTTCATACTATATGCAAGTAGAATCGGATGTGTAAATGACACTCTAAATATTTTTGTAATTAAAGCTGACATATTAGCATAGATTCTCTTATACATTTAAGATAAAATGCTAGATGTACCTGTTTTTCAGCTTCTTCTTCAGTAACTGTACTCCTAAGAACCTTCTCGGTCAAACCTAAATCAAATTAAGTTTATATTGAAGTAAAAAGAGTATATGATATTACCTAAAAGGTAGTTATATTCCAAAATGGCTGCCTAAAAAGTAGAAGCGATGTTGATAGGATAAGTGGCTTACCGCTCGCTGCATGATGCTCATGGCACCATTCTCCCATATTGTCTAGACGCTCCTTAGCTTGATGTATAACCAAATCAGGACCCTGTTTTTGGACAAATAAAATACTTTGTATGTTAGAACCAGGAGGATATATGAAGTAACTTACAGATGCACAAGGCATGATCTATGAAATAAGTGTCCAGTGAGAAAAGGTCAACCAAGTTTCCATATTTCCAAGCAGTAGGATCAGTGTCATCCATAGAATAGAACTGAAGAACTAGGAAAGTTTTTCAGTCAATTTGGATTATAAGATAAGTAACATATGTCTAGGAAGATAAGTTTTAAGATGGTGGTGTCTAGGCCAACTTGCATGCACCTCAACTATTCCACCGGATACTTGCTACCTCCCCCAAGTTAGCAAGTGGACTCAACACTATGCTTTCAAACACTAATTGTTCCTGATAGTTTCAAAACATGTAGTAAGTTCGGAATTGAAACGAAAAAGAAATAAGTTGTCCAACCGATTAGGTAGTGTTTTCTGGTTTATGTACCGAGCAACTCTGCCCCACAAAGCTTAGACATATGGGAAGAAATGACCTACTTTTTTTTGCCTCCGCTAGGATTTGACACTGAGACCTCATGGTTCTCCATCCGCTACATTAATCACTAGGCAAACCAAGATCCCACACTAGGGTGCTTCTGTATATATCAATTTAAGTTACATGAACAAAACAGTAATGTATTATGTATCATTTGACCATTACTTTCCCGCGATTAACTATAAGCTCAAAGAACTGTTGTCTTTGAAAGGGGGAATGTAAAAACTTAAAAAGGTAATGGCGTTAAATAACATAAAACAAACTAGGAATGGCAATGTAAGAAAATAAAGAAAAGGATGTCTAGCAATACCTCAATTGATTTTGTCAAATTCCCATTTGTAACTATACAAGCAATCTCCAATATCCTATCAACATCAATATTCAAACCTACAGTGCAAGCAAAACAAAGTCATGGTATGCTTTTCATTGCAGATGCTGCCATGATGTTTTCCCTGGGTCATTTGGATAGAACTGTTAGAATAGAAATAGATAAATACAATCCTACTTAGAATAGGAATAGGAATAACAATAGTATACGGAATCCTACTTGGAAAAGGATTGTATTATAGTATCTTAATTGTAAAAGGAGTCTAATATAGTATCTATAAATAGGGTCTCAATGTAATAATGTAGAAATAACAATTTAATAATATTCTTTTTCTATATTTCTCACATAGTATCAGAGCTTCTACGGTCCTGATAGAAAATCGAAGAGCTTCTGCTACCGGCAGGTGGATATGACCCATATATGCCGCCCGTCTGACCCATATATGCCGCCCGTCTGGCCAATGATTATGTTAGCAAATATTAGGTCACAGTGTACCGTTCTGTTGAATAATTGTTTTCATATCTGATTTGTGTAGCACCGTGCATCTTTTTGGTGACTACTTTTTTATATCCAATTTGTGTAGCGCCATGTCATCTTTCCATTGACTATTTTTTCATATTCAATTTGCATAACACCATACCATCTTTCTGGTGACTATTTTTCTTATTTGTGTCAGGTCCTGCCATCATTCCGACCCTATCCATACAATTTCTCTTTTTCAATAGGGTCGTGTTGTTAATATGATCCTACCTATATAATTTTTATTTTCCAATAGGGTAATGCCATTATTCCGGCCTTACCCATATAATTCTCTTTCTCAGTAAGGTCGTGTCATCATTCCAGCCCTATTCATATAATTTCATTTCTAAATTTATGACCACTTTCAACCATCAAATTTAATAATTTAGCACATGAGCAAGTTCCAACCAGTTTTAAAGTGACTTTCTTGGACCAATTTTGAGATGATCCAAATTGTCATTCTCTATTGACCTTTTGATCAGTTGAGCATTATGAATGCTTCTCCATGATCATCTCGAGGAAGAAATCTATATGGAGCAACCACCTGATTTTGTTGCTCAGGGGCAGTTTGGTAGCCTTGAATGAATTAGTCTTCTGAGCTTGGCTTGGGAAGTTCAACACTGTAATTCAAGAACTTATCACATTGACATTGTGTATAAAATCCAGTATTTCATGAGAAGAATAAGCACACTGAGATTGATTGTGTCGAGTGATCAACTTGCAGATATCTCACCAAGCTCTTTACCGATTCTCGTATTAATTACACATGAGCAAGTTTCGACCAGTTTTAAAGTGACTTTCTTGGAGCAATTTTGAGATGATCCATATTGTCATTCTCCATTGACCTTTTGATCAGTTGAGCATTATGAATGCTTTTCTCCGTGAACATCTCGAGGAAGAAATCTATATGGAGCAACCACCTGATTTTGTTGCTCAGGGGGAGTTCGGTAGCCGTATATGTCGTTTGTGTAAGTCACTCTGTGGAATGAATTAGTCTTCTGAGCTTGGTTTGGGAAGTTCAACACTGTAATTCAAGAACTTATCACATTGTGTTTTACCGACATTGTGTATAAAATCCAGTATTTCATGAGAAGACTAAGCATACTGAGATTGATTGTGTCGAGTGATCAACTTGCAGATATCTCACCAAGCTCTTCGCCGATTCTCGTATTAATTACATTTGTAACAAGTTAGGTACATATAACGTGTATGCACTAGCTTGAGGGGAAGTGTTAGAATAGGAATATGTAAATCAATCCTACTTAGAATAGGAATAGGAATAACAATAGTATATGGAATCCTACTTGGAAAAGGATTGTATTATAGTATCCTAGTTGGAAAATGAGTCTGATATAGTATCTATAAATAGGGTCTCAATGTAATAATGTAGAAACAATAATTCAATAATATTCTTTTTCTATATTTCTCACAAGAACATATGCAAAAGTCTGGAGCAGTATGTGTCCAGCTAAGTTGCTCGGACTCTTCACTTTTGGTGCCACACCCGTGTTGACACGACATGGGTGTGGGTTTGGGTGTAGGTGTGGGATCCGTATCCGATTTGGTCAACCGATTTCGGGTACTTTGACCAAAATCGATGGGGAAAGTTTGGACGATTTTAACAATTTCTGTTATCAATACAAAAGGTAAGGTGAAATTGATGAAAATGGAATACCTTTTATATAGAATTTTTTATGTTACACCTGTTTCTTTAATCTCCTTCCAGGATTTTCTTTAAATTCTCCACATAATATCTTACAATTTAAGTTTTATCACTCTACTTTTAGATATTTTGATTATTTTAGGTGAATCCCCGTACCTGTATCCATGCATAGATCCATATCCCCGACTCTTAAAAATTAGATTATGAAGGATCTGACCTCTAGATCCGCACCCGTATCGGACACCCGCACAGAGTCTGAGCAACTTAGGTGTCCAGCTTATACTTGGTTATACAGTTCTATAGCTTTGTTTCCTTCCAACAGCTTCTCCCAATCAATTTCATTGGGTTCTTGCTTCCAACAGCTTCTCCCAATCAATTTCATTGGGTTCTTGATTTTAAAGCAATTATTCTTAAGCTCTTCGCTTCAGATAAACCTTGTAATATCCACTGATAGAAGAATAATGACAATTTAATGGTTGAGATGTTTCTTTTTTGAAATGATTGGAGTATTGGATCCAGTCTAGTCTAGGGGAAAAAAACTATGATTAGTTGGAATGACTGTTGTTTCCTTCTCTTTTCCCGTTTATACTTCTGCTTTTCCCGTAAAAAGATGAAAATGAACATCTAACAGTGGGTACAATATTTTGGACAATTGCTCTAAAACACCCCCACCACCCAACAACAAAAAAGAGGAACATACAATCAGGTAAGAGCAACAGATTACGCAAGACTAAGGGATATGCAAGACTCAACAGTGAGTCAGAATAGGTGGGAGAATCAAGTGAGCAGCAGAAGCTTCTCCTCTCTCTCTCCCTCTCTCTTTTTTTTTTTTTTTGAGAAAGTGAAAATCAGAAGTTTCTTGAAATTAAAATATAGTCAGTTTAGCTATTAAATTTTGGGATTGAAGAAGAACACTTAAAGAGATGTGAAGCCAATGAACAGATTAAAAGAATCTGATAGGCCCATACAGTTATCAATCCAGCAGATCTTCCACCCTCTATCCTTCAAAGTAAACCCAGAAATTTGGCACCCATATCAAACTAATTATGGACAGACATAGACGATAAGCTACATGTGGTAGCTATCCTTTAAGCATAACATTTTGCATAAATGCAAAAAAATTCAAAAATTATCTACTTGTACATATAGTGAGTTTGGCTCATTAGCCATCTTAGCAGTGCTTTTTGACGATTGAACCCTCAACATTTCAGAGACCTCAGGCGCTCTTTACCGCTGAAGCAAGTGACATCTGCACTCATAGACATCTTAGTTAAGTAAAGATAACCATAGAGGAGGACTTTATCCAAGACATCTTGGCTTAAATAGTTAGATGGATTATAAAGGGAAAATCGACATGCCGAAGATATAGCTGGAAATGAATAGTTTAGCACAATCTAGTCCTTCCACCTTCTAAATTTCTTTTGGAAGTAACTTGTACTAGAATATGAGGATTTAGGCCAAAGTAGGAAGAAAAATAGAGACATGTCCAGATAACAATCACAGTAAAGTACTGCTGGATACCAAGCACAGAATGGAGGAGAGGAGGCCATAGCTGGATTACCAACCTGGACAATGGAATGAAAGACTAATTTCTGACTGTCAGCATTTGGAATCAAATAGTTGTTTTTTGACACTCAGATTTTAAAACAGCCTCTGGCAACAAGAAACAAAGAAGCTTAGAACCTCTAGTTTATTTAAATCAATAACTGGGAAGATGGGTTTGTTAATGAGGTGTGGAGGATGCCTTCATAGCAAAACATAAACAGCACAGGGAAGGATAAAGCAACAGTATCCCAAAAGCACTATCTTAAGAGGACTCTGGTGGCATCAGCCTATTGAGAGAACTCCATCAATATGAAAAAGAATTAAATCGGGTGTCCGGGCCAACTTGCGACCCCCTCGTCTAATTCTGCTACCGTAGGAACTAGGTACACTGTTCAACAAGTCTTAGACAGATGGAAAGAAATCAGCTCTTGGTTTTTCCTCCACCGAGAACTCATGGCTCTCAAACTCAATTCACTCAAAAGTCAACAATATAATTGGAACCACAGTAGCATATACATATTGATGGAGAAACGCAATAAGAATGATTGTGGTTGAAATGCATAGAGCTTAAAGACCGAGGCACATTTCAAAAAACATCATGACCTAATGATTACCGGTCATCTCAAGGTCAATCCATACAAGTGGCAATTTGCACTCTCCTGCAACTGATTCTAGCTTCTGAACCCTCGTTTGATGCTCACGTACTGGGCTGCCACCGGTCCCCTTTTCTTTACCTGTAAAATAGTCTGCTTCTTTCTGACCTCCTGTTACTCTATCAGTATCGCCATTAGTAATCACAGCATGGGTCTCATCGTGGCTATCTACAACGTCAAAATTCAGCAATGAAAAGGCATTTGAGAGTTGATTCATTTCTCTTCAAGTCCTTGGTCATTAAGATCCTGCACAACTGACATATGGGTGCTGTAAGCTGTAACTGAATTCTTTTCATTCACTAGGAATGAAAATAGACAAAACAAAGACATTAGTTGCTTCAAGGGTTAAGTTAAATATTGTTTTACTAACGAAGGGACTGGTAATTTTTAAAGTTTTAATCTTTTTTTTTTATTAGAGCGATTGTTTTCACAATAAATTTCTAAACTTTCATTTTTAACTTGAAAATTGCTTAAGTATGAATTTTTTTCACAGAAAGTTATTTAACTATAATTTTTAACTTAAAAATCACTTCATGATCAAATATTTTACTCTCAAAATCACTCAACCTAAATAATTAATTTTTGTTTATAATTAATATTTTAAAAAATTAAAAATATAATCATTTAAACTATTTAACAATTTGATTTTTAACTCAAAAATCACTTTATTATTAAATATTTTACTCTCAAAATTACTCAACCTAAATAATTAATTTTTACTTATAATTAATATTTTAAAAAACTAAAAATATAATCATTTAAACTATTTAACGACCCAATTCACTAATTCACTCCACCCGCTAAAATATAAGATGACCCAATAATTAATCCTTTATTAATTATTCCCCAAACTAATCTTTCATTTTTCCTTCTCTGCATATTTGATGAACAAATTAGAGCTGAAACACCCTACAATATCTGGAGTTTCCAGAACATCAACCAAGAAAAAATTGATCGGGTTAAGAGAGCTTACCAACAGAATACCAACACCAAGGCAAAACATAATAGTGTAACCAAAGTAAAAGTTGATCTGGAAGAGACTAGACATCGTAGTCTTCACATAATAGTAATATATAGCATATAAGCATATACGTAGACATATAGAGCAGTGGAGGCAACTAAGAATAATGAAGTCCATTGCCAATTATAGTTCTCCGCGTTCAGCAAATAGCATGTTCCAACAATTGTCACACAAACAGTGACAATGATCAGAACAATGAACACGAGAGAATGATTTTGTGGAGGTCGAAAGATGTCACCCATGGACAAGTTTTCGACCAGACTCTTTAATTACATCTCTTTCCTATACAAGAAGCCAACCAACCAAACACTCCGATTACGTAATTTTCCCATAAGGATATGCCACTAAAATAATAGGTTCATGCAAATACTTGATTAATTGCAAGAACAATCAGGTCGAGTTAGGTGGACTGGTCATTAAATGGTTTAAATGGATATATTTTTATTTTTTAAAATATTAATTATTGAAATGCCCCAAATTGTGCTTCGAAAATACCCATAATCGGAATTTCTATATATCTCAAAATTCATGCGTGATATCAAAAATCCGACTTCATAGTCTCGATTAGGGGGCAAAATTGAGTGGCAAATTGCTATACTGGGATTTTAGAGGACCCATAGCGAAAAATAAATTTTGCTAATTTTCGATTTCCAGAAAGCATTCGCGCCCTGGCCGCGATGCGCCTAGGGCGCAGAGCAATATTATTTTTTGTGCACGTTTACTCTGCATCGCGGACTGGATACGGACCAATATATTTTTTTTTCTTAATTTTTCTTGTGTCGGTCAAGTGCATGGGGGTCATAGCCCCATGTCCATTTATGTATGAAAACACTCATAATTAGCCATTTTTCAACTCTATATCACTCAAAACTCTCACAAAACCCTCTCCAAGACTTAATCAAATATCTCATTCAAATTTCAAGGATTTCAAGCTTAACTTGGGAGCTCAAAGATTCACTTCAAGCTCTAAATTCTCTTCAAGATCATTTCAAGAAAACTCAAGTTTAAGGTATGTGGGTTTCATCCATTAGGTCCTCTCACCTATGCAGCTCAATCTTCCTTTTTATGAAAATTGCATGTTTTCAAGTTGTACCATCTATGGGTATCTCTTATTATGGATTATGATTATAAATTATGTTGGGGGTTTATGAAATGTTGACTGATTATGCATGTCTATATATTTCAAGTTTATACCATGAATTGGTTTTGTCTATTGAGACTATACATGTTTTGAGTAATGAAACTATGAACTATTATGAGATTTGATGAAGGATTTCAAGGTATCCTACAAGAGGGTTTTACTATATGTTGGTGGGTTGATTTGCATTGAGCTTTCTCATATTATTTCACTCTTGCATTGCATGATTTTGAACAAGCATTACGAACTCACCAAGTGTTTGATAAAATATCTTGACAAAGATTATCATGTTATTGATGATCTACTACATGATTTATAAGTCAAGTGACTATAATGATTAAGGGCTTGCACGTATGTGTTGAATTCATGAAAGGTATCTATGATGTTGCAAGTAGACCACACCTTATTGAGGGGTGACATGCCTCAATCACCTTGTTGAGAGGTGACATGCCTCAATCACCTTGTTAAGGGGTGACATGCCTTAATTACCTTGTTAAGGGGGTGACATGTCTCCATCACCTTGTTGAGGAGTGACATACCTCAATCACCTTGTTGAGGGAGTGACATACCTCAATCACGTTACAAAGGGGTGACATGCCTTGGATTCCAAGTAGTAGCTCATTTGGTCTATGTCGGTTATGATCTCTTCCCACATATATGATATATACTATGCAAGTTATATGATTTACAAGCATGTTTTACTTCAAGCATTAATCATGTATGCCATATTGATATTATACTTATCCATTGCTTATGATTATGCATTTTATCTAATATTGGCTTATGTCTTGTTGTATTGCATCCTACAAACTTAGTACATTCAAATGCACTAACGCATACTCTATGCCTACATGATATTACCATGTAGGGACCGGAGCACCTTTCAGTCATCCTCTACGTGGCTAGTTTGGTACTTTGGAAGATAAACTTGTCACGACCCAACCCAAGGACCGTGATTAGTGCCCATTGGACACCCAAACAAACACTAAAACGCATTTCCAACTATAATAGCTAAGGAATTTATCAAAATTTTAGCAGAGCTTTCTCTGTTTTACTGACTAACCACACCTGCAAATAGTAATCCAGCATACAACAACAAACATCAATATACATATATATGCGGGCCAACAAGGTCATCGTTGCGGTAGACCCGCCCAACAAACGTATCATACATACGAAGCCATACCACATATAATATCCCGTACCCACATGTATCCACAGACCTCTACACATACGAACTGAATCATAGGACGGGACAGGGCCCCGTCATATCCTCAAATGTACATAAATGCAAAATATCAAAAATAACATGTATATACCAAAAGTCTGCTCCTGAGGCAAGGGAGCACTTTCACGGTAGACGGAGATTCTAAGAAGAAGGCTCTCCAACCTATATGTTGGTACCTGCGGGCATGAACGCAACCCCATAAAGGAAGGGGGTCAGTACGAAATACGTACCGAATATGTAAAGCAGAAAGTACGAAATATAAGTGAGAGTAATAATCCAAATAAAATATATGAGTCAAACTTGTATGGAAATATCAAAATAATTCTTTATTTAAAATATCAAAATAATACATATCGGACGGGAACGATAGCGACCTCCAAACTCGCCGCCATACCACAGCATAACACCAGAAGTTTCAAATCCCCGAAATCTCCAATACAAGTCCCAACTATAGTATAGGTGAGCCGAGGTGACGGTGCCACGCACTCACGTCATAGGGTAGGTGAGCATAGTATAGGTGAGCCGAGGCGACGGTGCTATGCACTCGCGTATCATAATGTGTAAAGGTCATCATGCCCGTTAAATAAGTGAGCCGAGGCAAAGAGGCCAAGCATTCATATGGGCCAGGGCGAAGGGGCCCAACCCCCACACGTCATGATGCCAACATATCCCAAGCCCAACTTCTTATGTCTCCAACTAAGCAAAGTCGGCCCATGGGTAAATCGGCCCGCCGTATCCAACCTACTTCAAAATATATATACATACATACATATAGTTTTACATACGCACAATATCAATCGGCCCGGGAACCGGTGAGCGAAACTAAAATGGCACGAATAGAGTCGTGAGAATCACATGTATAAAAACTAGTTCCAAAAACTTAGTAATATGCAAAATGTTCATTTTTGAAATCAAGAAGTTATTCGTTTATGAAAT
>JAOTQJ010000111.1:9242433-9263857 GCA_025642045.1 Solanum sejunctum | reverse complement strand
AGACTTAATCTTCCTACTAGAGCTTCCAAAAGGAGGCTCATTACATATGAAGAAGAAGAAGAAGAAGAAGAAGAAGAGGATGATCAATCATAGCAATAACTGGCACATATATTGAAGAACTCACTGCTCAGGCTGCTACTGGTTCCAGTTGATGTCGCCCAAGTTACACCTTCTTTTTAGAGATTAAAGCGATCGCTGTCAAGATATAGAACCTAATCAAGGTTACATGGATCCTACAGGGAATACATAGACTAATAAAAATTCACCAATATGTAATCCGAGTAATTAATCGACTCAATTCCCCATGAGGAGTTTGCAATAATCAATGAGAAAATAAACTAAACTAACTATCACAAGAGAAAAATCAATAATAGAGAGCAACTAGGATATTGTGTTCCCCATGATTTCCTAACTCAGTATCACTAGATAACCTAATTCCTATCTAGTGTATAGTTTGCAGGAAGGTAATTTAAGTTCACCAAGCCCTTTGGTCAAAGGTGAGAGGTAAATTTCACTATTCGACTTGGTCCATCTCTATAGTGTGCCTTACTAACCACCTATTAGTCCCAATATAACCTCTCCTTGGCCCGATTTAGTTGATTAGATGAGAAGACATCAATCGATTCCTATTAATTAATCTCTTTTCCTATTCATTACTATCGTGTTCTAGTCAATAACACTAGGCGAGTTCTAGTGTTGGCCACCACTAGAAAACATGCAAAACGAAGAGAGTTAATTAATATACGCATATACACCTTCCAAGAATTGTGAATTATCTAATTTTACTTTGTTAGTTCTTCATGGTTCCCACAATCCTAATTGTTTTAGCTACTCATGCTATGTGTAGATGAGGAGATTATGATTTGAGAAGACATAATTAAACACTAACACAATTGAACTAAGAACAAGCAAATCCATAGTCTAGGAAAATCACAAGCTTGAAGATTAAATTACACCATAAGTGTTCTCAAAGACTCTCTCACAATTTTCTCTAAAAATATTGAACTCTCTGAGTACTAACCTAAGACTACTTAAAACTGACGTAACCTAATGAGAGCTTATGAAAAATAACCTAAAAAGCCTATTTATAATAATTAAAAATAAGTCCTAAATAAATTAGAAAAATTGGTCGGCTCGCCATATGAAAGGTACTTTAAGACCTGTATTATCTTCTATAGCTCGTAGTCAGGGTCCTGTAATCAACTATTAGAATTTTGGACTTCACTTCTACGATGCCCCTTCATGACTCATGAAGTGGTTTACGACTCGTAAAGGGAGTTCCATCTAATAACTTTCCTGCAAGTCAACTTCTCTGATCCTTAGGGCATGAAAGGTATTCTACAACTCATAAATTGCTCCACGACTCGTCTGTATATTCGTAGACTTCAACTTCAGCAAATAGCCCCTCATTGTAAATCCTCACGAAACCTATCTATGACTTATAGAATGCTCTAGACCTGTGTGAAAGTCTCGTACAATAGTAAAAACCAGTACTTTTTGTAATTTTTTCCTAAATCATGGCCAACCTGTGATCCTGCAAATCTAAATAGGAAAACACATAAAATTCACAAATATCACATTGAGAACACACAAAATCCTAAGTTTTAAGCATCAAAAGTGTTGTATTTTGGTAGCATATCACCAGTCTCACAGCTGCTGCACAAAGTCCCTCAATTGTTGCACCCAGTCCATCAATTATTGGGCACAATACCTTAACTACTGCGCCCAGTACATCAGCTGATGGATCCAGTTCAACAGTTCCTATATATAGTCCTTTAGGTACTAGTACCACTCTCACAACTACTAGTGCCAGTAACTTAGCTGTTGAACCAAGTTAGATAACTGGTGAAGAAGTTCCTCAAATGTTGCAGAGACTCACACAACTAGTGAAGAAAGTCTCTTAGATGTTTCACCAAGTGACCCGACTGATGAACATAGTCCCTCAATTGTTGCAGAGACTTTCCCAGTTATTGTTGATAGTCCTTCAGCTATTGCAAACACTCCCACAGTTGTAGCTTTCAAGTATGATGATTATGGCTTTAAGACACTTGAATTTTTGAATCGAGGTGAGAGTGGTGATCTAGGGATAAAATTTGAAATTGGAAAATCAATTTTTGATTTTAAAAAAATTTAGTGAAGGAAGAATTTGATAGTTATTTTAGGTCTACGGTATTTGAAAAATTATACCTAGATACAAGTGAAGGGAACACCGAGGTTTCATATGAAGCTGATGTATCACCTTCTTCATCATTGGATGAAAAGTGATAATGATTTTTGGGTTAATTTTTGTGGCATGCCTATTTATTTTGTCATAAAAACGTTTGCGATGGTTATCAGGTTGAATTATCACCTACCACCTCCTCCTCCCTCCCAATCTGATAAGGTAACAAAAACATACAAAAGGATGTATCATGCAATAAAGAAGAAGCATTACAAATCGAAGGAGATGTTTGACCTCTTGCAGTCAAGTATTGTCAAGAAGAGTGTTAAAAGGTCCATATGTTTAGTTTACTTTATCCATTAGATTCTTATGGGTAAAGATCCAGGGACTAATGCGATAGATGTTTGGTTCAAGCTATCCGCTGATTGAAAGGCATTCTGTGCCTATCCTTGTGGTTGGGACAACTATGTCCTCACCGTACAGTATCTGAGGAAGGAAGCGATATCGATCAAAAAGTCCTCAAATCTATATGGTTTTCTATGGGCTTTTATGGTAAGTTTATTTATTATATTTTTGTTGTAATATTTTTTATATATATTTATTATTTTAATTAATAATTTGTTATGGCATCGATTTATTTAGGCTTGGACTTCTGAAGTCATTCCTCACATAGAAAAAATATTCAAAGCGTTCGACAAGGAAGTATTTTCTCCAATACTTCTTTAATAATTGGCAGCATCAAAAATTGCTAAAGTTAAGGCACATGAACTCTTTGCTCCACTGGAGGATGAGATAAATATTACAAAAGATATTGTCTTCTCACTTTTTCAGCTGCTCTGCTCACTTTAACAATTGCTATAATTTTGAAATAGTTGTTGTCTTATCATATTTTAGTATATTTATTAAGATAATTTTATTTCATTTTTAGATTGTTTATCAGTGGCTAATCTCAACTAAAAGTGAGAAGAAGATGGACTTTTGGACAAGAATTATGCCACTCGAGCAAAATGAAGAAGATCTGAGAAATATGAGGTTGGTGATAGATTTGGCTGGCGTAATGGTCATCAAAATATATTTGCTTGTAGTTGTTGTTGCTGGGTAGGTGTTAATGTTGCTGTTGGGGTAGGTGCAGGTGATGTTGCCGGGACAAGTGTAGTTGTTGTTGGGGTAGTTGTTACTAGGAAAAAGCAGTTGCTATTAATAAAAGAGGTTTTTATCCTCTTGGTGGAGCTGATTTTAGAACTCTATTCACCTTTGGTAGATCTGATCACCTGGGTGCTGGGACTTCTAAGGTACCTTATGGTACTTGTGGTTGTGAAACTTGCAATGACAATATGAATAGCATGATGAAATGATGTTGCCATTTAAGCAAACCTTGAATATCATGCTATCCAAAAGAGGTGTCACCCCGTCATCAAGGGTGGTGTCGTTGTATACTCCTATATGTGAGCAAATGAGGCAAAAGCAAATTTCAAAAGCACTAATGAGCAACATAAAAAGGGCGACAATTGCTAAGGAGGAGCAGCAAATAATAGTAGTTAGAGAGAAGCAGCAAGCAGCAGCTGTTAGGGAGAAGCAGCAAGCAGCAGGTGCTACATAGGAGTAACAACCAACAGATGGTACGGAGGAATAACAACTGATATGATGACGTTGTTTGTTTAAAGGTTGGATGACGTTTATTTAATGTTTGGATAATAGATTTATTTAATATTTTGATAATGGGTATTTTAATATTTGGATGATGAGTATTTTTTGATGTTTGGATGATGGGTATTTTTCGATGTTTGAATGATGGGCATTTTAAATGTTTGGATGATAGGTATTTTGTTATTTTGTAGACTTTTTACGGATGTTGATGATGGATAGTTATTTTATGAACATATGTATTTTCTTATTTTTCTAACTTTTTTGAAATGTTGATGATGGATATTTTATGTTATAGAAACATCTCCTTTTATAAAAATATCTACTGTGAAATGACTCAGCAAGTGACCTACTTCTTGGGATAATCTTAACATTTGTTGTGAAAATGACTCAGCAAGTCAATATCTTGCTGGTTCTATCATATCTGCTGTGAAATGACACAACAAGTGACCTACTTGCTAGGACAGTACTAACATTTGCTGTGAAAATGACTTAGCAAGTTAATATGCTGGGGCTATCCTCATATCTATTGTGAAATGACATAGCAACTGATCTACTTGCTGGGACAGTCTTAACATTTTTCTGTGAAAATGACTTGATAAGTTAGCATCTTGCTGGGGCTATTCTTATATTTATTGTAAAATGACTCAGTGAGTCAATAACTTGTTGGTTAGTTTTAACATTTGCTGTGAATATGTCTCAGCAAGTCAGCATCTTGTTGGGGCTATCCTTACATCTAATGTGAAATGACTCAGCAAGTTAATAACTTTCTAGGGTAGTCTTAACATTTGTCGTGAATATGTCTTAGCAAGTCAACCATTTGATGTGAATTTACTCAGCAAGTTAGCTTATACTAAATAATTGCCTATGTAAATATCATATTTAGTGATAAATTGAATTGTGTTAGTCCAATTTCAAATTAAAAGCTAGATTCAGTAGTGATCTTATACATTGAGGTGATAATCAGACGAGTAATATATAATATATTGAGTAACTGCATATATTTTTAAACATAGGGGTTAGGTTGCGTACATCCGACCCCCCTTCCCCCGCAATGGGCGGGAGCCTTTGAGGCATTGGGGTAATGTTGTTGTTGTGAGTAATTGCATATGTAAGTGATGGTGATTAAGTAAATTAATTATTAATTGGTTGTGTCAATATATTTTATAATATATAAGGTGACGTTAGTCCAATGTCAGGTTAAATGCTAGAAACAGTAGTGATCTTATACATTGAGATAGTACTTACACAAGTAACAGGATCATAGTTGTAGATCACACTTATTTATTTGATTTTTTTATTAATAATCCAATCTGATCATGGTTATGGATAAATATAGTGATTTTAGTCCAATTCAACACTATAAATAAGTCGATGATAAAGATTTTGTTTGAATTTGTTATAGCAAGCTAGCTAGTTGTTGAACTAATTGTACCAATGGTTGTAGATATATTAGCAAGTTATGAAGTCGTTGAATTTTTTGTAGCAATTGCTATGAATTGTGTAGCATTTGCTTTAAAGGCAGTAGCAATTGTTGTAAGATAAGTAGCAATTGCTATAAAATTTTATAGCAATTGTTGAACTCTTCTATAGCAATGTAGTTAGTTGCTATATCAAATTGACTGTAAGTTGATGGTACCAATCATATCTAATGATAAATTGAGTTGCGTTAGTCCAGCTTCATAATAAAAGCTAGATTCGGTAGTGATCTTATACATTGAGGTGGTAATTAGACAAGTAATATACAATCGGTTGAGTAATTGCATATGTAAATAATAGTGATTAAGTAAATTGATTATTAATTGGTTATGTTAATATGTTTTATAATATATGAAGTGGAGTATTCCAATGTCGGGTTAAATGCTAGAATCAGTAATGATCTTATACATTGAGATAGCACTTACACAAGTAATAGGATCATCGTTGTAGACATACTTATTTTAGTTGATTTTTTCATTAATTAGTCCATTTGGTCTTGGTCATGGTTATGGATGAATATAGTGATTTTATCTAATTCAACACTAGAAATAAGTCGATGGTAAAGATTTTGTTTGAATTTATTCTAGCAAGTTGGCTAGTTATTGAACTAATTGTACCAATTGCTGTAAAATATCTCAGCAAATTATGCAGTTGTTGAACTTATTTTAGCAACTGCTTTGAATTGTGTAGCATTTATTGTAAAGGCAGTAGCAATTATTGTAAGATAAGTAGTAATTGCTATAAATTTTGTAGCAATTGCTGAAAAATTCTATAGCAAATACTATATTTGGTATAACTATTTTTTTAAATTATGTAGCATTTACTATAAAGTCAGTAGCAATTACTGAAATGTCTATAACAATTATTGTAAATAAAGTAACAATTACTGTAAAACTCTTGATAGTTTAAAATGCAATTTGTTAATACCTGAAGCATTCGATGAAACAAGTAATTGTATAATGTATTTAAATAACAATAATACTGATAATATTAAATAACAACAAATATTAATTATACAAATAATATTTTGCATAAAATTAATATGCAAAATGAAGCAAGTTCACAAACACCAAATAAAAATGAGTATTCTTATGAAATATTTCACTCTGAGCATGTAGTTTTCTTGTGCCCAACCCTTTTGCATATGGAACATTTGTTCTTCTTACTTGAAAATGATTGTTTGTGTCATACCCAAGCCCCGTTAGGCAGACTAGCACCCGTTGCCAATAAGGCCCGGGAGAACCAACCTGTAACTATGCGCTTCTTTTACATATTATAAGGGGTTTCTACATTTGACATGCCTTTAAACAAATAAACAATGATAACAAGCCAAAAGGAAATGCATATGGCTAGGTCATTGGGGCCGCGGTGGTTAAAGTACTAGATAGGATCACACTTTAATTTACATAGTCTGCAAAGCCTCTAGATAAGAGAAAGTATCTGATAAGGGTCAGGACAGGCTCCACCTCGACAAACTGTATAATACAAAAATATAAGCTCTAGACACAAAGCTCCAAAACAACTTGGAGCTTGATAACAGCAGCTAGATATCCTGTACTCTTACTGAGGAGATCTACTAGCACCTGTACCTGCAGCATGAAATGCAGGTCCCCCATAAGGGACATCAGTATGAGATAATATATTGAATATGTAAGGCAGGAAATACTGTATATGAAGTAACAACTCAAATGAAACTATGCACTGGAGTAGGATAAGAGACCACCTTTAGTTATACTGTGGAATTATGTACTTTATGTTCTTTATATTACTTTACCTTTACTGTATAATCTATGCACAACATGTAATATAAATGACTGACTGATCAGTGGTAAAACTGTATCAGGATTGTCTCTAGCTAGGTTCTTCCTTAACCCCTCGGGCTACCACCCGTGATAGGATTGCTCCTGACTAGGTGATTCTTCCACCCCTCGGGCTACCACCCATCAATAAATAATATACTTTATCTTTTAATTACCTTTGAGATGATTCTTTTGGTGTTCACAAAATTGGAGTTGTAGGATTGTATACGTAGCATGTGACATGTAGACAATCTTACAAGAAAATATGACAGTGCAAAGAGTACGTTACACAAATAATGAAATGCGTATAAGGTGAAACAAGGCGTGAACTTTATTTGGCAAAAAGAACCCATGTAACTTGATATTCGTGTATGTATGTAGATTTGAAGGTAACTATATATGGGAGCATATGAACATGTCAAAGAGTGGAGACACTATTAATAATTGTGTCGAAGTTGGTAAGCGCCTTTATATGCCAAGGAAGGATCTATGTTTCACGCCAAACAATACGAAATTAAGTAGCCTTACATACCTCATTGTATGACCTCGTTATTACCTTGAGATAACCTTTCCTTCCTCTAAATATTTATCTATAGCATAGTAGTTGATAAAATTAGCATTAGCAGCCAATAGGTACATCTTGACAGCCCAATCACATAAAAAAATAGCACACGGGCAGCAAGTGGGTATTTATAAACCAGAGCATATTCTTTCAAACTTTTCACCCCTAATCGTATTTTTCTAATACACATTTGCATATACACATCATGTGCAGCCTGTTTTAGTGCCATAAAAGTCTTACAAAATCTCACAAAGTACAACACATAACAAGTCTACACAACCTACAAATGGACAATATAACGTTACCTCCCTTCGCTACATTTCAACGTCGACAATTCCAAACCTATTCCAACTCTAACCAAACTGTTCCAACAACATTTATACATACAAACAATCCTAAAATAGTCTTAGAATAGCACCAAGAAGTCATAAAGGACGTGAGCCAGTAGCCTTCCATCCAACAGCCCACAAGTTCCAATCAACATTACACTTAAGATAGCACAATAAAACTTGTTTATTAAATAAAACCAAAATCAGGGCAGCAATCTTAGGGTAATATCTATAACTCAATCCACGACAAGAACATTAACTTCTCTTTATAATACAGCCCAAAAACCATAAAGAAGTCACTAAAACAAAAGACAAGTGTGCAGCAACTTTCTAAACACATACTATCCAAATTTTTCAGCACAAATATACTAGCATATACTTCTTGTTTTTTATGAAGAAACTATACTAAATATACAACTATAATTACTTACCTTTGCCTTAAAGATTTAGAGACTCCTTAAGAACCCTAAAAGCCTCTTTTGGTTGCTTTACAAAGTCAAAAAAAGTTGAAAGAAAACTTAGAGAGCAATCTAATTTTTATTTTGGTCAAGTTGAAAATGACTTTTGGGAGTTATTTTGAGCCCTTTATAAAGGGTCTCTTTTAAATGTAGGGGTTAGGCTGCGTACATCCGACCCCCCCTCACCCCGCAATGAGCGGGAGCCTTTTGAGACACTGGGGTATGTTGTTGTTGTTGTTGTTATAAAGGGTCTCTTGGCCGACTTACTCTTGAACTTTTGACCACCTTTTACCACATATTTAATAAGCTAGTTATCCATCAGCTTGACCTTTACACTTAGGCCTAAATGGGTCTCCAAGTTGATGGGCTTGGGCTGCCCATTTTTTAACTTTCTCTTCACTTAGTTTGGGCCCAACTAGCCAAGTGGGTTGTAATGTACTTGGGCCCTTTTAATATCCTTCTTGAGCTGAAAAAGTAGTCCATTTATGATGCTAAAACATGAGCTAAAGTTACACCCTTAACACGGACTTAATTCATAATCAGACTTAGACCAATTCGATGTCGAGCCCCGTCTCCATTTAGATAGTAAATTTAAGCTAAGTAAGTAGGTGACTCACCTACTAGCTTCCTAAGTCCCACAAGTACCTCAATTCTCTCACTTTGTTTAAGGCCATGATCTCCTCACTTCTACATAAAACATATATGCACTCAACCCTTTTAAGCGTTAGACACACATATAGCCCATTAACACAAGATTTAAGCACTTTTAAAAATGAGCGCTAATTTGACCAAACCCTGTCATGTTTTATTTGTATAGTACTAGTATTGTAAGGTGTGGGGTGTTACAGTCCAATACTTGGCCGCCTCTTCTTTGCGTTTCTTCCCACCTTTCCTGGCCCAACATCTGGGGAAGTATTTCCCTTTCTAAAATCTCCCTAGTAACTTCCCAAAATTCTTTGGACGACATAAGTTTAATTTCCTCCATATATGCAAAAATGTATGCTTCTATCTTATAATATTGAGAAGAACACTCATAAATATGCCTTCAATAATTTTCACCATATTGACATAGAGCACCGCCATCGCATGCGGACAAGATATTTTATCAAGATCAAAGACTCTGCAAGTACAAGATATGCAATGAAGATCAACTATTGCCACTGCATCATGACAGGAGACAACATATCTATAATTGACAATTTGATGAACCAATAACTTGTTCCCTAAATTAATATTTTTCTCAAGGACCTCCTCTATCAAAGGGACCAAGATGGTTGGTGCATTGATAAACTCCATTCGTCTTTAGTGAAACTTTTCACCAAACTTCTTATTTATTTCATCAAATAGAGAAAAAATAGAAAATTCTCTTTCAACAACAAAAATGCATTAATCGACTCAGTGATGTTTGATGTCATAATACTAAACCTATGAATGTTGCAGCAGATATTGTAGAAATTAATAACTAATATTTTTTAAAATAGAATATTCTGTAGCAGATATTAAAGATGTTGCAGCAAATACAACAGTTACTGTGACAAGAATCTGCATTAATTTCAGCAACAGTTAATGGAACAAATACATTCGTTAATAACACATACCTATTTTTTGGAAAAAATGCCCTGCTACATCTATGAAATCCAATTTGTTTAAGATATGTGGCAGCCCCCAGAACCATATCTCTAATTTGATTGAAGTGGTCATTAAACTCACTTACATTGTATGCTTGTGCGACCTTGTAAAAGTGATAGATGATTCTTCCATTGTGAAAATTAATTTGA
The DNA here is from genome assembly GCA_025642045.1 of Solanum sejunctum. Lineage (NCBI taxonomy): Eukaryota > Viridiplantae > Streptophyta > Magnoliopsida > Solanales > Solanaceae > Solanum > Solanum sejunctum. Next base: position 9,253,647 of record JAOTQJ010000111.1, on the reverse strand, counting down.
ATATTTCCACCAAGGTGCCACATGCAACAACCATAATGAGCAGAAGGGTAGACAATTGAAACTATTTATTTTATGCTTTGATGTAGATCCAAAATTATGCACAATTCTGAAGTATCATCTACAAAATAACTCATTTGCTCAAGAAAATATCGATAAGAGGCATCATATTAGGAGTCAATAATATAAATTGCAACCGAAGAAATATCTTCTCAGCATTCTGTACAACAGCAGATAACAAAATTCCACTATACATGCCTTTTAAACATGTTCAATCGATTCCTATGACTTTTCACATATGCCTAAGATCAAGAATCCAAGCTCCCATGGTGACCAAAAAAATACTTAAATTTACCATTTTCATCAAGCTCCAATGTCTTTTTGGTCCTCGAATTTACAGTGCTAAGAATATAATGATATGTTTCAAGCACTGCATATCTATGCTTGTGTGTCCCCTTATCAAAGATTTTGCAATTTCACTTCTCTTCCAAAGTATCGAATAACTGACCTTGTGTCATGCCCCGGGAGGGTACCCTTGGCATTGCCAGCACTTGAGGAACCATTGATAATTTTCTAAGAGAACTACTTGGCCTCATCATCACATCAACTCGACAGCGGCAGAATAAATCAAATAGAAAGGCATTATATGAAACAAAATGCAGCGGAACTACTCATAGTACTCAGTAAATGCATTTAGAGTACATAATACTCGACAATCCTCTACTCTGTGTCTATGAAGCTTCTATTCGAAAAGTTTAAATGGTGTCATAACAGGCCATGAACACCTCAAATCAAGGAAGGAAAGAAAAAGAATATACTAAGTCAACTCATAAGATAAAGGAGCTCCTCCATAATACAAAGAGAGGGGCTCACTAACTCTGGAAATGCATTGATCTATGGATCTCAACAATGTGTAGGCTGAAGTCCTCTATCACCTGTATCTGCATTATAAAAAGATGCAGGCCCAAATTGACATCAATACATTGAATATACTGATATGTAAAATAGCTCAAGAAAAGTAAAGCTCGACTCACTCATCTCGACTCAACATCTCATGCTCAAATTAATTTATGCAAGTTTAGAATAAATCATATTTTTAAAAGTAAGCTCAATAGTACTAGACTCATTTTAAAACATCATGCTCAAGCAATATTGCTTAGGAGTTTTGCTTAAGCAACGTCCTTATTCCACCATCTTTAATTTGGTGATGCACAACGAATTTGACGTCCTTGCCATGACTGTCCTTAACTTGCCATAGAAAAGGGTGATCAACTCTCTCGTGGATCTATAATAAGTGTCCACTTATAGGACTAGAGTCGCTAGAACGAGCTGTAAGGACTATACTACGCTGGCATATAGTTTTGTAGGTTAAAGTGGATGTATACTCGTTCCCCACTCAATTCTTGATACTCCTCCCAAGATTAAAATATGTTCGACTCATCAATTAACTCAAAATTTAACCCTTTTGGGGTATCTCATCTTAAGTATTCATCAACTGATTCAATCAATGCAAATCATCAAATTCCACTCAGACTCAAATGGTCATTTAGATTCACTCAACATGACTCCTCGATAGTGCAAGCAAGATACTCATATGTAGTAATATATGTGACTCAATGCAACATGCTCCTCATACTCAATCATGCTCAAATTATCAACTTTAAATGCTCAACTTACATCAACTCAAATATTCAATGATATGAATAAAATTTCATAAAATCATGTGATTTAGGGTTCATGCTATCAAGTATGAAATACATGTGTAAATCTTATATCAATACTCATGCAATATAGCAATTATCTCATGTAGTATAATAAGACCTCGTGATGAAAATAAAGATTCAAAGTTAGAGTAGTAGAATTTCTCAAATTCAAACTCTTTTCTAAATCTTGACTCAAGATATTGAAGGGACAGGTGAAAAAAGAAATTTCATACTTTGATAAGCCTTATATACCTGGGGATTGACAAAATAATCGAACCTCAATCAATCCTTGTGCTTGAATTGAAAACCCCAGCTTTTTCTCCTCTCCTATTTATCTCAAGAAAATCCAAGTGTGAAGAATTGGAAATAATGCACTTAAGATTTGCTTTAAGACCTCATTCATGCCTAAAACAACTAGGGATTTATTTAAATAAGAATTAGAATGGACAAGGATATCCTTCAGTAAAACTGTCAATCGAGTCTACGAGACCCAGTCTATGAGATACCGTCTACGACTCATAGACCACCTCTCGTAAAAGTCCAACAATATGAGTTATTGAAAATAGGCACAAAATCTCATTCTACGACTCATAATCTATTCTACGAGCCATAAATGTCCTTTCGCAAACAGGGAATCTAAAACTGGACTTCACTGAAATTTATCACGAAATCCTCCTTTACGAGTCGTAAAGGGTTTTACGAGTAGTAAACTCCTATCGTAACTTGAAGGGTCTTAAAACTCAGAGTTACTAAAATTTCCTACGAGACCCTTGTTACGACTCGCAAACCTTTCTATGGGTCGTAGTGACTCTCGTAAACCTGCTTCTGCAGTTTTTTCTCAGCATCTCCTGCACATCTACACCCATATTAGGTAGGAAAGAATTAGGGGGTGTTACACCTTGCATCCCAATTCAACACGAAGGGAGTTTATCATATCTCTTGTGGATGACCCTTTACACTTAGGAAACTTATCTTTGAAGTATGCACCAATTACTTTGGCCATAGCATGTGGATTATGGCTCGTCAGATGCTGAGAACCACAAGTACGAAACTTTTTATACTTTTTAATGTAAAATCTGTCACAATTTTTAAGTTTCACAACTCTCAGCCACCACTTGCACTCAACATGTACACACTTGACATAATATATAAGAAGCGAGTTTATCACCTTTTTTACTCTAAAGTCTTTCTTCAAACAAGTAATTTTCAACGCAATATCCAAATCTTGCTTATTCTTAAATGTCACACCATTATAAAAATTTGTTTCATCATCTTGAACATGATTCGACTATGTTGATTGTGTATTTGCTGGTGTGTTGCTAGCAACTTTGGGAGTTGACATCTATTCACCTCCACCTGCTTTATTTGGAATGTTTGTATCCATCACATTATATTCATCATTCAACATTTCTTCATTTTGAGATCTATTGTGGTTCTCTACCACCCTTTCAACTATGTGTACCTGTTGAATGGGTCTTCCTTCATCTTCCAAATAAATCTGTAAACTCACTTGATTTTTTTATTCTAAATGGAGTCACTCTCTATTTTTCGCCATAAGAATGCATATAAGTGATGTCAATATCTTTCGACTTACAATTTAATTCACAACTGACAATAATTTGATTCACAAAATCCTCATACGCGATGTCTCGATCCATAATCATCGCTATTGTCTCGATCATTTTTTTGCCTTTCCAACATCAAATAAAATGATTGTTGAACTCAATCCATTCATCATGGCAATCAACTCCAAATATTATTTTGTCCCCATTAATGATGTTGAAGGTAGCTAAATAAATAATAATTAAAAACACAACATGAGAAAACTGTACAAAAATATAACAACTGTTGTATTTACTTTAGCAGCTACTTCATAAGTGAAACATTAAATGCAACAAATATTGCGGTACATTCAGCAATAATTGAAAACTATTGCAGGAAGTAGTGAACCAGTTGCTAAAAAATATTTGGACTATTATTCTATATTTTTCAACAATTACTGAATTTATTTCAACATCTGCTCCAACGTTGCTGAAAATAGCTCAGCAGTGAAGAATTGCAACAATGACAAAAACAATAATAAAAACACAAAACTAAAATAAACAACATTACATTCATTTTTATCAGTCATAATAATGATTAAAAGTTAGCTTTCAAGTAATTTTCAAAGTTATATGAACAAAAGCCCCAAAAATTAATTTTTTCCCCTTCAAAATTTGAAGCTCCAATATTGAGAAAACAATGACAACATTTAGAAAAAATCATAATGCTATAGAAAAAAACAAGAAATTCGTAAAAAAGGGGAGAGAAGAAAGGAGCAGCGGTTAAAAATTTTCCAAATTAGTCAATTAAAGTATTTTATTTAGTGGGTTAAAGTGTACAAAAAAAATTTAAAAACTTATTTAAAAATAATTAAATATTATTAATTTTTAATTATAAACTTATCAACTACAACTAATTCATAAAACTTTAGTCACTTTTTCTATATTTTGAAACCTTTCAATGTACTATCTTAAAATAAAAATTTAGGACTAAAACAAGTGTGACAATTTTCTTGTACGTAATAATTAGATAAAAGCGCGGATCAAATGTCCCATAGTGCTGACTGACTAGTGGAAAGATGAAGGGTCAAGATGTTCTCGTGCTTGCTGACAAAAATACTGTATGGCCTGATTGGGTTGCCAAATGACAGTGATAGACACACATATTAGTATAATATAACTATAGGATAAACTCAGACGAATTGTTCTCGAAACCCTTTTTCTTTACATTTTCTTCCTTCCGTCTTTCTCTTTTCTCTGTCCAGGTTTGCTCTTTCTTCTCCCTTTTTATCACTCATGTTAGTGTTTATAGTTGTAAAAAGAAGTCTTGCATTCAACAATCGAGCTGAACCCAGATCATGAGTTTACTTGCATTTTGTTTTTTCTCTATTCGATTCAATGAATCAGGATTGTTTGATGCTAGACTGGAAAGTTCACTGAATACCAAGTACCCTTTTGCCGTTTTGATTTGTCACTGTCTTTCTCAAACATGCCTTGAATAACATCTTCACTCTGCGCCGATTGGATTTCTTTCTTGATTGATATATACATCAACTTGTCTTCTTTGATCTGTTCATTTCTCTCTCATTTGCTCTGCTGGTGGATCTTATTAAATCCGGAGAAACATCTTTGACCATGAGATCTTTAGATTTGTTCAGCGAAGAAGATGAAACTATTACTTTTTACACTACTGTTTTCGTTAAGGATGATATGTTTTGGTTATGATAGAGTGAGGAGTAGCAGCACTAGAAAATAGAGCATGTCCAGCTTCTTTATCTATAAACGTACCATCTGGGGACCTTCTTTTTGTTGAATAGTACCCCCCAGATGTCCTTGTTTGAAATAAAGACGCGTTATTAAGAGTAAGACACATATTATCAATATATACGAAGATTCTATTGCACCTAAGATTAGTTTGATTTCAAAAAATGTAGCCATTAAAGCTAGACCACTAGCTGAAAGCTTGCCAATGTTGTTATATAGCTAATCTTGATTCTTTCATAGGCAAAATGCTAGGAGGATTCAAGCAAATCTTTTCTCACGCAAGTGTCCTCAAAAGTGCTGTTTTACGACATGTCCAATTGGTGAATCCACTGTCGAGGCCACTTATGTTTGTGCGCGCGGAAACTACTTCAGCTGCTCGTATAGAAGAACATGGTTTTGAAAGCACTAAAATATCTGATATTTTGAAGGGCAAAGGCAAAGGAGCTGATGGTTCCTGGCTCTGGTGCACTACAGATGACAGTGTTTATGATGCTGTGAAATCGGTTAGTAACTTAATGCCAATGCATCTGTACAGTGTCTTTTCATCTGAATGTTGACAGGATGTTGATTTTGCATTTTATCTACTTATGTGAAAGCCAACCAAACTTCTTACTTATGCTAACAACTGAAACTTTTATCCTTTATTTGACTGATTCTTTGTGTCTATGCCAGATGACACAGCACAATGTAGGAGCCTTGGTGGTTGTGAAATCTGGGGAAAATAAGTCAATTGCTGGCATCATTACTGAGAGAGGTAAACACCTATCTTATAAGGCACAACTGACTATGATGCTTTACCTGTCTGTGATGCCTATTTAATTTCTTGTACCAGTATTGGTTCTTGAACTTGTTCCACAATCATTTCTGTAGATCTAGCTTTATGTTACAAGAAATGTTGTATCCTCTGGACACTCTCAAACAGGAGCTATATACATGTCAGGTCCTTTTATTACTGATTTTCAGCTATTATCATGTTCAGTCATAAAATTCCCCTTGTTTGTAACATTATTGTGATGTCATCACCGACCTTCCTTACTAATGTACTAATTCATATGAAGTTTATGGATATCTATGTGAATGTAAGCAAAGAAGAATGTAAAATCTGGGAAGGTTCTCGATATTTATGTGAAATTTGAGAGTCTCTATGTGACGATGTGAATGAAATCTGTAGAACATGAGTTTGCTTGTGTAGCATTGACATGAATGTCAATTTGGGGAAGGCTACTAAAATTATCTCTGTGTCATCATTGTCTGGTTCTTTCACTTTGTAGTTGTTTTTCACCTGAGGAATTGCATCATGTATATGTGAATAATGCAACGGAGAGCCTGTTAGGATTGGCTTATTTTGTACTTTTAAGCCGAAATAACTTTTAAGCAGTTTGTATTGTTTGGGGAAAAAAAGAAGTGTTTTTAAGCCAAAATAACAAAAATAAGTGAAAAATTGTAAGTTAGAAATTCTAACATATGATTTTTGGTTTATAAGCCATATGTGATAAGCCCATCTAAACATGCTCTGAGTTAACCTACAGCCTATAGCCAATGTTTTCTAGTTCCATTTTTGCTCCCGAGTTTTATAAGTTAACTTTACTAGTTGTAAATACATAAAATTTCAGACAGCTAGACATGCAAAAACTACTGCAGTTCTGATTATTCTTCCGTCTCTTCAACCACTTCCCCTTCTAATTAATTTTCTCCAACCAGATTATCTTCGGAAAATCATAGTACAGGGAAGATCATCCAAATCAACAAAGGTTGGGGACATCATGACAGAGGAGGTAAAACTCTAAAGCTTCTTTTCATGAGAAAAAGAAAATAAGAAATAAATAGTCTAGCATGTAGACTTTGCTCCCAATCAGACCTTTCTATTTGGTATTCAAAATACAATATATTATTAACACAAAATGACTAATCATTGTATGTGTATTTGCAGAACAAGCTTATAACTGTCACACCTGAAACCAAAGTTCTGAAAGCAATGCAACTGATGACAGGTGCTATTTCCTAGAACTTTTTCGGAACCTGCTCCCTTTCTAGATTTCTCTCATAAGCTCATGTACTTTTCCATATATCACTTGCCAGATAATCGAATCAGGCACATTCCAGTTATTGATCAGACAGGAATGATTGGGATGGTGTCCATTGGAGATGTTGTCAGGGCTGTTGTGAGTGAGCACAGGGAAGAGCTAAACCGGCTGAATGCCTTCATACAAGGAGGTTACTAGATGATGATGACAAATAAATGGATGATAGGGGTCTGTTTGCAGTTTATAGGTGTGAGTTGAGAACTCTTAATCGTGTAAATGTTGAAAATCCTTGCATCTTGATGTTTGGCTATGGATATGGGCTTTCAATTTGGTATATCAATAAGATACAGTCTGCACTGCTCTTTTATTCATTTAGGTTTGCATGCAAATGGCAAGTTGTTTATGATGCCAGTTTCTTTAACTAAAACTGAAACGTTATTCCTCGCTTTTGAAGCTCTGAGCATTGTCCTTGCTCTGTTTACAATGATGGATTTTCTATGACGGGATTGTTATCTAGCTGTAAGGTTCAAATTGTTCTCTAAGCTTCTAAACATTGCAAGATCTTGTATCCATCCTTAGAAATGTTCTTAAATCTATTTAATCAAGTGTCTTGTATTTGACATCATTTCACTTTAATTACTCTGCTGTTTTGTTTATTAGGGAAAACCATCCATCCCGGTTATACTTACCCAAAGTGTGGGTGTGGGTGGGTTGGCATTACCCCTACCCATCTCTGTATATCAGATCAAATAATTAGAGAGACCTGTGACGAGTGAGACAGTTCAGTCTATGCAAAAAACAAAAAATGCCCTAAGCATAGATATGATACAAAAATGTAATAGGACGTCAAAAAGCAAACTAACAGTCATAATAGAATCATGCATAATTAGAGGGACTTAGACATGGACAAAACCTCTTCGGTCAGTCTTTACCAAAGCTTCGACCCCACGATGAATGGTGAAAGCATGGATGCAGATTTCTTCACGCCTTGAAAGCAATTCAAGATTAGCGAGTCTATTTGCCACAAAGTTGAATTCTACTTCTGCCTTGGAGCAAAATCCGGCTTATAATTTTCGCATATAGCCACTCAAAATTACTTTAATTATGCTACATATTTATAGTTTAGGTAATTACATTTCATAAATATAGCTATAATCAGTGTTGACATATTTCGCTATACAATTCACACAACGTTTGTATAATTTACTATATAATTTACAATTTTTGTACAACATTTGTATATTTTACGATACAATAATGTTTGTATAATTTATTATATAGTTGCGTAACATTTGTATAATTTGCAATACAATTCATAATTTTTTTTATAGCATTCGTATATTTTGTTATACAATTCATGCACAACGTTTTGTATAATTCACTATACAATTCGTAATATTTGTAAATTTCGTTATACCATTCGCGCAATGTCTATACAATTCACAGTGTTTATATATTTGATACTATTTGCCATACAATTCAATGAACAAACTCAAATTATAATTATACAAAGATGTTAGTCGCAAGCCATAATTATTTCAAACTATATCTATGTTAGCTAATTAACTAGTATATGTTTGTTTATCCGCATTTTCATCAAATTCGGATGGAGCCAAAGATTCAGTATTTTTGGCTTTGGGGTATGATGGAATAAAGCAAAATGGCTCTTTAAACTGTCTGCGCTTCTTTCATTTGTGAAGTAGCATTTAGTCAATACAACTTTCGACGCTCATCATGGGTTATCCGAAAACAGTCGCGCTATGTTTTTAAACATAGAGGTCAGGTTGTGTATATCCGACCCCCCCTTACCCCACAATGGATGAAAGACTTTGAGGCATTGGGGTAATGTTGTTGTTATGTTTGCTTATCCGCGTGATTTTTCCTCGTATGAATTAGGCGTGTCAAATAAGTAGGTTGAAGATGAAAATGAAAATATTAAAATGAGTTGAAATAAAAAGGGCATTTTACACAAATCTCATACTTTTTAGAGCTAATACCAATTCTTTTTTAAAATTATTAAAAATTCATTCTTTTTTATTAAAAAAACCAAATTAGTGATAAATGTCGAAAAGGTAGGAGCATTAAGAGATTTTAATTATGATACATGAAGAAGTAGGGATTGTAGTTTGTATCAATAAGTGTTGCAATTTTGTATCATTTATGAGATTTTTATAATTTTTTAAAAGAATAGGAATTTTTGAATTGGGTCATGACTCATCCAATTTGACTTTGGGCTCAAAGGACTAAATATCAGTATAGCTCATGACTCACCAAATTTGACCTACTTAATCTCAATAATTTTTAAGAGATAAGTGTCAGAAAGCATCGCTAATCTATCCTCTTATTTAAGTTTCACACCTAAACTATTGAAAGTGTAAATTTCATACCTAAATTATTACTTATTAGTTTGAGTGTGATTTCATATCTAAACTATTACTTATTAGTTTGAGATACACACCTCAGTGATATGTATAATATATTCTCTCTTTTATTAAAAAAGATCTTGCCACATGACATTCTGCAGGGCTAAAATATTCATTCTTGACAAAAATTAACTAAATTGTTAACATTAGTTAAAATTTTAAAATTAAAGTAACAAATATTCACCCCCAACAATCTCCGCCTTTTTATTTTTTTTAAATTATATATATAAAATATTTTTTAAAAATTCAACTTCATCTCCTTCTCCACTTCTTCCTAAAATTGATATTATTTTTATTATTTAAAATAAATCAAATTCTGTTTCATCCAATGTAACCCTCCACTCCTAATTTATTTTTATGTTTTTACATTTTTCTTGTTTTGTTATAGATATGTAACATAGTTTTAGAAAAAATAATTTTTTTTTATAGTTTTGTATCAAATATAACATAACTACAAAATTTATTTTAGAAAAAAGTCTTGCGGCAAGTAAAAAATGCTTTTCTAAAAATTCAAAAAAATAAAATGGAAGATTAGGTGGGTGGGATAGAATTATTTTTTCTTAAAAAATTAAAATAATATCTAAATTATTATTTGAAAGATGGGCGGAGGAAGATGAAGTAAGAAATTCTTTAAAAAAAACTTTACAAAGAATTTTAAAAAAAAGTAAAATTTTAGTTGATTCCAAGGGGGTGGGGTGGTTGAGACGACGTAGTGGAGTGGAGGTAAGAAAAATATTTTATTTTTTTATTTTAATTTTTTAGAAATAATAATATTTTAATATTTAACTTTAATTAATACTATAATTTATTTATTTATTGTCAAGATGGAATGTTTTGTCTATGTGAGTGCGATGTACTTTTTTTTTTAAATAAAAGAGAGAGTAGTACAGTCACTACGCTGAGAGTGTCGTAAAAGAGAGGTATGTTTTTCAAATTAAATAAGTGATAGTGAGATATGAAACTCACACTCACAATAGTTTTGCTATGTAACTAAAAAAAGGATAATTCAAGTGTTTTTTTTTTAAACTTATCATCTCTAATTTTACATGTTGTTATTTAGCTTTTATAACTACAATTTGAATTTTAACTTAAGAAAATTAAAAAAAAAAGTTATAAATGAATTGACAAATCCTAGAAGATATAAAAATCAGATAATAATTCATATTTTTAATATGAGAATATACATTACACCAATGCAAATAAGAAGTCTTAAAATGAATTGAAATTGGAGATCAAATTGTGCTTAATGGAAGATTCTTTGCAAGTGAATTTTGACCAATTTCAAATTATGCCGAACCCATAAAATTTTGAGTGAATTGAACAACTTTTTTATATTTGGACTCATTCTGACACTATCTATAGATATATCTCAGAAGTTGACTTTGCATTTTTTAATGGTCATTGATCATGTTAACAAGCATTTGAGAGGTAGATTCAATTATTAAATCCCTGTAACCATTGGTTCTACACAATTCTAGATCTTTAAAAACAAGATATTCAACTTCCTTGTTGCTGTTAGTACCAAAGAAAGAATAAAAGGCCATAATCACATTCCTTTTGAAATCTCTAACAACTCCACCTGATATTTCTGCCCGATTGATTTTACAATTATTGGAAAAGCATATGTGCAGCGGAAGCATATAAGGATTGTATTGCTTACATGAACAATATCTGTTCAAATCTGAGGAGGTAAAACTGGCTATGAGTAGGATGAAGAGGGGGAGGGCGATAGGACCTGATGAGATTCCGGTGGACTTTTGGA
>JAOTQJ010000111.1:9204423-9242333 GCA_025642045.1 Solanum sejunctum | reverse complement strand
CTATATTTATCTCACTTGCTAAAAGCCTAAAACTAACTATAGTTGCCCCTTAACTGTTAAACTTCATTTTTCGCTTTTCAACAATAATAACAACATATTCAATAAATTTCACGTGTTAAGTTCTTATACAATTTTTTTTAAAAGTCCCAAAAGGTGAAAAAATTATTTATGTTTTTTGAGTTGGACAAAATAACACCAAAGAATTGACAAACATTTTCCTAAAAAAGATACACCAGCTCTTATATTTTTTTCTTTCTTTCAATATTTAACTAATTAATTGTAGCGGATAACCCCATGTTTCCAACGTATGAAGCATACTTGTCTTTTTCTCTTTTAATAGTTACCTTTAAAAAAGCTTAGACAATCTTATAAAGTGAAACAAAAAAAACTTTTAACAAGAAGATTTACTCAAAAGAAACAGTATTTTAAAATTTACTTTGCTAGAAGGATATATAAAACTAATTAGTTTCTCAAGACCGTACATTGCACGGGCCAAATAATTATTAGTTTTCTTTATTAATTTTTATGATTTAAATATAATTTGGAATAAAAACAAATATAAGAACTAATTAAAAAATTTCCATAAAAAATGGGAAGATTGTCCTGAAATATCTTCTTAATTCAGTATTTTTATGTTACCTACTAAGTGAATGACAAGATTGCTGAGTTGTCTATTTAATTATTTTATTTTACAATGAAATCTCAAATTACAAATCATGACATAGTCAATTTGTGCTGCTTTAGATCCAGTGCCAACTATGGCTATTTTAATCTCATCACATGGCAAAATTCATATCATGCAGCTCATATTTGAAATTTCGATTTGAAATCAGTATTGATTTATGACATTTGATGTTTAATCAAACTAAAATTTTCAAGTTTGTGTTTTCAAAATTTAAAATATGTAACACTTGATTCATAAATTTATAAAAAATAATTTAAAATTTACAAACAGAGATACATGCCCAACATGAAGAAATTAGATGCACCATATGGGAAAATTATACTAAAGAATAGTTAATTAATATTATAATTAATATATTTGACCAATGGGTCTTTATAATTTTATATGTATTTGAAACTTTGTAATAACATGTAATTGTTAGCATATATTTTTAAAAGGAATATGAAAATATGTGATTTATTAATATTGTGTTTATGATATTTTAATACCTTATTTATGGACTGTGATTTACTCATTTGGAATGATTGTATAAGAATTGAAACTATTTATGAATAAAAGTTATTTTAAGACATTGTAATTTCGATTATGGTAAAAAGGTCAGTTGGCAAATGAAAAATTGCATAGATCATAAATATTAAATCTTGGCATGCATTTCTAAAGCATGTCACTAGTTTATTTAATTATTACAACACATTTCATTTGAATTATTAAAAAAAGCCAGTTGGCAACTGAAAAATTGCAAACTCATAAATATCAAAACCTTGCATTCATCTCTAAGCATGTCATTAGTTTAATTTAGTTGTTATAACGCCTTTCAATTTGGAATATCAAGAAAGGACCAGTTTGTCACGATCCCGAGTGAGTCGTAAGTGACACCCACGTTAATCCTTTAGTGGGAGAATCAATACTAATCAAACTAAACTAAACATAGAAGGAATAAGCCACTTAAGGTCACAGAAGCAAGTTTTAAATAAAGAAAAATGAGTTGAGTTTCCATAAACTAGAGGTATGCAAAAACTGAACCGATCGATAAATTATATCAATAAAAATATTACTGGTTTATTATTATTGGGTATTATGTTATTGGATTTTTAATGGTTTTGAAAAAATTATTGAGTTATCAATTCGATATCAGTTTTTACTATTAGATTATTGGGTAGGCCAATAACCCAATAAAATTATAATAATTTCTTATTTTATCCCTTCATAAATATCAAATATTAATAATTTAATAGTAATGAGACACTATAGCAGTACTTAACCAATTTTTAGTCTTTAAAATACTTTAGTAATTAGTTACCCACTTTAGTATGTAGTCTTTAATCTTTATGGTTGTCTTGGTTAAGAACTTGGTGAGAATTTTTTTGATCATCTTATGGATCTGAAAACTATTCAAGATCATTTTATTGAACAACTTTATTTTAGCTTTAATTTTAGTTTATAATTAACTAATTGTAGTTTTTTGTGAGTTTGCCAACATAGTTTTGACACTCCATTTGTTTTTATTAATGCAAATTCTCATTATCATTCTTATTGAGTGAACCAAAAATCGAACCGTTAAAAATTTAAAACTGATAAATTAAAAATTGGTAAAAATTATTTTATTAGTTAGCGTATTTAAAAATAAAAAATTGATAAATCGAACCGACAATGTATAAAATCGAAATAAACCAACTGATGCACACCCCTACTATAAACTCAAATGAAAAACTTAATAAGGTAAAATACTCCCCGAAAATTGAAAGTCATTGTACCAAAATATCTACCAATAATCTAGGATAAGGGGACACAACCCCAAGAAATCATAAATAAGCAACTAAATGTCTGAGTCTGGAACAAATGGACTAAGGAGTAAAGACAAATCCATGATAGTTTGAACAAACTGATTCAGCCTTTAATCTGATAGATTAGTGATCTCCTAGTTGAAGTATTTCAGTAGTCGTCTAAAGATGCCCTGTACTCAACAAAACAAGAGCAAGTGCAATATCAGTTAACATAACAATAGTGTACAATAAATTACATTGTTATTTCAATAAGCGAAATGTACAACAAGCAACTATCACATAGTAAATCATACATATACAGATAGAGCAACCAGTTCTCAATCAAGCTCAATATACTATATCCCATTATTACCAGTCCCATAACGTATTAACCCATCCAATAATGTGTCGGAATGTGACACCCGATTCAATAATGTTTCAAAATATGACATCTGCGCAGTTTGCAGGATCTAGGTTACCGCACAGTTTGGCATCGTAACCCAGCTTTTGGTTCATCCCTCATCGCCTTTTGGGTTTTGGCTCTTTTTCTTTTGTACTTTTTCAACTTAAAAAAGTGCTTTGTGTTATCCAAGCGCTTTCAAAACTTAAAAATTGCTTAAAATTCAAAAACCAAAAGCCAAAAGCCAAAAAAATAATCTAATCCAAACACCCACTTATTGTCCTTGTCTGGATAACTCCAATAGGGATGAGACATATGTCTTAAGCTCCCACTTAGTGCGGCAAAGCATTTTGCATCCCTTGCATTAACTTTAGGGTTTAACCTCACACTGAATGAGCTTATGAGAACAATGTGTTTAGGGGATCCAGAATTAATTAGACAGAATTTTGAGGGGTCGTATGGTTTGCAGACAAGTTATATTGGAATTAATAATGTAGGAATTGTAATGTATGAATTAATAATGAAAGAATGTTTGGTTTGTTGTATCAAAAGAAATATGAGTCTGAAAAGATGAGAACATCTCTGACATTAGTAGTTTAATCATATATTGCCAATACCTATATTCTTATTGCGCATTCTACTTTGTGTAAGGGGAAATAATATATCTAAACAAGGTACAAGTTATGCTGAATTTAATACAGAGATCAATTCTATTCAAGCAAATAAAGAATGTACAAGTTATATTATATTTAATGAGGGCATGAATTCTCCTCATTTGACGAATCCCAAGTACAAATATAGCTGAAATATTAGCAAGTTGAGGAATCATGTATATTGATCGTTATTTTTTTCTGTGATAATACTAACATGTCCATAAGCCAAGAATACTAATATAGGAGATTTGTGTGAAAAATGGCAATTTCAGAATAAAAAATTTGATAATTAGAGTACTTCTAAATTAGATTCTTCACTTGCATATTCTTAATTGACAAATATTAAGAGTTTGGATGGTATGTTAGAAATATTTCACTGCTGATAGGCAAAAGTATTTAGTTTAGTTTAGACTTGGCTTTCAATGACCCTTTGGGGTGGCCCAGTGGTTTAGGCTTGGGGCTTCCATGTTGAGGTCTCAAGTTCGAAATCCCTTGCCAACGAAAGCAAGGGATTTACCTTGTAAGTTGCGCACATCGCATTGAGCTTGCCTAGTATGGATTACCTCTCCTCGTGGTTTGTGAGCTATTGCATAGGAGCGAAGTTTACCTTGTACGCGCCCTGATCAATTATTTTAAGTCATATAAATAGTAAAGTTAGGATAAAATATTTTTTCCTAAACTGGACAAATAAAAGTAAATAACTATTTTAATATCTTTCAATGATTATATTTGTGTAAAAAAAAAAGGTACTTAAAATATATGTATAATATAAATAAATCAAGATGTTTATGTATATTACTAAAAATGATGTAAAAACTCTTTCCATCAATATCGGATGGAGCCAAAGATTCACTATATTTTGGCTTTGGGGTATGATAGAATAAAGCAAATGGCTCTTTAAACTATTTGCGCTTCTTTCAATTGTTAAGTAGCAGTTAGTCAATGCAACTTTCGATGCTCATCATGGGTCATCCGAAAATAGTCGCGCTATGTTTTTAAACATAGGGGTCAGGCTACGTACATCTGACCCCCCTTACCCCGCAATGGGTGGGAGCCTTCGAGGCATTTGGGTAATGTTGTTGTTATTGATGTAAAAAGTACTATAGATCACAATAATTGTCAATTTAAATGCTTGGTTCTTGAATTTTATCAATGCCACAAAAATTGGGACAAGTAGAGTAACATACATTGTGAAAATTTATGTAAAACATACTATAAATTACAATAACTAATAATTTAATAAAAAATATAAAAAGATTGACTCTCAAAATTTTGTATATGCAACATAAATGGGAATAAAATAAGTAACATATAAAATATACTATAATAAGTCACAATAATTAACAACTTAATTTTTAAAAAATATAAGTAAAATCTATCGATGTCATATAAATTGAGACAAAGAAGATATATGGGCGCGTGCCTAGTTATTTTTTAACAAAACTAAATATTGTCTCCATTTTAGTTAATTGCTCGTATTTAATTAGGCAAAAAATTAAGAAAATTTATATATTTTGTAATCTTAAATTAAAGATATTTTAAATTATTTGACTCAAATGTATCAAAAATATTTTTCAATCATTTCATTTGAAAAGTTAAATTTTAAAGATGACCCAAAAAAAGAGAGAAAGAGACATTCTTTTTTAGATAAACTAAAAAAAATTAAATGAAGAAAATATCATATTTTAAATCTAAAATTTAGTCATACAAATAAGATTGTAAAAATAATCAAACATATTTAATTATTTATCAAGCCCGGACAGCACCCGAGCTGCATTTACTAATCTTATATTCTTTATATATATATATAAGCCTAGGTTGAGTGGAAATATTTTCACTCGGAAGTAAACTCCCCAAGTTAAAATAAACTAATTTCTGCATACAGAGTTTCAGTATATGTTTTTACTTTTAGCGTACACTTTATTTATTACTTATGCTATCTTATTTTGAGACATGTTTTAGTGACTTTGAGTAATGTGTCTTATCCTAAGTCCCCGTGTTGGCTATTTTACATGCTCGTACATTTCACGTACTGATGTCCTTTGGACCTACATCATTTTATGATGCAGATGCTGGTGATTGAGTTCCTCAGCAAACGTTCCGTTGAGGACCAACAGTACATTCAGCCATCGGTAAGGCCTTTTACCAACCAGAGGCTTTAGAGTCTTTACTTATGTTTCAGTATTGCTTTTTAATTGTGATTACGGTGGGCCTGCCACGATAGTTGATTTAGATTACTTTAGTTAGAGGTTTCATAGACTGGATGATAGGAGTTCAGTTCTTACTATCAGTTACTTTGGGATATTTTCACTATTTAGTTTGTTCAGAGTTTTGTAGTACCTTTAGTTTTCATTGAATGGTGATGGATCTGGAGATTAAGAGGGAAAGAAAAAGAATACATTTAATGCTCAATCAAGGATTAGATGGGGAGGTCTGACCCCTGTCCTTTCACGAGAGATAGAAGGAAAGTTGAGTAGTCTAGAGGCATGGAGTAGTGGCGAAGATGTGAACAATATGTGGGACACTATTTATCACGATTCAAAGTGGGTCGTGAGTGGTACTCACACTTACCCTCCTAGGTGGGATAACCAACATATAAATCTCAATCCATACTAACAATTCACTTATAAAATATGATAATAATCGAAAGGTTAAACTCGTAAACAGAAATAATCAAATCTACTAAGTTTATTACTTAATGTTCTTCCAAAAACTGAAAGTCATCACATCAAGGACACTAGTCTCAAAATACCAAATCTAAGAATGTCAACACCAAAGTAAATGATTAAAATGGTTTAGGTCCGAAAGCTAAGGACACCATGACATGACTAAAGAGATTCAGTGCGATCTAGAGGAATAGCTCACCCTAGAACCTGATGTGTCGAATATTGGCTAGAGCTGAGGGCGAGTCAAAGTCGGTGGAATACTTGCTGGCACTCCACAAAATAAAACAAGGAAAATACAAGTAGGGGTCAGTACGGATAACATGTATTGAGTAGGTATCATCGGCCGACTCCAAATAGAATTAACATGCATAAAATAATAGTAGAAAATCAACCATAACACTTAACAGGTGGCAACAACAAAAATAAGTGTGCAACTAATCAACGATATCAATAATACACATGAGGACTCAAGCCTCCATATCACACTTCGTTTGGGAGATATGTTCCTTAACATTGAATACATTATTTTAATATGCTTTACTTTATTATTATCATGCCAGAGAATGGCACTCGATCCAATATATATATAATACATATGTGTTGGATGTGACACACGATTCTATATTATAATAATATATATGTGTCAAACGTGACACCCGATCCTATAATATCATATCGATACGTGACACCCGATCCTATAATATCATATCGATACTTGACACCCGATCCATAATATATAATTTATTATTCTTTATCATTATTTCTCACTTCATTACCAATATTTCATTAAGCCTTCTTTAATCAAGACATCACTTTGAGAGATCAAGTTCAAGCGTATGGGTTTCATGGTCTTGGGATTGTAAATCAATCACAACAATATACCCGTCAACCAAACCACAACAATTAACTGCATAGAAAATATCACAGTTTTACTCAATGACTATTAATTGCTATTAAATGTCTTTGTTTTAAATAGAAAAAATCATAACCTACATCAACCGAAGAACCAAAGTCAAGCAAGCTAATTCACCAGTGCTTTCCCTTTCCTTAATGCCTCAAAACCTTTAGACTCTATCAAATATATAATATTCATAAGTAACAAGTCCATAGACATCCACATTAGTATATGCCAAGCCTAGACTAAAAATTCACTCAATTTCATGATCAAGTTCCTAAATTTCAAGCCTAGGATTAAGTCTTAATTCCTTCAAATAACATAACTTTAATAATATTAATATAATACAATATACTCATTATATGATAACCAGGATTGAAGCCAACTGGTTACGAACCAGTGGCGACAAACAATGACATCACATTGTAACTTACTGTATTGCATTAATACAATCATACCGAACAATTCTTTTTCTTTTTTATAGACCAATTTCAATAATCATGACAATTGTTTTCTATCCAACAATTAAGATACCAAATACAATATTGAATCTTAGTTTTAACTTACCTGAAGCAAACTCAAGTGAGGTAGCGTGTGTGTGTGTAATATATATATATATCCCTTACTATTTTAATAAGTATAATAAATTCCTTATTACTCCTAGTCATTATATTAGCATCAATTTTCTATCCACAACAAGCTAAAACCACTGATTTTTTCCATCATTCCAACTTAAAGGTACAAGCTTCAATAACTTTTAATTGTTGGCTCTTTTCCCCAAAAAATTCCTTGGTTTCCATCCACTCCATCCTGTAGCATATATAATAATAACTTTCCCCCCAACAATTCATATATGTAAATATGAAAAGGAACCAGATTGTTTACCTGCACACTGCGCCTCTTTCTTTTTGTTGTTCACGCCACTAGGTTTTATTCGCTAATGATAGAATAAAAATGATAAATCTAACTGATTTATTTTTATTTAAATGAGCTAAGTGGTATGAGATTTTAACTAAATTATCATTTTAGCCTATTAACTACTTCAACTATCTAAAATTGCTCCTAAGCTAGAAAAGTTATCAACTAGTCTCAAAAGCTCCTTTAGAATTTATAAGATAAATCTTTTAAAGCTCTATTTCTCAAAACGACTTGAGGATCATTGCACTATTATTGGTTGCATTGGAAAAGTAGCTACAGAGGTACTAGGGGTCTCGAAAGGGATCTTTGGTGGAAGTCAAGGCAACTGGTGGTGGAATCATGAAGTCTAGGGTAAAGTGAAAGCTAAGAAGATTACTTATATGAGGTGGATGGAATGTGCGGATGAGGACAAAAAGCGACGGTTAAAGGAGATTTATAAGATGGCAAAGACAAAAGTGAAGATGGTGGTGATGAGTGCTAAGACAGAAGCTTTTAAGCAATATGTGGAGCTAAGTGATAAAGGGCAGGGACAAGAGATTGTATAGGCTCGCTAAAGAGAGAGAAAGGAAAGTTCACGACTTGGATCACGTGAAGTGCATCAAGGATGAGGAGGGGTAGGTATTGGTGGATGAGACTTCCATTTAGCTAAGGTGACAAGCGTACTTTCATAAACTCTTAAATGAAAAAGAAGATAGAGATATTGAGCTAGGTGAGTTAGCATACTCCAAAAGTCATCGTGATTTTAGATATTGTAGGCAGTTCAAAGTTGAAGAGGTTAGACATGCTATCAGTAGGATGAAGAGAGGGAGGGCGATCAGACCAGATGAGATTTCGGTAGAGTTTTGGAAGTACACGGTCAAGGATGACATAGAGTGGTTGACTAGACTGTTTAATATTATTATGAAGACTACCAAGATGCCTGATGAATTGAGGAGTACAATGATTCTATTGTACAAGAACAATGGTGATATTCAAAACTGTAACAATTACAGGAGTATCAAGTTGCTAAGTCACACTATGAATGTCTGGGAGAGAGTGGTGGAGATGAGGGTGAGAAAAGTAGTGGCTATTTCAGAGAATCAGTTTGGATTTATGTTAGGTGATCGACTACTAAAGCAATTCATATTGTTCAGATATTAGTGGAGAAATATAAGGAAAGAAACAAGGAATTTCATATGCTGTTCATTGATCTCGAGAAGGCTTATGACAAAGTTCCGAGGGATGTCCTATGGAGGCACCTAGAGGTAAAAGGTGTCCTGATGACATATATTAGGGTGATAAAGGATATGTACGATGGTGCCAAAACTCAGGTAAGAACAGTGAGAGGAGACTCGAAGTATTTTTCTATTGAGATGAGACTTCATCAAGGATCTCTGTTAAGCCCTTTTCAATTTGCCTTGGTGATGGATAAGTTTGAGATAGTCTATTCAAGAGGAGATTTCATGGTGTATGTTATTTGTAGATGACATAGTATTGATTAATGAGACTCGGGCTAAAGCTCATGATAGATTAGAGGTCTAGAGACAAGCTTTGAAGTCCAAAGGGTTCAAACTAAGCAGGACCAAAACAGAGTACTTGGAGTGTAACTTCAGTGTAGCGGGGGATAAAGGAGACACTGATGTGAGACTTCCTACTCAATCTATTCCCAAGAGAATTTTTAATATCTTGGGTTCATCATCTAGAGTAGTGGTGATATCAATGATGACATCACACACTGTATTAGGGTAGCATAGACAAAATGGAGGCTTGCCTCTAAAGTACTGTGTGATAAGAAGATCCTACCTAAACTCAAAGATAAGTTTTATAGGATGGTGGTTAGACAGTCTTTGTTGTATGAAGTGAAGTGTTGGCCAATCAAAAACTCACATGTTCAGAAGATGCAGGTTGCGTAGATGAGGATGTTAAGATGGATGTGTGGACATAACAGGAGTGATAAGATTTAGAATGAGACCATTCGGGAGAAGCTAGAGGTAGTCCCTGTGGCTGACAAGATAAGAGAAGCGAGACTGTGATGGTTTAGGCATGTGAAGAGAAGAAGTGTTGATGCCTCTGTTAGGAGGTGCGAGAGGTTGGATTTAGGATTTACACAGGGGGGTAGAGGTAGACCGAAGAAGTGTTAGGGGGAGGTGATTAGACAAGATATGGTGAAACTTGATCTCACCGAGGACATGACCTTAGATAGGAAGGAAAGGAGGTCACGAATTAGAGTAATAGGTTACTAGCTTAGTAAATTAGGTTGATATCTTGCTGTGAGGTATAGTAAGGTAGTAGATTTAGTCGTGCCTTTACATCTTGTGTTCTGTTATCCATCTTATATAGGTTAATTTTACCGTATTTTGCATACTATCATGTGTTTTTAGTTATTAGTCGCTCTTTCTGTTCCCTTTCTTTCATTCCCTTCTTTCATATCTAGTTTATTCTGCTTTTGGGTTTTTAAGACGAGGGTTTTCAGGAAACAACCTCTCTATCTCTATGAGGTAGTGATAAGGTCTGCATACATTCTACCCTCCCCAGACCCCACTTGTGGGATTTTACTGGGTACGTTGTTGTTGTTATTTAGCTTGGGGAGTTTATCTAATTGACAACCATCAATATGAGCCTCGTGATGGTATAATATTTTTCCCACGCTACCAGAGACATGTCATACTTTGCCAAGGTAAGGGACAAAAACTAGGGGAGTAGATCCATCCCAAAATTGGGCCATCTCGGTGGCAATGAGGAGTTGTACTTTTGGTATAATCCTATCCAACACCGACTACATAGTTTATGAATTCAAGTTATTATTACTCTCACTCATATCGGTGCTCAATACTACTCCCAGAATAACTTTTATAATGCTCATAATAACTTTAAGAGTAAGAGTTCTCAAAATGCCTTTTTAATCTTTTGGGACTTAGCCCAACTTTAGCTTTTCTTAAATTTTTCTCAACTTGTCTCTTGTCTACTGAAGTTTTATCGATGCAAAGTGTCTCAAAAACATAATTTTATTACTCAGCTGTCTTGTAAATACAAAAGCTTTAAGTACTTCTTAAACTCAACGTAAAACTATGGACATAGTAGTTTTAATGAAATATCTAGGATTTTTACAATTGCAACCTTAACCATGAAACCTTGACTTAATAGTTTAATTTAGTACTGAGATCGGTAAAGACAATGATTTTTATCAAGAAAAATACATGAACAAGTATTTCAATAAAATTAACTAGTAATGGAGAAAACTTGATCTCAACTCATAAACTTAATCTTGGGTAGAGACTAGTAGTTAAAGATACTTAAATAAACGTAGGATAACTTTTTGAGGGCCTTACATACCTGTGGGAATTAGCTTCTTGAAGAAATTTGAAGAAAGGGCTTGAACGCCCTAGCTTTTGCCGTTTTGAAACTATGTACTAAGTTTGGAGAGTGTTTGAACATTAATAATTTGAAGAATCATGTTTTAGAGGTCTAATTAGGTGAAAACCGACAAGCTTAGGCTTAAAGGGTGAGAAAAGAATAAAATACCCTCTTTAAAATCGTTGATCGAGTCAGCTACGAGTCCATCTACGACTCGTGGGAATCTATCCATAAGTTTTTGGACGAATTTTGGGGTCATTGAATCAATTATACGGGTCCAATCTACGGCCCATAGAAGTTTTTACGACCCATAGCTGGGTCCGTAAGTTCTGGTACTGAAAAATGGACTTGCAGAAGTTTTTCTACGAGTTGACAATATGGGTCGTATTTCAATCCACGACCTGTAAGTCAGGGTAGTAGAAACAACTCTGCACTGGTAGTTTATAGTAAAACAGTCATAACTTTTGACTCCAAATACCAAATGAGATAAAATCAGTTGTGTTGGAAAGATAATTCAAAGAGATTTCATTTAGTAGGTCATAGGCCACCTAATTCTTTGTGTGCTAAAACATATGGGCATTTAAGGTTGATCCTTGCAGAATCCAAAGTGAAAAACTTAACCGATAGGAAGTTTTTGAACGAACTAAGCACTAGGGGTCTCTCATGACCCGAATTTACTTCCAACACACTTCAGACCTATATTAATTATCCTAAAAATGCAAGTACAGGTAAGACATTACTAAGTTCAATGTTGTATATTTGCGACAACGAATTTCCAAATCTTAAGAGTAGAATTGTGAGGTATTACAGATAGGCCACAGGTATGATCTATATTGCTCCATGTCTTCTTCATGCCAAACATATAGATGCTCGTTCATCAATGAGTTTCTCCTGGAGTCTCATATTCTTTCTTTCCAAAAGAGTGATATATGTTTCCCTGTTCTTTTTTTTAAATATCCTCTGTTTCACTTAAAAAGTTGAATGTATGATTAGTTTTTCAAGAGCTACACGTAGGAAATTATCACTTAGAAGCTTTTTTAAGAGTTAGTAATGCTAAAGGCTTTTAGAGTCAGTATTCTAACTAAGTTAGAAGGAGGGCTTTAGGCAAAGAGCAACTCGAAAGTACTGAAAGATGAGATTCGGGACTCGAATGCCATTTGTCACAGAAGTTATGATGATCCATGTTAATTTTCTTCAAAATGATCAAACTTAGCGTTTTTTGAGATTCTGTTTGAATCAATGCTTCAATTTACTTCTTTCTTTAGAGTGTCGAGACGATTAAATATCTTGGCATGAGTAGTGTCATTTGCCTCTCAGTTGCGACTTGCGAGCACTATTCACTAGTTGGGCGTGAATTACATTTGTGCTGATATTGCAAATGTTAAATGGACAAGTAATAACATCCCTTATGAATTTCATCTTTAATGTCTGCTATTACTTTTCAATCTTGGGTAGATGGATCATGGGCTTGATAAAAATAAGTGCAGGATAAATGTTTTATTTTATCTTCTCTTTTGTTTCTTTTAAGTGAAATTTTAAACAGCAGCATGAAAGTTTTCTTTGCATCAAAGGCTTGTTCTGGGGTTAAATGGTGCATTTGGATATAAAATGGGAGACTGGTTCTCTTGTGGAAACTCTATCTTCCACGATACCAAGTCATAGATAAGCCATGAGAGATTCAGGCACAATATGTTGCACATATCTCACCTCTAATAATCTGCCAACTGATTTTGCTATCCTTCTAGAGGCAATTTACTACAGTAACAACCCGTCACATGGTGAATGAGATATTCAAGGCATCTCACCCAAGCCATCTCATTCTT
The DNA here is from genome assembly GCA_025642045.1 of Solanum sejunctum. Taxonomy (NCBI): domain Eukaryota; kingdom Viridiplantae; phylum Streptophyta; class Magnoliopsida; order Solanales; family Solanaceae; genus Solanum; species Solanum sejunctum. The sequence continues at coordinate 9,229,197 of JAOTQJ010000111.1, read as the reverse complement.
AGGCATTTAACGAAAATATTTGAGGAAATTAAGGGCGTGGGACTATGGGCCATTCATAGCAATGAAGCAACATCAAAAAAAAAATAACAATAAGATTAACTAACATCATTTGTCCAAAAGCATACCATTAATAAATAACGGATGGAACTGGTATGGTCGATTTCCATCAAATAGAAAAGAATCTGAAACAACGGAACATATATAGAAAGTAAAGGCCTCAAAAGGGCCATAAATACATCGTCTCAAAATAAAACTAAATACATGATAGAATGAAAAGTGAAAGAGTCCCGAACTAAGGGCTCACCACGAATAATAAAGCTAGTCTTGAATGTCGAGTACTAGCCACGAGCCGGTGGAGGAGTACCTATCCCTACGTGGTGAAATCATGCAGGCATATATGCATTAGTACGTTTGAATGTAGTAAGTATATGAGATGCAAATGCATGTGTGAAGTTGTATGCCATTGTTCATAATTGTACTATATCATATTTATACTATATTAAAAGTATGAAGGGTCTTAGAAGTATTGTTTCAACTTTTTCCCTTTTATTAAAAGACTTTGCTTTAGACAAAATCATCTTTTTACTATTTTATTATATTTAATTTGATATTAACTAAAATTTTATTTATTAAATCTTTCCTTATTTATCTAGGTAAGAACTTCGAATTTCTAGGAATTTAAATTAAAAAATGTCCAACGTTATTAGCATGAAATCTTGGCTATTTAATTTTTTTTTAATTGAACCATGTACTAACTCCTAATCTTCAGAAATTATAATTTGATATTAACTAAAAATTTATTTATTAAATCTTTTCTTATTTATCTAGGTAAGAACTTCTAATTTCTAGGAATTTAAATTAAAAAAGTCCAACGTTATTAGCATGAAATCTTGGCTATTTAATTTTTTTTTTTAACTGAACCATGTACTAACTCCTTCAGAAATTTAATACTAACTCATAAAATTAGAAAAATGCACATTTGTGTCATTTAAATAAATATAATATTACATTTATGTTATTTCAATTTTAATGTTATATATTTTATCCATTTTGGTATTCAATCTTTTATATAGCGGTGAGACATATTTAATGCACGTAAAGTCCATAGAAATGTTGATTGATTTTTTTGTTATTTATCATGATTATTCATGTTATGGACATTTGCCCTCCTTTATTTCAGAAATTGACATTTGTTTTAGGTTTAGTATATATAACAGTACTAATTATTTATAAAATATTTAAAACAAAATATTACTATTTTCTTTTTAAAGAGCAACATAAAACAATCCGTCTTATTTTAGATTTGTCTCAATGTCTTCTTCATTAAAAACTTTGTTTCAAAGTCTTCTTCATCAACTTTTTTGTAACTTTGATTCAATTTTTAGAATTTTTAATTTTAAAAGTTGTCTATTTTTTTTCATGCTTTGAATTTAAAGAAGATAATAATAATTACTACGCCAATTTAAGTTGGTTGTCTTCAAGATAATTCAACTTTGACTATGTCCTTTAGTTATGAGTAATCGGATGATATATGGATCAGTAAAAGAGTATAAAAGGAGAACAGATGAAAATGTTCACAAAATGATGATATTTATTGATGAAGATGTAATAATTTTATTTATATATGTATTATTAATTAAAATGATGCACAAGTGTAAAACACGTACACTTAACTAGTATTACTAAAAGTGGGAAGCTCCAACTTTCAAAGTTGGATTACTATTTTACCCTTATACAAAATAAAATAATTACAAAATATCCAATTAATTAAGTAATAACTATATCATATTATTCCACTATTATGCTCATACTAATCATCATATAATACTAAATGTTAATCCATATCACGTTCATATTGCTATTAATGATTGTAACTGCTAGATTAACTTCTCTTCGGAGTTGAAATGTCAAAGTTAATCCATATGTTCATAATATGTACTATTTATTTTAGGTATTTGACATCAATGATGGTAATTATTAGGTCAGTTTCTTATATTATTGAATATATAATGTTACGTGAAATTACTTGTCATGTATATAATTGTGATGAATTTAAATGGTCATAACTCTGATGACTTTTCTGTTCCTTCATTAATATATCAATTATTATAAAATAAATAAATAAATAAATAATTTCTTTATAAATATTTATACTAATTAAATTAATGATAGTCAACCTCTTCCTAATAACATAACTGTTTACAATGCATTACTAATATAAGATTAATCCTACTAATAAATTGGTGAATAAAGCTATAAAAAGGTTGTAAAACATTTGCTTTTCCGTCACACCTCTTCCTCTCCATCTTTATGCGTTTAGACAGTGTTATTGTTTTTTTATTTTTATGGTGTAGATTAGTAGCTTCAAATTATTAAGTTTTGTAGGAATGATTTAATTATTTTAGCCTTTAAAGAGAAGTTGTTTGCTAACTTTTTTTCAAATGGAATCTCCGTATTTCTTTGTTTGATTATGATTTTTACTCTGACTAAAAATATTATACTGATTTAGGATTGTCAACACATATGATACTACTTTTCTGTTTTATCTCATGTATAACTGTAACTGTTTTTCCTAGTTTTGTTAGTATTTATTGATATATCATTTGTGTTTTTCTGAATTTTATTAATATATCATTATCGTTCTATTCTTTCTCTTTACGAGAAAAAAATTGGGAGACAAGAGAGTATGTATATCTATTGAATGTTATGAAAATAGTCGTGAGAATTCACTCACTACATTTCTTCTTGCAAGAGCATAAGAACTTCAACATAACATTTTTTTTTTTCAAAGCTCATAATATATGTATGTCACATTACAGTGAAATTTTAGAAATATTTCTTATGGTCCTAGCATATAATGTTTAAGTTTTATCATTCAAATATTCTCTTTATACTTTGGTATGTTAATTCTACTTTATGTAGAAAGAGTACTAATGTATCGTTTAAAAAATTGAACGAGAAAGTAATTGTCATATTTTGTAAGCTTAATTTTGTCTATTGATAATAATTATTCGTACCACATAACATAGATTTGCTCAATCCTTTAAATTAAAAGGAAATAATATATTCTTGTAACAAATAATCAAATTTAGACTTTTAATTATATTAGCACCACATTTGATATATTAAACACACTCATTAGAAATTTCACTACCAAAAAAGGTTAAATTAGATATAAACTATCAATAATTGTGGGGTGCATCATAAAACAGTAGCATTCTCTCAAAACTATCTCAAGTGTTTATTGTCACTCTTATAAAAATTTGTTTGTAATTGTTGCATTCTAATACCCATTAAACATATATTTTTATAGAATTATGGTCGTTCTGATGAGTCTATATAAATTTATATGGGATGCAAGTGCAACGCATGTGTCCAAAAACTAATACACATTTAAATATACTTAATAGAAACTCATGCATGAATAAAGGACATGGCTCAATATGAATGAGAGCAAGTGCTTGAGAAAACATGAATAATGGAATCGTATCTTTGAATCATAAACTTGTTGGAGTAGACCTTAACCGACATTTAAGACCATGTGAGCTACTAATGGAATCCAACATACCCCCTACATTTGCACGGGGAGACCACTTGTAGGGTGGAACTCTGTAAACTTTGCATGCATCATAGTAACATAAATGGCCTACGTGAATCCACTAGCCTAAGCCTACAAAGGTTCTTATTGTGGCACATAGTTGATGCGACAAAGGGTTGCTTCTAGGGTTCCCTTACCAAATCCCACCACAATGCCGCATTCGATGTTAAATCATCCCACAGAATCTTTTTGCATAACTTAGAGTCATAGTAGCAATCATAGGAGTAGCTCGAATTTAGGAACCACCAAGTGAAATTTGTCCTTTCATCTCGGGGACCTATCTTAACATCTTTTAGGTCTATTGTCAACATACTTATATCTTTGACAATTCATAAATTTAAATTCATCTTTGGTGCCCTAATCATCATTATAAAACATGCAAACTTTACCTTGAAACTAGGTGGGCTTAGGCTTTTCAAATGGAATAATCATAACTCACATATAACATAGGAAATTTCTCTTTTATAAACCAACAAAACCCCAGAAATTATCATCATCAAAACCCATCATTTGGATATCATTGGTTTCAAAACATGCATGTACTTAGTAGGATATCATAAAGTATAATGAATAACATTTTAATATCATTAAACACCATAAATTTATCAAAACATGCATAATATCTTAAGAGAACTTGAAGGTAATGTAAAACACTTAGAAAGGGACTTTATGGATGGAAGGATACCTATAAATGGATTCACATACCTTGGAAAAGCTGGAGAGAAACAAACTTGTAGGATTGAGGAAGAAATCTTAAAAACCCTAGCCTTGTTCTTGAGAGTTTTTTCCTAGCTTTAGAATTTTAGAGTGAAGAATGAGAGAATAAGTGAAGGAATTAGGGCTTGAAGGCTGATATACAATCCCTTTCCTGGTCTTAAAACAACGTAGTTTCAGAATAGAAAGATTGGAAATGACAACTATACCTCATTAAAACTGCCGGATCGATCTTACGGAACCCCTATTATGGGTCGTAAGTTAACCCATGGGTCGTAAGTACCTTTTGTCTGTTGCCACATCAAAAATTCTTGAAAACTGACTTTGCTAGACCCAAAATCATGAGACCTGTTACAGGCCGTGAAACATCTTACTGGTCGTGGTTAGACTCATAGAGTCCGTCCACACTTAACTATTTTTGATCATTTCCTTAATCTCATTCCACGAAATATCCTACAGGTCGTATCCTGTTCTACGGGCCGTCTAATATCTCATAAGTTACTTCCCTGAAAACTCCAAATTTTCTTCATGTCTGATAGTCTCACTCACGAGATCACCTACGGACCGTATCTTTTCTTATGGGTCATATCTTGGTCCATGGGTTACTCCATACTTGGAAATTTTTCCCTTCCTGAAGTTCTATATTTAAGCACGAATATTACAGGTTGTATGTACACTTATGGGTCATAAGTCATGCCTGTAAATCAGACTTTAGGTCATTTTTTACGTCAATTTTTCTACACTCAAGGCTCCCAAATTGGGGTGCTACAACAACTTCTTAATTTTTGAGGTGTCAGTAAATTGAGTAATAATTACATTTCTGCTTGAGGGTTAAGCTAGTTACCAAGAGTTGTTCCTTTGTTCTTTCTGTGTAGTTTATCGTATTCCAATCAAGTTACTGAATTGAATCCTAAAGAAGTTTGTACTAAGTTCAAAAATAAAAGTTCATCAATTTAGGTTCAGAATAAAAAGACAAGCGGGCCAAGACAATGTGACAAGGAATTTGAATAAACCAAGATAGACATCTTACCAAAAAATCTTTTCTTTTTTATGAACCATGTACCTGTATTTCTCTGATAATTATCTCCTGGCTCAGCTCGTCAATTTACCCCCTTCCAATACATACTTGTAGCATTGATCAGTGTCAGCGTCTTGCTCACTAAGCCAGATTTCAATTTCATTACCAACCAACTTTTGATTGTTTAAAACATTCCACTTTCTAACTAGTGAGAATACTTCATCATCAGTTAGTCAAAATATGAAAACGCTAACATAGGAGTTCCCAAATGTTGTCCTGCAGAGACCAAGGGTGCATCGCGCCTTGGTTCCCCCACAGTGTATTTTTTTTTTCACCAAGTTCAATTTCTCCTGTATTGGCCTAGGAATGAATTTAGGCCACTTTAGAGCTATCAAGAAACAAGTGGGCGACATGGATTGGTCATGCACTCCTCTGGTTTAGGCCAAAATCACCCAAAAAAATTTTTTTGATATGGGTCACCTAAAAATCGAAGGCTACTCTTTTCCTACATAATTTGCCTCCTGAAAAAGAATACAAAGTCAGATTTTTCAAATAACAAAGAAACTTTATGATATTCAAGAAACACACTATAAGGACACTTTTGCGTCACGTGAAAGGTGCTACATATAAAGTCTCAAGTCTCATAAGTACATGCCACCATAGATTTATATTACCAGTATGACCTAGCTAATGGATCCATATATAGCATTATAATTCATGACATTCACCTAGTGGGATAGAGTTCTACCTTGGAAGTAGACTCTTCTTTTTCCGGTGTAAAGGCAACATCGTGATTTTATGTAATAGCCTGCATGATCTTATTGTCAGATATGATCATATTCCTACATAAGTATTTATATGATGATTTAAATTATTTTATAATGTTCCAACTCATGTGTTAAATATGCATTGATCTTTCATCATCTCTTGTGCTCTATTTCATTAATATACTTATGCATATCGCTTACTGTTCTATGTCAATCCCTTGTTGCATTGCATCCCATGTACTCAATACATTCTAATGCACTAATGCATATGTTTTTCCTACATCTATCACAATATAAGGATGAGACATGACTCTACTTCTTCTTATTGTGCCTAGATCTGAATTCCACATTTGACGACTTTGGTGAGTTCTCATGCTTCGGGAACAAGACCCTTTCATTCATGCTTATGTTGTCATATTGAGACACACTTGTATTTTCTTTAGTTGAGGGTGAGCTAGAGGTATGGTCTAATCCCTACCAAGATTTAGATAAGGAGCGGGCATTTTTATTGGACAAAGTTGATGTAATCCCATCAATGGAAAAGTTCTTGACTTCTATTCTTAGATTTGACTTTAAGTCTTATTTTCGCTTACTTTACTTATGTTAATGCTTAATTACCTTATGCATGTTTATGACATGCTAAGAGGCTTAGATGGGGAGCTTTCGGGTTCTAGATTCACCGTGTTACGACTAGGACCTACGCTTAGATCGTGACAATTACAAAGGGAATAATATGAATCTAGAAAAGATGGTTACGGGTTGGAAAAATATATACCAAGAATTCTTGAAATTCCTTGGGGTTTCTTGATTGGTGTTGAGCTGACTATAGTGCTAAGACAAATTTCCTTGGTTAATAAAAATCCAACAAGTTTATTGCTCCCGGGGGTGAAAATTCACAATAGGAATATAGAAATTATTGTACGTCAAATAACATAAAGTGTTAATTCCAAAAGATGGAATGTCAAATGTTTTTCACTTGAAGAACTTACTGAATTGTTGTGAGCGAAATGAACGGGGCGCGCTTTGGAAGAAGTGATTTGTTACCGAGTTATCTTACTGGGAATAACAAGAGCATCTCTCAATAATCAAAGTTTCATATGTGAAGAAAGTTTTCAAGGAACTGGTTGAGTTTTATCAAAAGCGGCTCTCCAAGGTCGTATCAATTAGTTGAAAGACCTGAAAGAGAAAGTTGTTTTGGGGAGGGTGATATTTGTTGGTACCAAATTCAAGTATTAGTGTACCCTTCAAAACAAAATAACAACATTCATTTAGAAATAAAAAATGAATCTATTAGAAGGAGAGATGGGAGATATTTTGTTCCACCTTAGAAAATTATTTGATTCTTGTCTTCAAAAAAAGTACCAAAAAATCAAAAAAGAGGACTAAATTTTCTATCTTAGTTTCACTTCCTTGAACAAGAAACTACCGTGCAACTTGCCCTTGTTTGGTGGGTAAGCTTCAAGATGTCACCCTTTAAAGGAGCAGGTGCAGTGAGTTGTAATTGTGAAAAGATTAAAAGACCTGGCCAAAGAAGAAAATAGCCTTGTAGATTCGTCCCCATGGTTCGATCCTTCCCAGTAAAACACAGGTGTCCGAATTTTAATTGCTTTTGTACGAGAAAAGGGAACTACCCTCTAAGCTTAAGTATTCCTCAATGACTGATAGAGTATAAATACTGTAAGGGAAACGTAAAAAGAATTATATTTAGGGAGTGCAACAGACAACCTGAGATTCGATGCGAATAATCAATCAAAAGAGAGGAGCTTAGAGCTTGGCCCTAGTGCTTAACGTCAGGTTCCCTCCAGATATTTATGAAAAGTAAGTTAACTGTATTAGCTTATCAACTCACCTTAATTCACTCTTACTATAAAGGTGTGAATTTGCGTACGGTATCACTTGCCTATCAGCTGCCAAAAGCGAAAGCTTCAATTGATAGATTCTTTTAGGGAGTGCAACAGATAACCTGAGATCTGATGCAAACAATCAATCATAGGAGAGGAGCTTAGAGCTTGGCCCCAATGCTTAACGTCAAGTTCCCTCCACGTACATATGAAAAGTAAGTCAATCGTATTAGCTTATCAACTCACTTAATTCACTCTTACTACAAAGGTGTGGATTTGCATACGATATCACTTGCCTAACAGCTACCAAAAGTGGAAGCTTAAATTTGATAGACTTATTGTCTTTAAGGGATAATTCAAAAGCTTTGATGTGATTCAATAGATAATAGACAACAAAGATAAATGCATCATCACTATACTCAAAATCAGATTGTAGTTATTACCCAAATCTAAGGTAAAAACCACATTGAATAATTTCCTGTTCCTCGTATGCATTTGAGTATTCAAGGCCCCCTTTAATTTGGCGAGTATCACCGCGTGGTTTAATACCCCCAGCTCAGGGAGATCAAAAAATGCCTTTCGTTTTCCACCTTTTGTCGGCCTTTTCTCCTTTCTTAACAAGCCTTTGAGTCTCCTTTTTGATGTCTTCTTCATAGGAGTCATCGAGTTTACCTAAAAGCTTCGATATGAAATAACAATCGTTATAGATAGACTTTGAGATGCTTGAATAGTTGCAGCCTAGCCTTTTCGTTAAATAGATCTCCAACCTCCATTGCTAATAAGTGGCGGCAAAACTCATATACTGCACCTCTACCTACTCTACCATGGTGAATTATGTGAATCATATCATCTAAAAATCTTAGATATTAGAGAGGGAACACTTTTATTTAGTTAATTATGTATTATCTTCTAGTACGTTGTTGCTAAGTTAGAATAGCCTAAGAAGTGTCATTTGAACACTTGGTTAAAAAAAATTTAGAAAAACGTTGAATGCACCAAGTGAGTGTGATAACTAGAAATTCACAATTCTAAAAAGTCTTGAGTTTTCCAGAGCTGAATTATGCATGCACTTCCGCCAGAGTAGAAACATTGTGTACTTTGTGTATAACCTTAGCAGTATCTTCCATCAAAATCCAAAATCAGCAACGAATATGTCGTTTTTAGAAATGGCTGAACATTGAAAGATTAATGAAAAACCAGCTTAAGTTGGTAGTACTTTTATGTTTGTTCAATTCACACAAGTAGGATGATTGAGGTGCGTGCTTTAACATCTAAATTTCACACAAGGAACCTCCTGCTCTTAAGGATAAACAATGATATTTGTTGGACTGATAGGTTAGCCATGCAATTTATCCCTCAAGCTAAACGAAATTGTCGTGCTCCTTTAGTTTAGGCCTATTAAGTTTTCTGCTTCTCACTAATGACAGAATCATGAGCTTCATCACTCGACTCGCAACAAAATTAAAAACACTCGGCTATAGGATGTCTTATTTTAGTACCTTCTTGGGTGCTTATGAAGGGGCCCCATTAGCAATAGGAAGGTTAAGTGATTGAGGAAGGTGGTATGAGACAGATCCTTGCAATATGTAATTATGTAAAGCAAAGACTCTTATTTTCATAAAGATATAATTAAAAATTGAGAGAATCCATAAATATATGTTAAAGAATAATAATATTAGAAGACTAAACATAGCAGCTACAGATCTTTTCTAGCATAATGTGGACAAATGCTCAAAAAATAATTTTGTTTCTCTTTGAAGGCCTTTGTCGTACTTATAGTACCAGTCTTCTAGCCTATACTTTTGTTTTTATTAACCAAGAACACATATACTTTGTTAGCACTCAATAAAAGGTTATTCAATCCAGTAGTGGAACTGAAGGTATGCAGCCTCTTCTGAACTAGAACAAGAAATCGCTTATAATCTCTGCTTGTGAATAGTTCTCCTCAACTTAAGACACGTTTACTCTTACTTGACATCTAGTCTCTCTCTGAGATACAGTTTCGAATCTTTAACTAACTTACTTAATAGGCTAGGTAGGAAGAGAGACATTCAAAATTCTGATTTCTTATCTTAAAAATATGACTCAAAAGAAAAAAGAAGACCAAACTAAAAGAGATCTCTTCGTCAATTGAACTTGACATTTATATCCCGATTAAAACTGGACTTAAATATCTTTGGATTTTGCTTAGGGCCTTTTGAGCTCAACCTTCTCAATTTCTATCTGAGACAGCTACATCAGGACATGGAATGGATGGAATATGTATATCGTACTAAGACCCACCCCCACCATGTCTACCAACTACGAAGTCCTTATGCAAGAGGATCCAACAGCAAGAGAACCAGAAATGAAGGGCTCCCCCCTCCACCCGACTCTTTGATCTTAAGAACGCTGGTTTTAAGAATGAATCATCCCTTCTCCAACCCTGGCTATCCAACTTGAGTGCGAACAATTAATGCATTCCACTTATTGAACATAGTTCTATGGTCGATTTGTGACCCTTGGATGCCGACAGAACAAACATGTGTGTGTGTGTGTATAACCATACTTATATATATTATCTTAAAAGCCTGAACTTGAATGTTAAATTAATATAATGCCTCCAACTTACATTACATCACATTACCTTTTCACATTAAAGGATTGTGACTATTCTAAAAGGTCGTGGCTTTTTCATCGAGTTGTGACTTTTCCAAAGATTCGTGACTTCTAAAGAATTGTGACTTTTTCATAAAGTTATGACTTTTCAAAAGAGTTGTAGTTTTTGCGATGAATTATATGGCCTTTCCAAAGGTTTGTGATTTTTCTGATAAGACACAATAAACATATGTTCGTACTATCTTTATTAGCTATAAATAGCGGGATATCCTCACATTTTAAACTATAATTTTTCTAAGCTTTCTATTCTTCTTCTTTAAACTCTCAATTTAGTATATCTTCTACATTTTATATTTATATTTTAGTTATATTAAAAAGTAGGAATTTCAACAATACAACAATAACTAAATAGTGAATTAAAGGGGAAGAAGGAGAATGCATATTCAAAGGGATGTAATTAAGAGGTTTTAAGAGTGATTTTCTAATTTTTACACATCAAAACTAATTTTAAAATGAGAGAAAAGTTAGAGAGATAAATAAATGTAATTAAGAGGTGTCAAATCCTTTATCTAATATCCAAGCTTTATATAGATATTGATTTCACAACTTTCAGGATGCACATAGGTAATCATAAGAAAGTTTGTCTCCATTATTCGACAGAGCTTATACTTATTATTCCACTTATAATCGTTTACTTACATTTTTAATTTAATAATATTGATATTATTTTTAAAAAAATAATGTACAATATGATTTGACATCCACGTGTAATACATGTGCAACAAAACTAGTAGATAAATAGATAGACAGCACGAAAAGAGGCTGACCCAATTAAAATGAAATATGATAACTTTTTTATGATCTAACATTCTTGCCAATACATTATCTTCATTTTGCTCCCGAGAGAATCATAACAAATACACAATATTTTGGCCAAATCCACTGGATTTCTAGAACTAGCCTAAAGCAACTAAGAGAACGCATCTAATACCAAATCAGTATTGCCTTCAGCAAGAACCAAAAGCTTAAATTAGTGTTCAAACTTCGCCTGGTAGCATGCAGTTCTCGAACAGGCACATAAACAGAGTTAAAACCACAAAAGAAACAGCAAATTGAGAAAGGGACCATCAAAGAAATGTATAAGATCCTGAGGTTAACTCAAAACCAGTCATAAGAACACTTCCATCAAATATAACGACATTGTCTAGCCTGTGAAAACAGTACAATTTCATATAGGATTGGTAGTTTTTTGTTTGGCCTTCTCTATAAGAGGTCTCAGCTGCTTCTTTTCAGCTAGAATTTTCAAAAAGTTGAAAAGAAAGGGTATATAGTTGTGCTTCCGACGGATATTTTCAGTTTTCCATTTCTTGAACTTCTCCTCCTCCCTCAATATCCTATCACTAACAGCTTCAATACCAGAATTTACTTCTGCTAAGGATTTATTTAGAGATTCAACTTCGCAGCTATCCACCATTCTCTCCGACTGGGATGCCACCAGCTGCTGCAGAATACGCTCCCTCCTCTTTTGAAGCTCCTTCAGCTCTGCAGTATACACCTCTTTCCTGTTCTTCACTACAGCCATCAGATTGAATCTTATTTCACTTTGGGAATACCTCTCAATACGTTGCTGAATAACTGGTTGCACCATGCGCAACCACTCAATATCACCCTGCCCACCAGGGCATGGTCCAAGACTGATAGGTCCCTCCTTCAATCCATCAAGCTCATACAATACACCATCCACGGGTATATAGCTGATAAAATGATATACATCATCATCTTTTGCAGCAGCTTTCTGCTCCTCAGGCACAAATGGCTCAGGTCTTGCAAAACTATTATGGGCTGTGCGAATTGCTTCACTGTTATTGATAGCTAAACCTTTAAGCTCCGGTGGGAAATTCTTCGTAAATTCTTTTAGTGCAGATAATTCTGGGCCAATATCAACATCTGGACTATTAAGGAGGATTGACAGGATTGCTTGGGTAGCACAAGCATTGTTTATCACCTGTTTCACATCATCAAGAAAGTTACATGTCATAGTGCTAAGAAATTACTAATAGTTTAACCACACATATCATATAAAGGCATTTGACCTGACTAGCAAAGAATAAGTTTGGGTTTGGGTCCTTGATCACAAGGCGATCATCTTTTTCACCAGGACACCATTTGAAAAGGAATATCAAGCCATACACAGGCCTGTGAAAAATCAGAAGATTAATTATTATTTCCTTTTTGAAAAAGTTGGAGAACCGCAAGCTCAAAGCTTCCGAGAATAAATTCATACAACCATACAACTAATGCTCAAGTGGCAGAATTGATTCACCTAAGACTGTTGAGCTCATCAAGATCCAACGAGTACAACTCCTCAACCTGTTTCAACATGGAATAGTATGAGAAGATAAAAAGTTAATCACCCAAAAGAAAGTAGCTAACCAACCATTTTAACAGTCCATCCTTCCCAATTCCCCTACCTTTTCCTTTGGTTCGTCTCATAGAATCATAGCTTATCAGCTTCTACGGTTAGGGCAGAACTCTGCCATATAGAAATGAAATAACCACATAGATATTGAAAGAGTTCTTTTTTGAAAAAAAAGGAAATTTTGAGAAAGTAAGAACTAGTATTATATTCCAAAAAATCAAAAACCTGCCACAAGTTACAGGTTTCCTAATTACAATTGAAGAGCATTAGGAAGATCTTCAACCCTTTAACCAAAATTACAAAGAGCTTAAGACATCTGTAACTGCTTCTAGATCTTCCATATACTCCTGTTTACACCAAAAATGAAACAACACTAAACAAGTCATCTTCATCTACTGAATGAAGTTGCTATTGTTCTGGAAGCACAAAGAAGATCCAAAGGGATTAACAAATGAACGTTTGTCAGCTTTTATACGGTTGAAGTACTATAAAACTAATGAGCTGACAAAATCCTCAAAAATATTTACAGGGGAAAGGTTAACCCTTCTAAAGAGGCTAACCGAACATTTAGCCTCCAAAATCCTGTTTAAGTTAATCTACCATCAGAGCATCTGTGATTCCTCTCAATCTGAGTACACCAGAAAATGCTTGCAGGCACCATATTTCAGATTTTTCTGATGGTCTTGTCAACTTCCATTGAGCTCCTGCTCACATAGGCATCTCTTACGGATAAATGCACTGCTCAGTTCAATCCAAATATGTACCAAACAGATTTCCACATGTCTGCTGCCACAGGGCAGTGAAAAGAACAGGTTGACTAGCACATGAAACATCTGTTTGCTAGTGGAAAGTTCCTTCTACTTCGGTTGGGTGAGGCAAAAACCCTTTAGAGCCACCCTGCACTTTAGGTGAAAGTTTTGTTTTACAGACTAGTTTGGGCCAAAAGTCAATTATAATATTGTCAGAGCACAGGTCAGCACACCATGCCTTAACGCGTAGCTGTGTAAAGACCTTCCTTAAGAGTTTCCCCATTTCAGTTCGTCCTTTATCTGGGGGCTTCTTGTGTATTTCTCTAATGTTTTCAGCATATCAATGAGCTCATCGCCCAGTCACTCAGGTTCCTACTAAGATGGGTTTCCATGTGTTGACTTCTCTATTATGACAATTAGTAGGATCTGAATTGCCTGCAACAAGGAACATATTTGGGAATACTTTCCTTCAGTGTACTGTCCCTGAACATTTGTCAGCTCAAAACTTTTATGTTGGCCCCATCTCCCACCTAGAAATAAGTGTTACTGGAGAAGCTTTCCGTAGGCTGTTTATGTGTTTCCAGAGACCTGTGCCATGGGGTGATTTCACAAGTTTAGTGCACCAGTGCCTCATTCTCCCAACTTAGCAGTGATCATCTCTTTCCATAAGCCAGCATCAACCTGGTTGAATCTTCAGAGCCATTTCATTAACATAGACTTGTAATGTAAGTCTTAAGTCTTTTACACCAAGCCCACCTAGTGATTTAGGGATTGTGAATTTAGACCATTTCACCAAGTGGATCTTATGGTTGATGTTGTTTCCATCCCATAGCAAGTTTCTTCTTGTTCTGTCCAGCTGGATTTTTGCTGTGATAGGAAACAATACCATGAAATATGTAGGGATGTTATCCAGTACACCATAAATAAGGGTCAGCATGCCACAAAAGTTAGGTACTGCTTCTTCCACGTCGCTAGCATTTTCTCAAACGTAACAACTACTGAATTCCAAATCTCAGGAGGTTTATATTTGGCCAGTACTACATCCCATAATGCCAGCCAGCTCCACCAGATCTGGGATTATATTCCCAGGGTAGATGATATGTTTGAACATATTTATATGTAGACCAGACATTGCCTCAAAAATCATCAGGGTGAGATTCAGGGAAAGGACTTTGGACTTCTCAGTTACATAGAAGATAAGTGTATCATCAGCAAACAAGTGACGGGAAATGGAGATATGAATGCCCCAGCTGCTACCTGATGTGAACCCTTCAAACCATTGTAATTGTTAGCTTTTTCAAACACATTACTAAGGCCTCATTTGTTTTCATTAGCATTAATAAATACGTCTGAATATGAATGTACATCTGAATATGAATGCACGTCTCAATATTAAGACGTGTATTAAGATTTAGAGGTCTGAATGTAACTATATATATATATATATATATATGAATATTAAGATGTTGCATTTGGATCTAAATACTAAATACTTAAGACTGATTGTTTTCTCAACATCTGAATGTATAAAATTTGTCTTTGTTTAAAAATAAAAAAAAATTTAAACTTCAAATAAAATACTAAATTGATATAATATTATGCCAAACCCCTCTGTTTCCTATTTGAGATTCGTTCTTTCCACTTGACTAAGTGATAACCTTTCCCATCCTTATTTCCCTACCGAAAAAAGGTTCTCCTTATATCTTGTCTGGTCTCTATATTACCCATATTGGATGGGGAAAAGTGTAAGCATGCAGCTTGGTAGAGCATCTAAAATAGCATTTATCAGATTGAAGCACCCCCCACCCCCCTTCCTGGCGACAAGTATTGGGCTTTCACAGCTTTCAAGAACATTCTCCCAGATTCCCTTGGATCTTGATTTGGCCCCCAATGGCATCTGTAGACAGATAGAGGGTAAGGTTCCAACTTCTCCCAGAATTTTTATTGAGGGCAAGAGCTCAATGTTTTGGACATTGTAGATGGGATAAATGTGACTCTTCTACCAGTTAATGTGCAGACTTGAGAGATGCCTTCAAAGAGTACTAGAATTACTCTTAAGTATCTTAATTGTTGCTCATCTGCGCCACAGAAGATCAATGTGTCATCTGCAAATTGTAGGTGTGTCAACACCGTTTCTCCATTGTTTTTGGCTACTTCAAAACCAGACAACCAGCCATTAACCTTTGTTGTTTTAATCATATTATTAAGCCCATCCATGGCTAGGATGAACAGAAAAGGGGACATAGGGTCCCGTTGTCTTATTCCCCTTTGCGCTGCAAAAAAGACCTTCTGGTGATCTATTAATCACTACTGAGAACTTTACAGTTGAATAACAGGACCTGATCCATTTAATCCACTTCTCCCTAAAGCCCTTTCTCTTGAGGGTATTGATTAGAAACCCCCAATTCACATGATCATAGGCCTTTTCTATATCCAGTTTGCATAGGATTCCAGGTATCTTCTGTGAAAGCCTTGAATCTACTGCTTCATTAGCTATCAACGTAGCATCCATAGTTTGTCTGCCTTGAATGAGAGCCATTTGTTGGGAGTCTACCAATTTATCCACAACCCTTTGAATCCTCTCAATCAACACTTTCGACAAAAGCTTATAGAAGCTGCCTACCAAGCTAATTGGTCTCAAGTTTTTAACTCCATCACTCCTTTCTTTTTGGGAATCAATGCAATGTATATTGCATTGAAGCTCTTTTCAAATATCTCATGTTCGTAGAAATTGTGGAAGCCATTCATAATGTCATGTTTTAGAACTTCCCAATATTTGATGAAGAAACCCATTGTGTATGTCTCAGGTTGGGGGGCTTTATTTGTATCACACATCTTCAGGCAGTCAAGCACCTCCATCTCGTCAAATATGGCTTGCAACTGTGCTTTTCTGCTTCTCAAGTTGTAGGACAATTTATCATGTTTCCTACTGGTCCCCATCTTTCTGTTTTTGTGTACAACTTCTTTTAGAACTGTATGATCTGCTCCTTTACTCTGTCTGGCTCCTTCACTATCTCACCTTGTACTTCCAGTTGATCAATACAATTACTTTTCTTATGTGCATTAGCTGAGTTATGGAAGAACTTAGTGTTGTTGTCACCCTCTTTTAACCACAAATTCTGGATCTTTGCCTCCATGCGATCTCTTCATTCTTGAGTAGCTCTTCATACTCCAGGAAAGTAGCTGCCCTCAATGCAGCCTCTTCTTTTGTTAGTACTCTACAATCCATAATAGAGTCCAGGGTTGTCATCTTGTTTAAAAGGTTGGATCTTTGCAGAGACAGATTTCCTCTTTCTTCCTTGATCCACTCCTTGAGCTTACCTTCAGTGCTTTCAATTTGCATGCTAAAATGTAGTCACGTTCCCCTGCATATGCAAAAGAATTCCACCACGCGCTGACTTTATCTATAAATCCCTCTATGTTTAGCCACCTGTTTTCAAACTTGAAATAAGATTTGCCGAGATCCCATTATCCAGGGTAAAGTTATAGGCACATGGTATGAAGTCAGTCTTTGTAGAGCAATTTGCTTTATTTTACTAAATTGTTCACTCTACTCAATTGTGAATAGAATTCTATCTATCCTTGAAGCCGCAATGCTTGCATCTCCGTTGAACCAAGTATGTGTTCCTCCTTCAAGTGGCAAATCAATAAGTTCTTGGTCATTTATAGTATCTGGGAATTCTATCATGGCCTATCATGGCAGAGGATCTCCGTTGGCAATTCCACTTCTCTGTGGGGTACCTGCAAACATTAAAATCCCCGCAAACTACCCAAGGTCCCTCCATTAAACCTTTGACAGCCCCTAAATTCATCCCAAACCCCCTTTCTTTACACATTAAAATTTGGTGCATACACCCCTGTAATGTGAAAGTTGAAGTTTTGGAGCAAGGCTTCAAAGCTGAACGTTAAAGTATGTACACCTGTTTGGTCCACCTCTCCCTTCCAAACTCTGCAATCCCATAACATGATGATCCCTCCCCTGATACCACTTGCTTCTAGACAAGCATACTTGGCCCATCTCCCTCCCCATATCTGCTTCACTGCCTCTTGATGTCTCCTTGTAGTTCAGTCTCCTGAAGACACAAAATGTCAGCCATCCATTGTTCTATACAACTCTTTACCATTCTTTTTCCCCCCATCATTAAGTCCCCTAACATTCCAAGACACTAGGTTCAGCTTTCATGATTCAGACCTTATACTCCTTCCCCCGCACTCTTGCCCTCACTATTTTTGAACTTAACATCAAAAATAATTAAATTCTTCAATTCATTTGTGCCTTTGAATCTATTTCTTTTGATTTCTGATGATGGCTCGATCCTTCTGATTTGTCTGCATGCATCAATTTGCATAAGGAGTTCCAGGGCTTCCTTTTCATGACCGCTAAAGTTAGCTCCAAACATTTTCTCGAGCTTGATTAAGTTTTTTTGAACCCAAACCATCGTGGATTTTTCCTTGTCAAAGAGCTTTGTAGCTGCTTCTGTAGCTAAAGGTATCACCTCATCCACCCATTCTTCAATTGTTGTATCGCTGCATGAGACATTGATCATCTGATGGTCAGACAAAATCCGACCCTCTATCCCTACTTTATCGCTGGCAATTTCTGATGGGCGACCACTTGGACTTGATTTAAAGTTAGCTTGGTATTAGGTGGACACTATTGAGATTCAAAAGCAATAGATGAGGGTTCCATGAGTTGGGGCACATACTTGTCATCTGGTCAAATAGTATTCCTCCTAAATAGAGTACTATTGAGAGAGTCAATAAATAGATTGAAGAAATGATGAGCAATTTAGCCAAAGCTCCCCTGGTCAAGGACATTTAATTTTATTGGTAATAGTATTTTTTTGTTCAACAGATAATAGAACAAAACGTTCTGAAGAAATGATAAAGTACCATGCGGCCCATTTTAGCTTCAAACCTTGTATGGCATGAAATGGACAAATCCTATCTAATCTCTAGCGATTACATAAAACCGTTTGTTTAAATAATATCAGGAGGCCTGCCAGGGAGTAAGATCGGAAAGTAATTGAAGCGTTATGATTGAAGGGTTACTCAATTCCATTAGGATAGTTGTCCATGCTCCAACATCGTCTAGGAGCCACAGACCACAATTTTAAGTCGATGTATATCTTTTGATATATGAATTCAAAAGAGTTGAACTCTTTAGATTTAATATATCAATAAAATGCATCAAAAATTAAATGAATCGGTAAGTATGCCATTTGCTTGTCCTTGATTTCCATTTGCTTTCCTCATTTGTGGCACTCCTTTCTCATTGATAGCATATGAAGATCCCTTACAGCAATAGGTGTATTCATTTGTAGATTAAGTTAAAGGTACAAAATAATAGTATAAGCTTACAGGATAGATAGTAGAGAGAGATGACAAAACCACTATGGAGGAAAAAAACAAGGACAAGCTCCACCTTTTTTATATTTCCTTTCCTAGCTTATATACTTTTTCCCTTCTGCTAAGTTCTAACAGAAGGCATTCACCGCTCATCAAAGAAAATGGTTCCTCGAAATCCCTAAACTTAACAAACATACACCTTGCCTCAAGTTTTATAACAATGATAGCAAAGATAAAGATTCCATTGAGTCGCATTGCATGCATCTGGCATGTAACTGGTAAATATGGATTTCAAGCACATAATTGTTTGTACAGAAGCAATAACTACATGGGAGATATCTGATCATCAAAATTCTAAGGGGGGAAAAAAAGAAAGGAATCTCCAAAAAGCATATTCTCGTTGCTTAGCAGTATATTTGAAATGTTCCACGCAAAAACTATGATATTAAATAACCTAAGATGTGAAGAAAACAAATCATAATTTTAGTGTAAAGTGAAAATACCTGCACACCTTTTACTTGCATCTGCTGCATAAGTTCAGTAAAAACCCCTGCACGCAAGCAATGTCAGTACCTTTCATATTCAAGGGTCTTACCAAGTGAAACACAACAGGGAAATCATCAGAAAAGTTTATCATAGCGACTAAAATTTAGAGGTTCGGTGGATTTAGAACCCCAAATTTAGTAACTCTCATCAACAACAAAGAAAATGTCACATTGGATGGAACTTGTATTGAACACCACAGGAAACCAGTCTCCTTCTCCCCCAACCCCAAAAGCCACACTCGAAAATCTTAATTTTTATGGGGTAATAGTTTTGTCCAGACCAGCTTGTGTGCATCAAAATAATAAAGATGAAGAATACAGCATTGCATTGTTTCTACTCCTATTAAGCTACACAACAAACTGGTCGTCAAGCCACTCATGAATCTCTGCAACCCTTGCTCCCCGCCTTCCAAAATTCGCCCGTAGAAAAAGCAAAATAAAAAATAAAAAGAATCACCAAATAGTCACCCAGACCCTTGTTGACTAAGTTTGATGAGAAGAAATGGTATGTACATTTGATACAAGGTTAGGAAAAAGATCTCAGACTCTAGCCTAGATCCCTATGCCTAGGGGTTGCAACAATTGAGTGAAATTAATTATCTTTACATCAACAAGAGAACAAAACAACAGTTATCACTCCACTTTTATTGAGAATGACATCACTTCACTTTTAGCACCCTAATTTTACTGGAAAGAGATCTTTGAGTGTCTCTTGCCAAGCTCCCATGCCTAGGGCTGCAACAACTGGGTTGTTAACTTTTATCACTACCTGAGCAAGAAAACATAACTGTTGAAAGGCAGAATAAATATATAAATATACTCTCCGCAATGGTTTAAGATTTTAGATGAGATGGTCACACACTTCAACAAAGTACCACTGCAGGTAAAGGTTTTGGGGTTGAACTTACTGCCACACATTACAAAATGATAAGGGAAAAACGTAATTTTTTTATTTCCCCAATTTCAAATAGCAATAGCGCATTTCTTTCAATTAAAAAATTAATAAGCAATAGCTCATTTTGTTTGAAGAGGCCGACAATATCCATTTTGCATTTGAAAGTGATAAACTTCATATAACGCAAAGACCGCCGGTAAAATCATGCTATAAGAAAGAAAAGTTGAAAATCAGACGTTACACAAGAAATCAAAAAGAGTAGGTATCCATTAACAAAAGGAGATACACCCAATCAATGAAGCCATATGATGTCATCTCAACATGTAGCTTGCATGCACAAACTATCAAAATTGGCAAATAATTTACGACATATATATGATGAAAGTTTTTAATACTCAATGATGTGAAATAAGTAGCCTGGTTGCTTAGCCTCGGTCGATGGATGAGTAAAATGAGGAAAATTTTTGTATCAGAGCATGCAGCATATATGCCCTGAAATACTTTTCAGACTAACTTTTACTGTCAAAAGGCACAACAGGCGGTGCTTGAGAGGAAAAGAACAATATCTCCCCTTTTTTGGGATAAATGAAGACATGTTGGCTAGAAAAATGCAAATAGCTTCTTTCTGTAAATATGATGCAACTGCAAACATTTTACATATATTAGCAGAAGCACAAATTATTCTTTCAAAACGTTTTCAACCCTATAGGTAAATACAAAAGAGAGAAAAAAAAAGAACTTCTGTTTTCGAAGGTCCACGAACTGTCGATGGCTTAATTGACAGTCAAAAGAAAAAAGTTTTACACGGACAATCATAATTAAAACTAATAGTAGCTACTTCTCCAGCAGCCATGAAAAGCATCTACAGTTATCTTGATGCAAGACTATTGCAGCAATATTGATATCTAAACCAATAAAAGATGAATTACAAACAGGGAGTGGAACACAAAATAAATTAAGGAAGAGGAAAACATCATTGGGGCATAAAGTACATGAACACTATGACAACCTTAGATGACAGGCAAAAAAGGAGGTAAAGGCTGGGACACTTACCAGGATCTGACTCGATAGTGCACCACGACATGATTCTTAATTACCTATTGCAAAGAGAAAGTAGTGAGAGCATCAATAAAAACCCTAAAGCCCCCAAATTCAGTTCGCTCAAATACGAAAACATACCAAAGATGCACAAAAATTAATAAATTCGATCGATTAAACCAACAACCAAAACAATGCTGACCAGACAAAAGATGGAGGAGATATATATACAAGACAACCAGATCTGAAGGGCGACGTAATAATAATTGTGAGAAACACCGTATTTACCAATAACACACTCGGAAGAAACAAAATACCCTAAGGTAGTATAGTATTATATATATAATAGTCACAATCGTCAGTGCCCACACAGGCCCAACAGATATTTTTTAATCTCAATTTTTGTGATGCGAATAGATTTTTTATATGCATTTTCAAATTTTAGAAACAGCGAAAGAAATATAATCAAATTGCTTTGGAAATACTAAATTAAGAAACCCGCAAGGTTTTTTAGCAGGTCTCATATAATAGTGGTGAAGAAGCAAGCGGTGAGCTGCCTGTGTTCGCAAAATAATTTATCGGGTCTAATATTGTTAAATTATAATTGAAACAACTGAAGAAATATAATGAAACTGCTTTCAAAACCAACTATATGATGGAAGCAAAAGACAAAAAACTTAGAACCCATAAATTTTTCAGCCTAATTCGAGTCCCTTAGAACTCATTGGAATGGCTGAAAATTGTTGAACTACGAAACCAAAACTCAAACAAGGTCATGAGTGCATTGATTGAACCTAGATCTACATTTGTATGTGCAAGTCTAGATGAAGAAACACCGAGGGAGCAACTGAGCGTCTTAGAGAAAACATAGCGTCTGAGGCTCTGTTTTATCTCATCTGCATCAGAAGAAAACGCCAGAAGATGAATTTCATTGAAAAACGAGAGAGAAAACTTACTTGTACTGATGAAGACGACAAAAATGAGCAACTGAGCGTCTGAGGCTCTGAGCCGACGGTGAATATGAACGACGAGTCGACGACACTGCCCACTGAGGTCTGAGGCAGCTGAGACTTGAGACTTGAGACTTGAGAGCGACAAGCGCGAGTCCGAGAAGGCGAGAAGTGAGAAGGTGAACAAAGTTCCTAACCCTAGGCGTGCAGAGAAGGAAGTTGAAATTTGAAATTTATTGAAAACTGATTAGCACTTATGGAAAATAATAATACTAATTAGCACTTATCGGGTGACTATTCGATTAAAATTGTTAAATCCAAACGGATAATTGATAGCCTATTTTTAAAAAAAATTCTAAATCCTTAACTAAGTCAATAATCCGATCCAATAGTTCAATAATTTAAAAAATCAGTTTGAATTAATGATTTGATTCGAATTTTGTATAGCCCAACGGCAAAGCATACCTTTAGGAAAAAGTATAGAATCGATAAAGACTGATTCATTTGGAGAGGAATTAATAGAAGAAAAAAAATAGAAGGACGCAAGTTTTAAGCAAAATATACAAAAAAAATTGGTATCATCTTGTGGTAGATCTACCAAATACAAACTTTATTTATTTACTAAATTAAAACCACTAGTACATAGTTATTGCTAAATATTTACTTCCATGCACTTTTTGGGGTCATTTTAGTACATCGATCCGATTATAGTTATCAACTAGTATTAATATGATATATAAAAATTAAAAAATAATAAATATTTTCTTTGTCTCAAGTTAATTGAGTTTTTGAAAAATTTTTAATAATTTAAATATTTGAATTATTTAAAATTTAAGGTGAATATTTAAAAAAAAATCATATTTGTTCCTTTATTTATTGAAGTTTTATATTTTTTTTAAATAAATTACACTACATATTTATGATATGATAAAGAGCAATAGTGAAAAGTATGATGTAATTAACGTTGAAAATTTTTATATTTTTTTCCTTTCTCTCAAAAAATATGGACTTAAGAATTTGCTTCTTGTTATTATAATATTTTGTAATATTACTAGTATCAAAGCCCATAATAATAAAAATCTCCCAAACTTCACATCGATTTTAGTATTGTGGTGATTCAACAGTTGATACTGGAAATAACAATCACATATTAACTACAGCCAAAGGGAATCGCTTACCCTATGGTCAAGATTATCCACACCATGTATCAATAGACAACTTTTCGAATGGAAAGTTAATGTCATATTTCTTAGCAAGTTCTTTAAATATAAAAAAAAATGACGTTTTGTCATACCTGCGATCAAATTTATCAGAAAAAACTGTATACTGGAGTCTATTTTGGGTCAGGAGGTACAGGATTTGATGAAGTGACAAGTAGAATTTCTGGGGCAATTCCAATGGAGAAACAGTTGGATTATTTCAACGAATATTTGGATAAAATTAATGAAATTGTTGGAGATGATAATAGTGAAGAAGTTAGAAAGAATTGTTAAGGGTGTTTTGGTTCTTCTTAGTGCTTGGACTAATGATTTTATTTTCAAATTTTATAATACGCTTACTAGAAGATTTCAATTTAGTTTGAATATTATCAAGATTTTCTGTTGGACAAAGTTCAAAATTTTATCAAGGACTTACATGATCTTGGATGCCGTAATTTTATTATAAATGGATTGCCTCTAATTGGTTTTCTTCCAATTCAAATTACAGCAAAATCTTTTTTTTTTTCAAAAAACTGCATAAAGAGTGAAAATATGAATTAAAAAATGTATAACCAAAAGCTTGAAGATTTGTTACATCAATTGCAAGAAGATCTTCCTGGGAGCAAAATATTATATGTTGACACTTATTCTTTTGCATTAGACCTTATCAATAGATCTAAACACATGGATTTAAGGAAACAAAAAAAGGATATTGTAGAAGTGGATTAATTAAAGCGAGACCTCTTTAGAGCAATTTGCCTTTTATGTGTCCAAATTCATCAAAATATATATTCTTTGATAGCACTCATCCAACCGAAGCTACTTACAAGAAGGTTGCTAACTACATACTCAAGAAACTCCCTAAATTAGGAAAAAATTAGCTATACTAAAGTTAGGCTACATTTCTTTTATTTTATTTGTTGCAAAAATAGATTAGGTAACTCTAGTGTTTTCTCCTAAGTCTCTTAACTTTTTGCCTATAAATAAAATTAGCATTTTGTTTCCTAAAAAAAGGAAGGTATGGTGTAGTTTTTGTCTTTGAATATTTCTTAATATTTGTGTATTATCTTATTTCCATCAATCTCGGATGGAGC
>JAOTQJ010000111.1:9111670-9200516 GCA_025642045.1 Solanum sejunctum | reverse complement strand
TATTCCCATATATAGACACACACACACACACTTGGTCCAATCAAAAGGAGGCACCCAACTTGACCCCACATCTCTTTATTCTTAAGGACCTTAGTTAAGTAGAATGTTACATAGGTCCCAATACTTTATTAAATCCAACCAATTAAGGACGTTCGGGGTTTAAATTATGTTGCGGGTCCTAACACTATATCTACTATTTAGGAGCATGTTTCTATGGTGGATACCCATATTAATACCTTTGAGGACTAGGTGTAGAATAGGTTAGCCGAGGCTCGACCATCAGATTTGTCATCCACACATGAGGAGATTACAAAACTTAGTGTTGATTTGAGGTCTTCACAAGCGGCACTAATTACATTTCCATATTATACCACTTTTTAGCCATAATTTATTTATTTGTCACAAAGGATCCCATATAGTCTTCTTCCAAGAAGAGACCCCTTATGGAGCATGGTGATATAGTGGAGAGGCATGTGCGTTAGAAGACCTCTTAGGATGATGATAAGGATGAGGATGATGACCTTGGGCAAACCTTGAGGATATCAAAGCAAGAAGAGGAGCCGAGGCTAGCTAGAAGTATGACAGGGCAATGGGTGTTGGCCCATCTGGATAGAGTTCGGTTATGTTATGATTTGAAAAATGGTTTTCTTGCCTTTTTTCTTTTTCCTCGTGGATATAGTACTTATGGCATATACATATTTTTGTTGTTTTGTGTTGTAACCATGCATATTTTGTTGTTTGGCAATATTTGTCTTGATGAGTAAGGCTAATTGAGATATGAAGCATGATTTGTGAGTTTCTTGTTGATAATTTATGTAATGCCATGTGTGAGTGAGCTTATTTTGCTAGATGAATGCATATTTTGTGTTAATTTAGAACTTGCTATATTACTCTAAGTTGGATTATAGATTAAATGTATTGGGAGTTGATCTTAGGCCTTTGATATTTAAATTAGTCTACTATAGCCAGAAATAACCAATCAAATGAAATTTTATACTTGTTCCAAATATTTTAGCCCTACATGAACCAATTCTTTCTAAAACACCTAATTAGCCTAACCTTGTCTAGTGAGAAACCTTGAGATTGGGTGCTGCTCTGTCCTCAAGCATTGTAAACCTTGACTGACGCAAAATGCCTAAATTGAGGGTGGCTACCAAACGTGGCCTTGGTTTGGGGAATAGATATTATGTACTTCAAAATAGGCTAAAAGCCTAAGTTGAGGGTGGCCGGTGTAGAGGTAAAATCACAAAAATAAGGTGATGAGTTGAGAATGGGTAGAGCAAAAGCCCCATGTACTGGTAGAAACAAAAAGGAAAAGATGGCTTAGAATGAGATTAAAACAAAAATAATGTGTGAAAAAGAGGCAAAAGCTGAAAATGATGAAAACACCCGAAAAAGTTTGAATATGGAGAGAAACAGGGAAAATAAGGTGAAATTGATTAAGTTGGTAAGGTTAAAGTGATGCAAAATGTGGTTCAAGAATGGTGTTTAGTCACAATGTTTCCAAAAAAATTCCCTACCAAAGACCCATGAGCCTATTCTACAAGCCTAGAAAGTCCTAGAGTGATTCTAGTCCAGTTGGTTGAAATTTTGAGTCATGAGCATATGGGCAAGCCTATGGTATTAGTCAATGTGGATGAATATCTTTGTGAGTGTGAGTGTGTTTGCACAGTCTAAGTAATAATTTTGAAATCATTATTTATTGTGTTATTTGGGACTTCTTTCTGTGAGGGCATCAACATTGTATTGTTAGCATTCAACTTGTTCAGTTACTGTAGATTATGGATATTCTCTTTCTTGTCATAGTTGTGTTATCAGATGCATCATTAAGTTGTGGTTTGCCAAAATAGCTATATGATATTGATTTGAATAGTTGGTGTGGGTACTTGAGCCTGAATTGTACATGATATAGGCCATTAAGTTCTGTTCAGTTTGTTGCTATGTTATCTAGTTAGATGGAGTCATCGCTTGGGGACAAGTAATAATTTTAAGTTGAGGTTGTTGATGTGCTATCAAAATATTGCACATTTGATGCTTAAAACATGAGTTTGTTTGTGTTCTCAATGCGACATTTATGGTTTTAATGTGTTTTTATGTTTGTTTTTACAAGAAAAGAAGGTTGTCACAATTTTGGGAAGATTGTAGATTTTTTTGAGTTTTTGCAGATGTATGAGACTCTCTAAGAGTCGTAGAGCCATCTATGAGTCATAGAGTTGGTTTCGTAGCGATTTCCAGTGTTGGATGAAAGTCTTAAGATTTGAAATTCTATGGCATGAGACCTCTTTATGACTCGTAATTCACTCTACGAGTCGTATTAAGGGGTTTCATAGAGATTTCTAGTGTATTCAAGTGTTGGACCAAGTAATGCAGATAAAGACTATGATAGGATAATATGAGTCATAGATTAGACTATGAATCGTGAAGATATTCCGTAGCAGTGAAGTCGAAGATTCAAGAAGCTAAACATGAAAGCCTAATTATGACTCGTAAACCCAATTACAAGTCATAACTGTGAGTCATAACAACTTCCAATCAGCTTTTCTAATATTTTTAGGGACTTAATTGTAAATACTATAAATAGTAAATTTTAGGTCATTAGAAAGAGATTTTCAGAGAATAGAGCATGGAGCATGAAATTAGAGCAGCTTTAGGGTTTTAGACTTAGAGAAAAAATTTTGGAGAGGTGAATACACTTGTGGATTCATGTCATCTTTCAATCTTGTGATTCTCAATACAAATTGGGTTTAGTTGTTCTTCAATCTATTTGGGTAAGCAATTAATTATGTTTTCCAAATCCATGATTTCTCCATTTGCCCATAGCATGAGTAGCTAAACCCACAACTTAGGGGTGTGGGAACCATAAGAATCTAACTTAGAAAACTTTGATAATTAGCAATTCATGGAATGAGTATTAGTATGTATTAACCAAATCTCTTCATTTTACATATTTTCTAATAGTGGCCAACATTTGATCTTGCCTATTGTTCTGATCTCGACCTAGGTAGTGCGGAATAGGAAAAAAGATTGGCTAATAAAATTCAATCAATTCCTTCTCGTCTAATCAACCTAACTAGCCCAAGGGGAGGTTGACTGGGACAATAGATAATGATTAGGATAACATACTATGGAGATGGGCCCAGTCCCATAGTGAAATTTGACATTCACCTTTGACCTAAATGTTGGAAGAACATAAATTACTGTCCTGCGTACGATATTCTAGACGAATATTGTGTTATCCGGGGAAGTTGAGTTAGTGGAACATAGGGAACACAATCACATAAGTTGCTCTCCGTATTAATTGTCTCTTGTTTTTAGTTAGTGTAGTTTAATTTCTTATTGATCATTACAACCCTCCCTCCCCTTTGGTAATTGAGTTGCTTAATACTTTAATTGTTTATTAGTGAACCAATTTGTGAAGTATCCATACTCTCTGTGGGATTCAACCCTAACCTTGGTTAGGTTTATTACTTTGACGATCATTTTGTCATCTAAAAGAGAAGTATGTCCCGAGCGTGATCACCTAATGTCCCCAATACATCAGTTCTAAGTCAAAACATCACATGAGAGTATGTATACATATAAATCCTTTCAAAGAGAAATGCAAGTCTTATCAAATCATTTCAAATGCATACTTGGGCTTCAAAGAAAAACATATTCCATAACGATTCGTACTAAATTTCAAAAGACAAATAATAGTCATAACCATGATTCTCATGTATAGGAATAGCTCACGCATATATATGAGATGGTGCAAGCACCCAAAATACTCAAAGAGTCATATGATAGACATTTATATGATCATATTCTTATCATAACGAATATCTTATGAAAATCATATTCGTAAACTTAATTGGGCTTAACACACTTCATAATTTCATGAATCTAATTCTTATGAATGCATATGACATGAATGATGTGTTAATAGCAATGGATAATATAGACTCAATCTAAAATCAATAATATAATATGAAATTCAAGTAAATCCATAAGTAAAATCTGCATTCAAATCATAATATTGATTATGCAAGCTTTAAACAAACATTAAAGGGACAATGCATATTCAAATATTTATAACATCAAGTAATTCAACATATTAGATCTTAAATCAACTTAAAATCATCAAATAAACATAGCCCATACGTTAATTAAATTTAATAAATAATAATATTGAAAACGCATGTTTAAAGTAAGAGTAAAATTCCATGAACTTTAGCATAAAATATTTTGGGTCTTCTTGGTTGAAAGGGACCAAGAATCAATCCCACATACCTTAGCTAATGAAGATGATTAAAGAAGAAATTGAAGAAGAATGAGCCTTTCCTTGATTCCCAAGCTTAGACTCACTAAAGTCCTTTGAGAGAGTTCTTAAGAATGAGTTGAGAGAATTCTAATTGTGAAGAATGAATTTGAATGAGAAAAATAATGTATACGTCATTAGAAAGTCATTAATAGCATAGAAGATCATAGAGGACCCTTAGAATCAACCATTACAAAAACACCATTAATGAAACAAGCTGAAAACCTAAAATTTTCATCTCAAGGAAGACTCATACAGTCCATGATAGGCCATACGGACTATATGCATATCCTTCATCTGAAACTAAGAAAATTTTCAGTTGACAAATGTCTGAAATGGTAATCTCATACTTAAAAAAAAATTCATCGAAAGCATCCATATGGAGGGTAGTACGAGCCATGCCAAGCCACATAGTCTATTTTCCTCCATCGTCCCACTCTACTTATAAAATTTTTTTACGATGAAATTGCTAGATGGTGATCCCATACTTAGAAAAACTTCACTTTGAAACCCATACGAGAGGCTATATTATACGTACCACCCCATACAGACTATATAAATGACCATCCCACTTTACTTGGTTCTAAAACTGTGGAATTTCAAGGCTAAGTCCACTATATAGCCCACCACATGTTCCATGAAGCCTCACACGATACATGTGGGGTCTATGTATGGCATGCCTTAGTCTAAAACTCCACGTTAAAGCTCATACACCCCACAAAAGGCCAAAGCCCACTCTAAGGAGGCTCCAAAAGATCTGTATAGGCTCACACAGACCAAAATGGATTCCACGGAGTATCACCTTGGTCACAAACTTTCCCACACAAATTTTCCAAGCTCCAATGAGGTCATACAACATCTGGGTCCTTACATCATTACTCATTTTGTAACATTCGTCCTTGAATGTGCTATAACAAGGCTTGAAAAGCTTGACTTGGAACATGAAACATTCAAACATAAGGTACCATGCATACTTCATCACTTGAACATCATAAAGTCATTAGTACTCATATAAAAATATATTCAAATCATTCAAAACATCATCAAAATCATTTTGGTGTACATGTATGCATGTTATGTCATGAAGTCAAGAGTGAAAAAAGTAGGACCACTTAGAAGAAGAACCTAATACCTTAAGCTTGAGTATATTGGAAATGATGCAGATATTGTTTCATCATGTCCAACTCTACCTCCCATGTACCACTCTCCATATGTTGATTCCTCCAAAGTGAAATGACCCAAATAATGCCCAAAAATGTACCTCGAAAATGCCAAGAATCATAATTTCCATATATCTAAGAATTTGTTCATTATTTTAAAATCTGACTTCATATTCTTGTTCAGGGGGTAAAATTTATAGGGGAAAGGCGCTAACCCTGATTTTAAGCTGTAACACCCCATACCTTACAATATTGGCACAATGCAGATAAAACATGACATGGTTTGGACAAATTAGCGCTAATTTTCAAAGGTGATTGAATTTCGTGTTAATGGGCTATATGTGCGTCTAGCGCTTAAGAGGGTCAAGTGTATACATGTTTTGTATCAAATTGTGTAGATTACAGCCTTAAAATTAAGTGAGAGAATTGAGGTATTTGTAGGACTTAGGAAGAAAGAAGGTGAGACAGCTACTTGCTTAGCTTAAATTGCCTAACTAAACGGAGACGAGGCTTGACGTCTAATTTGTCCAAGTTCGATTATGAATAAAATTCGTGTTAAGGATGTAACTTAGACACATATTTTAGCATCCTAAATGGACCATATTATGAGCCCAATGAGGATATAAAGTGATCCCAAGACCATTACAATATTCTTAGCAAGTTAGGCCCAACTAATTAAGAAGAAGAAATCTGAAAAATTGGCAGCAAAGGCCCATGTATTTGGAGCTCCAAAAAGCCCAAGGGAAATGAGGAAGGAGAAGCATAACCTACTTGGTGATTTAATTCTCAAATAGCTTTAGTAAGTAGGCCAAGTATCGCTTTAAAATAGGGTCAAAGCAGCTCCCACAAAATCATTGTTCATTTGAAATACTTGAACTCACACAAAAAAAACAGATTTGTCTTCAAAGTTCTCTGAACTTTTCTTCACTTTGGAAAGCAGATAAAAGAGACTTATAGGGATCTTATACAAGACCTATACCTTTAATATAGTGGTAAATAAGTTTATACATGTGTTTAGTATGGTTTTCTTATGAGAAACAAGAAATAGATGCTAGTTACACTTGCTGAAATCTGTTGGACAGATTCTTTGCAGAAATTTGCTGCACCTTTTCCTTTTGTTTTGGTGATTTCTCTATGGTTTTTAAGTTATATTATGAAGTTAAATTGGTGTTCTTAACATGGTATGAATTATAAACATCACCGTAAGGTTGCTTCCCCGGTTTTGGTTTCATGTAATAAGCGCATTGTATCGAGTTATCTTAAGCGTTATGTTGATTGGAACTTGCGGGCTGTTGTGTGTAAACCAATTAGCTCACGTCCTTCATGACTTCATAAGTGCTATCATAGGAATATTTGTGGTATGTTTATATGTGTAAATATTTCTGTAATAGGTTGGTTAAAGTTGGAATATGTTTGTTGTTGTCAACGTCGAAATATAGCGAAGGATGGTAACGTTATGCTGTTTATTTTTAGATTGTATGGAATTGCCATGTGTTGAACTTTGTGGGATGTTGTAAGACTGTCAAAGGCTGAAACAAGATGTATATGACATATACATGAGAATTGTCATTCGAAAATAAGGTTATAAGTGAAAAGGTTGAATGAAATGCCTTGACGTTACTAATTAAAAGCTTGCTGCCCGTGTGTTGTTTTGTTATGTGGTTGGGGTTGCCAAGATATTTTTATTGGCTGATATTAATAGTTTATCACCTATTATATTGTAGATAAATATTTAGAGGAAGGGAAGGTTATCTTGAGTTAGTAGCAAGGTCTGACAACGAGGTATGTAAGGTTACTTGATTTCATATCACTTGGCATGAAACATAGATCCCTCGCGGGTACATAAAGGCACTTGCCAACTCTGATACAAGTAATAACCATGTCTCTACTCTTTTATATATTCATATGATTTCGTACATAATTACCTTCAAACCTACCTAGATACTTTGACACCAAGTTACATGAGTTCCTACTACAAAATAAAGTTCACAAGTTGTTCCATTTCATACGCATTTCCTCATTTGTGTAATGTACTATTTTCATTATCATATTGTCTTATGTGATTATCCCCATGGCATGTGCTACATATATAGTCTTACAGCTCCAATGTTATGGCTACCAAAAGAATCATCTCAAAGGTAACTGAAAGATAAAGTATAAAGTTTTGATGGGTGGTAGTCCGAGGGGGTTCAAGAAGAACCTAGCATTGGGATGATCCTAATACAGTACTATAGGTAGAGTCCGAGGGGGTTTCGAAAGAACCCAGCATAGGGACAATCCCGATATAGTTTACCACTGATCAGTTGGTCATTTTATCGCAACTATACACAGATTTTACAATAAAATTAAAGAGATATAAAGGACATAAGGTATATGATTCCACAACATAACTAAGGGTTGTCCCTGATCTTCCATAGATGCATGGTTTTATTTGAGTTGTTACTTTATATATAGTATATCCTACCTCACATACTGAGTACATTATCCTATACTGACGTCCCTTACGGGGACCTGCATTTCATGCTGTAGGTACAGGTGCTAGTAGATCTCCCTAGTAGGAGTACAGGATATTCTGCTATTGTCACCAAGCTCAAGGTTGCTTCGGGGCTTTGTATATGTCTAGAGCTTACATGTTTTTATTGCACAGTTTGCTCAGGAGGGGCCTGTACTGACTCTTGTCAGATGTTTTTCTTTAGTTAGAGGCTTTGTAGACTATATCAAGCACAATGAAGTCATGTCTCGCACTTTAGACAGCATGGCCCCAATGGCCTAGTCATATGCATTTCCTTTTGGCTTGTTATCATTATTTATCTGCTTAAAGGTATGTCAATCACAGAAAACCCTTATAGTATATATATAAAGTGTATAGTTATAAGTTGGTTCTCCCAAGCCTTATCGACAACGGGTGTCAGTCCGCCCTAACGGGACTTTGTAGAGTGACAGAAGTGGTATCAGAGTGGGTCATCCTAAGGAGTCTACAAAGCCCTGTCTATGTAGAATCTTGTTTATCGATGTGTTCTGCACCATATTTATAAGAAGGAGGCTACGCGACATTTAAGAGTTGTTACTTCTTTTCATTCTTTAGATCATGCAATAGAGCGAAGTGTAATATGTTGATTGTGTCTAACCACTAAATTATTTTGTATAGCAAGTATGCCTGAAACAAGGAAAAAGGCAGTAGAAGTGGTGGTTGGTATACCTAGACAGGTGAGACAATAAGATGAAACTCAAGAGGAGTCTTCGTCATAGACATCTCCAAATCCTCCAGTTCCTAGTGAACTAGAGAGCAGTGAAATTTCCCCAGAACCACCTGTTGATGCTACCATGTAGGATCTGAGAATTACAGTTTAGCTATTGACCTGTATAGTTGCTGGTCAAGGTCAATGGCAGGAAGGTCTAGTTACGGGTATAGGTGGTACAAATAGGGTAGCTGGTACCAGGATATGTGATTTTCTTAATTTGGACCATCCAACCTTCACTGGTTCAGATCCTAATGAAGATCCCAGGACTTTATTGATCAAATTTAATGTACTTTAGATGTTATGCACGTGAGTGTCACAGAAGTAGTCGAGTTAGTGACATATAGGCTGAAGGGTGTGGCTATATTGTCGTATGAAGCTTGGAAATAATCTAAGGGTATAGATGCACCTCTAACTACCTAGAAAGAGTTCAGAGAGGCATTTCTTGACCATTATTTGCCATTAGAGATTCGAGAGGCCCGTGCAAATCAATTCCTGAATCTTCACCAAGGGAATATGAGTGTGAGCGAGTATAGCTTTCAATTTAATTCCTTGGCAAGATATGTTCCTAATGTATTTGCTACAATGGTAGATAGGGTTCACCAATATGTAGATAGGTTGGATACGTATATGGTTAGAGATTGCACTATTGCTTCCTTGAATAAACATATAGATATAGCAAGAATGCAGGCTTTTGCACAGAAATTAGAGGATTAGAGGCAGAGTAAAATGACTCAAGAATCAGATAGGGCACAATCAGAGAGGGCCAGATCTACAGAGTAGTTTACACCACTCCAGAGTGATCTCAATCATCAGTTTACTAATAGACTGCCTAGGCCATTATCATCCAATTCTATAGCCAGTGCTCCACCACAACTTCAGGGGTCTCGAAGTAATCAGTTGGGTCAATGAGGTAAAGAGCAAGATGCCCGGGCAATAGGTTGTTCGGTAGGCTAATCAATGACTCCTAGGAAGCCTTGTCAATAGTGTGGAAGGAGTCATCCGAGTATATGTCACGTTAGGACAGATGTTTGCTATTTGTGTGGTATGCCAGGGTACATGATAAGGGATTGCCCAAGGAGATGTATGGGTAGTATGACACAATCTATTGGGTCAGCTATTGCATCATCGTCATCAGTTGCTCCAGTAGGTATGAGTCAGCAAGCACCTATGGGTCATGGTAGATGTGTTAGAGGGACAGCTAGCTCTAGTAGGGTCTAGAATCGCACTTATGTACTGGGGAGTCGATAAAATTTTGAAGCCTTACCTGATGTGGTCACAGGTACATTATCCATCTTTTCACATAATGTATATGTATTAATTGACCCTGGTTCTACACTATCATACATCACTCCACTAGTTGCTGGGACGCTTAAAAGAACACCCAAATAATTAAGCAAACCATTTGAAGTATCCACACTAAACGGTGAATCTATTATGGCTAGGAAGGTTTATTATAACTGTGTAGTAACTGTTTGTGACCGTGTCACATTGGCTGACCTTATTGAGCTAGAAATGGTAGAGTTTGATGTGATAATGGGTATGGATTGATTAGCTTGTTCTTATGCCACTGTGGATTGCCAAACTAAGAGGGTGTACTTCCATTTTCCAAATGAGGCAATTCTTGAATGGGAAGGCAATGTTGGGGCCCCAAAGTGGAAGTTTATGTCTTACTTTAAGGCCAAAAAGATGATATCCAAGGGGTATGTATGTCATTTAGTTTGAGTAAGGGATGTGGATGCAGAATCGCCAACTCTTCAATCAGTCCTAGTAGTAAATGAATTAGTTGATGTGTTCCCTGAAGAACTCCTAGGCTTACCTCCTGAACGAGGAATAGATTTTGGTATTGACTTACTCCCAGGCACTTAACCTATTTCTATTCCTCTATGTAGAATGGCCCCAACAGAATTGCATGAATTAAAAGAGCAGCTAAAAGATTTACTGGATAAGGGTTTTATAAGACCTAGTGTGTCCTTCTGTGGTGCACCAGTGTTATTTGTACACAATAAGGATTGCACCTTGAGAATGTGTATCAACTATCAACAATTGAATAAGGTGACAATTAATAATAAATATCCCCTCCCCAGGATTGATGACTTATTTGATCAGTTACAGTGTGCGAAATGTTTTTCAAAAATTGATTTGAGATCAGGTTATCACCAAGTCAGGGTCAAGGAGCAAGGCATACCCAAAACAGCTTTCAAAACACACTATGGTCATTTTGAATTTCTTGTTATGTCATTTGGGCTAATAAATGCACCAGCAGTTTTTATGGATCTAATGAACAAGGTATTCAAGCCATTCTTGGGTGTGTTTATGATAGTATTTATAGATGATATTTTAGTTTATTCAGGATCAAAAGAGAACCACATGGATCACTTGCGCCAGGTGCTACAGGTTCTTCGTGATTGACAATTGTATGCCAAATTTTTTAAATGTGAATTTTGGCTAAAGTCAGTGGCATTGTTGGGTTATATTGTGTCTGATAAAGGAATAAGGGTTGATTCACAACATATAGAAGCTGTGAAGGATTGGCCAAGACCAACAACACCCATGGAAGTTCAAAGCTTCTTAGGCTTGGCAGGCTATTATAGGAGATTTGTTGAAGGTTTTTCTTCTATTTCTACACCGCTAACAAAGTTGACACATAAGGAAGCTAAGTTCCAATGGAATGATACATGTGAAAGAGCCTTCCAGGAGCTAAAAAATAAGCTAACTTCTACACCTATGCTAGTACTTTTGGAAGGTATTGAGGGATATGCAGTGTATTGCGATGCTTCAAGAGTTGGCTTAGGGTGTGTATTGACACAGAATGGTAGGGTAATTGCTTATGCATCCAGGCAACTATGACTACATGAGAAAAACTACCCAACACATGATCTCAAGCTAGCAGCAGTTGTATTTGCTCTAAAAATATGGCACCACTATTTGTATGTGGTCCACTTTGACATATATACTAATAATAAGAGCCTGTAGTACATCTTTATGCAGAAAAACCTAAACTTAAGACAACAACGACTGCTAGAGCTAATAAAGGATTATGACGTGGATATATTGTACCATCTAGGGAAGGCAAATATGGTAGCTGATGCTCTGAGTGGTAAGGCAATCATAAATACTAGTGATCAAGCTGTCCTAAATCAAGGAATAGCCAAGTATATACGTCAGCTAGCAAATTTGGGAGTTCTCCTTCTTGAAACTCCAAAGGAAGGGGTTAATGTGCATAATGCTATGGAGTCTTCATTGCTAATATAAGTAAAAGAAAAATAGTTCGAGGATCCTGTTCTATGACAACTGAAGGAAAGGTGAGTCATGGTATGATAAAGGCTTTGAACTTGCATAAAATTGAGTACTATATTATCAGAATAGATTATACGTGCCTGATATTAATAGCTTAAGAAGGCGGATAATGGAAGAAGCCCATCATTCTCGATACTTCATCCACCCAGGGTCAACTAAGATGTACTATGACCTGAAGGGAACGTTTTGGTGGGGAGACATGAAAAAGGACCTTGCAGAATTTGTAGCTCAATGTCCAAATTGGCAATGAGTAAAAGTAGAACACCAAAAGCAAGGAGGTTACATGCAGTGTGTAGAACTTCCAACATGGCAGTGAGATATGATTAATATGGACTTTGTTACAAGTTTGCCTCGCTCCTCTCAGAAGTTTGACTCTATATGGGTAATAGTTGATAGACTCACAAAGTCTGCACACTTCTTGCTGGTGAGGAGTGATTATACAGCTGAAGAATATGCCAAGCTATACCTAATAGAGATAGTTAGGCTACATGGAGTCCCAATCTCTATCATATCTGACTGACAAGCTCAATTCACTGCAAAGTTTTGGAGGTCCTTTCAAAGGAGTTTAGGGATACAAGTGAGTTTGAGTACAACATTCCACCCTCAAACAGATAGGCAAGTAGAACACACCATTCAGATACTTGAAGATATGTTGCGACCTTATGCATTGGACTTTAAAGGTAGTTGGGTGTACCATTTGCCACTTATTGAATTTACCTATAGTAATAGCTACCATGTGAGTATCAAGATGGCACCATATGTAGTTTTGCGTGGAAGGAAGTGTAGGTCACTGATTGTACGATTTGAAGTGGGGGAAACCACCTTACTTAGGACAAACCTAGTACAACAAGCCATGAAAAATGTTAAGATGATACAACAGCAACTAGAAATAGCACAAAGTTGGCACAAATCATAAAAGGATGTCAGGAGAAGACGACTGAAATTTTCAGTAAGTGATTGGGTATTTTTAAATGTGTCTCCAATGAAAGGGGTTACGATCTTTGGTAAGACGGGAAAATTGAGTCCATATTACATAGGGCCATATCAGATTATTAAGAAGGTTGGGCAAGTTACAGATGAACTAGGGCTACCCAGGAGCTTTCAATGGTTCATCCAGTTTTTCATATCTCTATTCTTCAGAAATGCAAAGGTGACCCATTCCATATCACTCTTATTTAGAATGTACAGGTTAAAAAGACCTCACCTATGAAGAAGTGCCTATTTCTATTCTAGATCATCAAGTTAAGAATCTAAGAAACAACGAAATAGCTTTAGTTAAAGTACTTCAGAGGAACCAGCAAGCAGAAGAGATAACATGGGAAGCTGAGGATGCGGTGACATTGAAATATCCTCATTTATTTGAAGCTAATGCAAAAGTCCAACATACAGAATTGGGACACTAATAGGTACCTGGTATTGAATACTTAATGTTTTGTTAAAGTTTGTACAAGTAGAGGTTTAAACTCGGCTAAGCTATCCAATTGTGCTAACATTCAAGGATGAAAGTTCCTAAGGGGGGAGGATGTAACACCCCACACCTTACAATATTGACATAATGCAAATGAAACATGACATGGTTTGGAAAAAGTAGCGCTTATTTTCAAAAATTCTTGAATTTCGCGTTAATGGTCTATATGTCCGTCTAGCACTTAAGAGAGTCGAGTGTATACATATTTTGTGTCGAATTGAGGAGATTAATGCCTTAAAATGAAGTGAGAGAATTACGGTGCTTGTAGGACTTAGGAAGCAAGAAGGTGAGTTAGCTACTTGCTTAGCTTAAATTACTAACTAAACGGAGATGAGGCTCCACGCCGAATTTGTCCAAGTTCGATTATGAATAAAGTCTGTGTTAAGGATGTAACTTGGACCAATGTTGTAGCATCATAAATGGACCATATAATTAGCCCAATAAGGATATAAAGAGAGCCCAAGACCATTACAATATTCTTAGCAAGTTAGGCCCAACTAATTAAGAAGAAGAAATTTGAAAAATGGGCAGCAAAGGCCCATGTATTTAGAGCTCCAAAAGGCCCAAAGGAAATGAGGAAGGAGCAGCATAACCTACTTGGTGATGTAAGGCACAAATAGATTTAGTACGTCGTCCAAGTATCACTTTCAAATAGGGTCAAAGCAGCTCCCACAAAACCATCGTTCATTTGAAACACTTGAACTCACAAAAAAAAAAACAGATTTGTCTTCAAAGTTCTCTCAACTTTTCTTCACTTTGGAAAGCAGATAAAAGGGACTTCTAGGCTTCTTATACAATCCCTATACCTTGACTATAGTAGGAAGTAAGTTTATACATGTGTTTAATATGGTTTGCTTATGAAAAATAAGAAATAGATGCTAGTTACACTTGCTGAAATCTGTTGGACAGATTCTTCGCAGAAAGTTGCTGCACCTTTTCCTTTTGTTTTGGTGATTTCTCTATGGTTTTTAAGTTAGTGTTATTTACATGGTTTGATTTATAAACATCACCTTAACGTTGCTGCCCTGGTTTTGGTTTCATGTAACAAGCGCGTTTTAACGAGTTATCTTAAGCGTTATGTTGATTGGAATTTGCGGTCTTATGTCACGTCCTTCATCACTTCATAAATTCTGTTATCTAACTGTTTTTGGTATGTTTATATGTGTAAATATATCTGGAATAGGTTGGTTAAAGTTGGAATAGGTTTGGAGTTGTCAACGTCGGAATGTAGCGAAGGAAGGTAACGTTATGCTGTCCGTTTTTAGATTGTGTGGAATTGCTATGTGTTGAACTTTGTGGGCTGTTGTAAGACTGTCAAAAGGCTGAAATAAGATGTATATGACATATAAGTGAGAATTGTTGTTCGAAAATATGATTATAAGTGAAAAGGCTGAACGAAAAGCCTTGACGTTGCTAATTAAAAGCTTGTTGCCCGTGTGTTGTTTTATTATGTGATTGAGCTACCAAGATGTGTTTATTGGCTGCTAATGCTAGTTTATCACCTGCTATATTTTAGATAAATAGTTAGTGGAAGGGAAGGTTATCTTGAGTTAGTAGCGAGGTCTGACAATGAGGTATGTAAGGTTACTTGATTTCGTATCACTTGGCATGAAACATAGATCCCTCGTGGGTGCATAAAGGCACTTTCCGACTCTGACACAAGTACTAACCATCCCTCCAGTCTTTTACATATTTATATGATTCCATACATAGTTACCTTCAAACCCGCCTAGATACTTTGACACCAAGTTATATGACTTCCTGCTACAAAATAAAGTTCAAAAGTTGTTCCATTTCATACGTATTGCCTCATTTGTTTTATGTACTCTTTTCATTATCATATTGTCTTATATAATTATCCCCATGGCATGTGCTATATATACTATCTTACAGCTCCAATGCTATGGCCACTATAAGAATCATCTCAAAGGTAATTAAAAGATAAAGTTTACAGTTTTGATAGGTGGTAGCACGAAGGGGTTCAAGAAGAAACTAGCATACGGACAATCCTAATACAGTACTACGGGTGGAGCCCAAGGGGGTTCAGAAAGAACCTAGCATAGGGACGATATCGAAACAGTTTACCACTGATCAGTAGGTCATTTGATTATAGCTGTGCACAGATTTTACAGTACAAATTTTACAGTAAAGGTAAAGTGATATAAAGGACATAAAGTACATGATTCCACAACATAACTAAGGATGGTCTCTGATCTTCCACAGATGCATGGTTTTATTTGAGTTGTTACTTTATATATAGTATATCCTACCTTACATACTCAGTAGATTATCCCGTACAAACGTCCCTTACGGGGGACCTGCATTTCATGCTGCAGGTAGAGGTGCTAGTAGATCTCCCAGTAGGAGTACAGGATATTTTGTTATTGTCACCATGCTCCAGGTTGCTTCGAGGCTTCGTACATATCTCGCACTTTAGACAGCGTGGCCCCAACGACTTAGTCATATGCATTTCCTTTTGGCTTATTATCATTGTTTATATACTTAAAGGCATGTCAAACATAGAAAACCCTTATAGTATATAGAAAACGCATAGTTACAGGTTGGTTCTCCCGAGCCTTATCGGCAACGGGTGCCAGTCTGCCCTAACAGGACTTTAGGGCGTGACATAAGCAATCAAATCGAATTATGAATTTTTCAATAATACAAAAAAAATGTGTCAAGCACGCCGCTTCCGCGATGTGCCAGTGTATATTTTTGAGCATGTCTTTTTGTACTCAGTCCAAGACTTTTAAGTCTTGGGCCTAAGCCTTTCCACATAAGAAAATACCTATACTTAGGCATTTTCACCCTCATATCATTCAAAATATTCCCCAATATTCACCAAAATACTTAGTCCTATATTTGTCTAAAAACGCAAGTCTCAAAACCCTCTTCAAATCTAAGGATTTCCTCTCAAGCTTCAAGTCTTCATCTCCAATCTTCATCAAGTTCATCTCCAAAGCTAAGGAATGTGGGTTTCTTTCATTCATGATGCCTAAGCTTTCTTTTCCCCAAAATTGCATGATTTAAAGTTGATTTACTTATGGGTCTTAATTGTTATGAAAATCATTGCACACTATGTTTGAGCTTATGACATTGTGATTATTTTACCATATTTTGAGCTATGAATCTACGATCAATTGAAAGGTTGGGTGAAGGGTTTTGTTGTCTATGGATTGAGAGTGTTACCAAGTATCTCTCGAAGCTTTTACATGGAATTTAATAGCATGATGTCACTCTTGAATTGCATGGTTTTACACTAGCACTACACACCCTCTAAGTGTTTGATAAAATATCCGAATGTGGTATCTTGAGGAATGAAAGGTCCAAAGCATATCTTATCAGTTGAATGACTTTATGATGATGAAATGGATATTTATATGAGTTATGTTTTTGAGAAGTATCTATGTTATTCTGAAATGACAACCTTGGTGGAGGGTATGATGTCCATCTACCTTTGTTAAGGTGTAGATACCTTGACCACCTAATTGAATAGTATGATGTCCATTAACCTGTAAGGGCTTGATAGCTTGACCACCTAATTGGAGGTTGTGATGTCCATTAACCGACAAGGGGTTAATACCTTGACTACATAAATAGAGGGTGGGATGTCCATTAACCACTGTTGAGTGGTTGATACCTTGGCCACCTTGATGAAAGGTGTGATGTTCATTTACTGATTAAGGGGTATATGCTTTGATCGCCCTCCAAGGGGGTGCCAAACCTTGGATTCTAAGCACTAGTTTCTTAGTCTATATTGATGGTCTCTTTTTACTTATGTATTATTATTTATATATGCATGATTTTACTTCAAATATCATTCATATATGTGATATCATTACTATGCTATCCATTGTCTATGTTTATGCATTTTGATTGTGTTGCCTATATCTTATTGCAT
Source organism: Solanum sejunctum (assembly GCA_025642045.1). NCBI lineage: Eukaryota > Viridiplantae > Streptophyta > Magnoliopsida > Solanales > Solanaceae > Solanum > Solanum sejunctum. The sequence continues at coordinate 9,183,151 of JAOTQJ010000111.1, read as the reverse complement.
TACATCCTACATACTTAGCTTATTTAAATGTGCTAACACATACTCTATGCATACTCTAGGAACTGGAGCTGTATTTGGTCATCCTCCTTCTCCACGTGGCTAGTGGCTTCCATTCAAGCTAGAAGGTGAATCTTCATGTTGAGGGAAATATCAATGTTCTTATGCTATGTATTTAAGAATGTCTTTACTTTTTGGTATACTTTGACTATGAGAGTGAGCTCGGTTGCTTGTTTTGGCCTCACTAAGTTTTATGTTAGAGGTGTTGTTGGACAAGTTTTGTATTATGCTTGAGCTTTGATTCACTTATGATATTTAAGCTATTTAAATATAAGTCTCTCTCCCACAGTCCCAATTTCCCTTGTTTATGTTTCTTATGATGAATTATCTTGCTTTCATGACCAAGGATGTGTGATGATATGCTATCGGGCTTGTTTGGGATTGCTTCGGGTTCCCCATTCACCGGTCATGTCTAGGTACTGGGCTTGGGTTGTGACAAAGATGGTATCGGAACACCAGGTTGTTAGATCCTCAGAGTCTAACACACCACATCGATTAGAGTCTTATTGATGGTCGCATTGTACATTATAACTATGAGTAGAAAGCTATGAGACATTTTATGAATTGTTTTCCTTCTTTATGTTCTAAGTCATTCCACAGAGCTGGAGTAAATTGTCGCCCTTAATTATTTTTCTTTGCTATGCTAGATCATGCCTAATACTCAAGGAAGAAGGGCCCAAACTCCTGAGGAACAACCTACCAATGGTGAGCTCCGGGATGCTCTCACTATGCTTGCCCAAGTTGTGGCCAACCAAGACAACCAAGAGGTCCAAGCCATTTATGCTACTACCCTAGGAGCTAGGGTAGGGGACTTTTTGAGGATGAATCCTTTGGTGTTTTATGGGTCAAAGGTAGATGAAGATCTACAAGAGTTCATTGGTGAGGTCTATAAGATTTTAACTATCAGGGGTGTTGGGCCGAATGAAAAGGCAGTATTGAAAGTGTACAAACTCAAAGGGGTACCCCAAATATGGTATGATCAATGGTAGGGGAAGAAGGTAAATGGTAATATGATTCTATGGGAGGAGTTCAAAATGGCCTTTCTTAATTGATTCTTCCCACTTAAGCTTAGGGAAGCTAATTGGTGGAGTTCACGAACTCAAAATAAGGTGCTATGAGTGTGAGGGAGTATGCCCTCAAGTTCACCTAACTTTTGAAATATGCTCCTCAATTGGTGTCCGATACAAGTACTAGGATGAACAAATTTGCTATGGGTGTTTCCGACTTGGTGAGTAAGGAATGAGGATTCGCTATTTGATTGGTGACATGGATTTGTCCTTTTGATAACTTATGTCAAGCAATTGGAGGAAGAAAAGATGAGGAAGAAGAGTTATAAGGAGGCTAAAAGGGCCCGCCTTGAATGAAAGTTTTGGAGTCCTAAGGAAAGAAATGTTATGGTGCCTTATGATAGATGTCCAATATGTGGTAGATGCCATGACATCCCATGCTTGGGAGGAACTAATGCTTGTTATAAAGTGGGGAGACATGTCATAAGATGAATTATTGTCCTCATAACCACAACAAGGGTAATGGTGGTGAAGTTAATCAAGGGGCTTCTCTAAGATATAATCGATTTTATGCTCTTCAAAGGAGCAAGACGTGGATAGGGCGCTCGATATTTCTACCGTTATGTTAAAGTTTTCTTGATTTAGATATCTGTGCATTATTGGGGCCGTAGTGCCATTGTCTCTTCCTTTATTATTTTTTAGTTGCTAGAAAGTCCATAAGAGTTATTCCATGATCATCTTGCATTTGGTCTTGCCTTACGATTTTGAGTTGGTGTGGTGAATTTTGATGTTGTACTTGGAAGGCAAAAGTTGCATGCATGTCATGTCTTCTTTGGTGGTAAGACCCGTAGAGTTATATTCTGACTCCCTAATGAACCCGTCTTTGAGTGGGGGGGTGTCAAATGGTAGCAAAAAAGGTAGGTCTGTTCTTGTCGTAAGGTTCATTTGATCTCTAAGGGTTTCCCAAAGTTCTTATTGCATAAAAATCTTGTCTTGTGATCTTGGATGAACTTAGCTTGATGTGTTAGAGGTTTTGGAATAATTTGGGTTACTTGCATAGCATTCTTCCAATGAGTGTAGAACCCATAAGGTTGTAATATGATGGTTGAAGATAGTCGATCTATTGAGTCAACTACAATGAGCTAGTCACTTCACTAAGATTGATCTTTAGTTTGAGTTTTGTCCCCAAGTGAGCATTGTTAAAATTGGAGGAGTTGTTTGGTTGGCTTATGCATCAGTTATGTTTATGGATTTCGTCAATAAGCTCTTAAAACCCAACCTTGGCATGTTTGGTGGCATCTAATAATGATGTATTGATTTATTTAGAGCTTGTGAATCATTTGGGGGTAGTGTTGCAAGTCTTGGGAAATAAGAGGTTATTCGTTAGATATGATGAGTGTGAATGGTGTGTAACAAGGAGATGGTTAGAGCTCCTTAAGGATTAGGGTATGTGTGTGCATTAGTTTTTCCGATAAGGCTAGTGTTGGGGTTGGTTCTCTAAGTAGCATAGTGTAAGTGGATAATGGTGGCAAAGAGGTGACTAGTGGGGTCTATTGGTTGGTTAAATTGGAAGTTAGGTTAAAGGAAGTTGAGAATAGTAGTATAGTGTTCTTGGTGGTTCCAAATCTTCTTTGGTTGAGGAGGTCTAGTTTAAGCGAGGCCTTGATTCCACCTTATTAAAGTTGAAAGTTTTGGGTGGATAGGTGGTAGAGTGGAGGTTATCTCCGAAGGGGGAGATGAAAGTTCATGGCAATAAGTGGCATAGGTGTGGTTAAGGTTGGCAAATAAGTTATGGTTGTGAGTCCTTTTAGTGTGTAAAAGAAGTTGGTAAGGTTGCATATGGATGTCATTTGCCTAGGGATATGATTATGGCTTGTTTGGTTCTTTATGTTTCTAGGTTGAGGAGATGTATTAGTGGCTCTAATGCTATAAACTCTTTGAGATGGTGGGTGATGCGGAGGATAAGTTGACTTAGGAGAAGGTCACAGTGGAGGTGTGTATGCATGAGTGAAGAAGTTGTCTAATATTGATGTTGTGTTCGTCAAGGCCCTTTTGGTGGAGTCATCTATTTGTATGTGTCTCTTGGGGAGCCGGTGCGAGCATAGAGAAGTGATATCCATATCTCTTTCATTCTATTCAAGCTTATGAAAATATGTCAAGTCCATTTCTATGACTCCAAGTCTTGTATTTGAGTCCCTAGGGCATTGCATGCACTCATGTTTATGTTGATAAGTTCAAAACGATTTTGACACTTATGTTGAGATTTTAAAAATAGTGTGTTAAACGTAATGTTGCATTCTTGTTGGGGCTGACTTGTTCATGATCACTCCCGACATGTATGATTCTTTTACATTCGGGGATGAATGTTCCCAAGGGAGAGATATTGAAATGACCCAAATAGTGCTCGAAAATGTGCCTTAAAAATGCCCGAAATCGTAATTCCATATATCTAAAAATCTATTCATTATTTTGAAAATTTAACTTCATATTCTTGTTCATAGGGGCAAATTTAGAGAGAAAAGGGTCTAACCCCAATTTTTAAGCAACTAAATCAGATTATGAATTTTTCAAGAATACAAAAAATAGTGTGTCAGGCGCGCCTCCTCCGCAACGCACCAGTGATTTTTTTTGAACCTGTCTTTTTGTACTCGGTACAAGACTTTTTATGTCTTGGTGCTAGGCCTTCCCACATGGCATAATACCTATACTTAGCTATTTTTCACTCTGATATCATTCAAAGCATTCCCTAAATTCACTAAAACACTTAGTCCTATATTTCTCTCAAAATTAAAGTTTCAAAACCCTCTCCGGATCTAAGGATTTCCTCTCAAGCTTTATGTCTCCAACTCCAATCATCATTAAGTTCATCTCCAAAGCTAAGGTATGTGGTTTCTTTCATGGGTTCCTTTAGCCCATGATGCCCAAGCTTTCTTTTTCTCAAAATTGCATGATTTAAAGTTTATTTACTCCTGGGTCTTAATTATTATGAAAATCACTACACACTATGTTTGAGCTTATGAAATTGTGACTGTTTTACCATGTTTTGAGTTATGAATCTAAGATCTATTGAAAGGTTTGGTGAAGGTTTTTCGTGTCTATGGCATGAGGGTGTTACCAAGTATCTATTGAAGCTTTTACATGGAATTTACTAGCATGATTTCACTCTTGAATTGCATTGTTTTACATTAGCACTATACACTCTCTAAGTGTTTAATAAAATATCCAGATGTAGTCTCTTGAAGAAATGAAGGTCCAAAGCATGTCTTACGAGTTGAATGACTTTATGATGATTAAATGAATGTTTATATAAGTTATGCTTATGTGAAGTATCTATGTTATTCTAAGATGACCGCCTTCGTTGAGGGTGTGATGTCTATCAACCGTTACTAATCAGTTGATACCTTGATCACCTAATTGGAGGGTATGATGTCCATTAATCGGTAAGGGGTTTATACCTTGACCACCTAATTGGAGGCTGCGATGTCCATTAACTGGCAAGGGGTTGATACCTTGATCACCTAAATAGAGGTGGGATGTCCATTAACTATTATTGAGGGGTTGATACCTTGTCCATCTTGATGTAGGGTGTGATGTTCATCTACCGATTAAGAAATATATGCCTTAATCATTCTCCAAGAGGGTGCCAAACCTTTGATTCTAAGCACTACTTGCTTTTTCTGTATTGATAGACTCCTTTTACTTATGTATTATGATTGATATAAGCATGATTTTACTTCAAACATCATTTATACATGTCATAGTGTTACTATGCTATCCATTGTCTATGTTTATGCATTTTGATTATGCTGTCTATCTCTTGTTGCATTGCATCCTACACACTTAGTACATCCAAATGTACTAATGCATGTTCAATGCCTATATGATATTACCATGTAGGAACCAGCGCTCCATTTGGTCATCCTCCACCTCCATGTGGCTAGTGGCTTCCATTCAAGCTAGTTGGTAACTCCTCATGTCCGAGGGCAATATCTATGTTCTTATGCTATGTATTAATGATAATCTTTCCCTTTTGGTATACTTTGACTATGAAGGTGAGCCCGACTGCTTCTATTTTCCCCAGCCAAGTTCTATTTTTGAGATGTTATTGGACAAGATATGTATTATGCTTAAGCTTTCACTCACTTTTGATATTCTAGCTATTTAAATATAAGTCTCTCTCTCATAGTTGCAATTTCCCCTTGTTTATGTTTCTTATGATGAACTATCTCGCTTCTGTGACCAAGGATGTATAATGATATGCTGTGAGGCTAATTTCGGTTTCCATCAGGTTCCCCATTCGTGGGTCATATCTAGGACCTAGGCTTTGGTCGTGACACAAAGTGCCTTAATTGAAGCCACATCCTTGTTTTGAAGTTGCTTTACTTGCATATCCAAGATCTCATTTGGAACTCTTTCATAAGACAAGTTCTCCTTGGTGTGCTGCCAAAATATAACACATTTGATGCCTAAAACTTTGGTGTTTTCTCAACGTAACTTTTGTGGTTTTTATGTGTTTTTTGGTTTGTTTTTGTTGGAAAATATGATTTGTATGATTTGGGAAAGATGCAGACTTTTTCTAATTTTTGAGAACATTATGAGACCCTTATGAGTCATAGAGCCTTCTAAGAGTCATAAAGGTAGTTTTCTGAAGGTTTCTAGTGTTGGATAAATGTCTGAAGTTCAACTTTACAAGATCCCTATATGAGTCATAGATCATTCTACAAGTCGTATAGAGGGGTTTCATGAAAATTTCCAGAGATGGACCAGAAGATGCATGTGAAGTGTATGAGAAGGCAATATTAGTCATAGATCAGACTACAACCCGTAAAGTGGATAAGTTGCAGTGAAGTTCAAGAATCATGAAGCTAAATATGAAAGACCAATGTTGACTAGTAAACCCCGTTGTGAGTCATAACATGAGCCTAGAAGATGCCAATCACTTTTTCTATCATTCTTAGGTACTTGTCTGTAAATAAGGTCATTAGGAGTAGACTTTTGCAAAGAACAAAATTAAAGATTACATTTTACGGTTTTATACTTAGAGACTAAATATTGTAGAGAAGAATACACTTGTTGATTCATTGTATCTTTCAACCATGTGATTCTCAATACAAATTGGGTTTGCTTGTTTTCAGTCTATTTAGGTAAGAGATTAATTGTGTTTTCTCAATTCATAGTTTTTATTATCTACCTATAGCATGAGTAGCTATACCCACAACTTCGGGTTATGGGAACCATGAAGATTTGACCAAATAAATCTAGATAATTTGCAATTTTTAGCATGGGTATTTGCATATATTAAAAAATTCTCTTCATTTTACATGTTTTCTAGTTGTGGCCAACTTAGAACTCGCCTACTGTTACCCTCCCGATCTAGGTGCTAATGAATAGAAAAAGAGATTGGTTAATAAGATTCAATGATGTATTCCCGTCTAATCAACCGAACTAGACCAAAGGGAGGTTGAATGGGACTATGAGTAATGGTTAGTATAGCACACTATGGAGATAGTAAATTCGACCTTCACCTTTAACCAAAGGGTTGGAAGAACTTAAAGTACCTTTCTGCATGCGATATTCTAGTTAAGAATTATGATATCCAGGGATGTTGAGTTAATTAATCATGGGAAACACAACACTTAAGTTGCTCTCCATTATTGACTATCTTCCATTTTAGCTAGAATAGTATAATTTCTTATTAACCATTGCAACCCCCTCTTTTTTTGGGAATTGAGTTAGTTAATACTTGAATTGTTTATTGCTGAATCGATTTTGAAAGTCTCTGTATTTTCTGTGGGATTTGACCCTTACCTTTTTTTAGGTTTATTAATTTGACAATGATCGCTTTGCCTCAAAAGAGAGGTATAACTTGAGCATAATCAATGAATATGGTGTCGTCACCGGGGAATACAACTAGACTTTGATTGAATTCACTAATAGTATAATTCGAGTATTAATTTCTTAATTCCCTTGTATTTTACTTTTGTTTTTATTTTTGTTTTGTTTCTTTGCAGGGTATACTAGTTATTGTATGATGAATACAAGGAGCCAAGGAAATCCCTTAGGTCCAATTGATTTAGCGATACAACAAATTTCAAGAAGAATTGCTTAAGCAAACGCCAATATCACAATTAATAAAGTTGTGAATCAGAATGTTGATGTTGATGATAGGGATGTAAACCCACCTCCTTTAGAGCATGTTCCATAGCCTAGGGATTTTAATGACAATGCTTATCGGTAGAATCAATATAGGTTGAACCTATTGCTATGGATGTTACCAGGGCTATTGTGTTGCCACCATTACTGGCTGACACAAAGTTCACTTTTTCTAGTGGGTTAATCTAAATTCTCCAAAATCATGGTTTATTTGCTGGTCTACCATCAGAGGATCCACATAGAAATTTGCATAATGTCATATTTGTGTGCAAGAGTTTAATGGGGACACAAAATTTATCTATTGATGTCGTAGCGCTTCGTGTCTTCCCATTTTCTCTTATAGGAAATGCAGTATTATGGCCATCTAAGCTCCCATAGAATTCGATCACCAATTGGGGAGATTTGTAAAAGGCCTTTTTAGACAGTTATTTACTGAGGTCAAAAAAGCTCATGTTAAAAGATCAAATCAATAATTTTGAGCAACTTCTAAGTGATTCGATTAGTACTATATAGGAGAGGTTTACTATGTGTTTGAGAAGCATCCTTGACCATAAGATTGTAGATGATGCTTTGGTAGAGATCTTTTATCATGTCCTTGATGAGAATAGCCAAGCTTGTACCGATAGTATAGTAGGGGGCATGTTTTTATAGCAACCTTTCACAAGAATTATCTAATGGATAGAACAAGTGGTCAAAACTAATTGTGCATGAGGACAATAGGAGAGATCTTCTATGAGACGTTTATGTGCTATTAATTTTGGTTCAGAGCAAGCTAAACTCAATGAGGAGATTAGGTAACAACTTGCTCAACTCTGCACAAGCATGGATGTAGTGATTAAACAAAATCAAGTAAGAGTGAATCCGGTAGTCCACTAGCCTCCAAGTACACCCATGTACGATGAGCTTTATTATAATGAGGATGCTTGTTTTTTGAGTGATTAAGTGGTGGGTTTCCATTCTGAACTATTGGCGCCAAGGTCAAGGGAACTATGGTGGAAACTATGATCGAAAAGGAGCTTATAGAGATAACCAAGGTAGTTATTATGAGAGGAATTGGGGTCTTAAAGTAGATTGGTGTGTAAGAGATGGTATTAGAAATGGTCTATATGTGTCACCACATAATTCAGATGCTAGTACAAGTAATTCTAGAATTAAAGAGATGTTTGATTGTTTGTTAAACAAGGCTGAGACCTAAGATGAAACTCCACGGGGAATGAAGTTCGATAATTCAAGCATTAATCAAAAGATAGAGGCTCATTCTTTGGCAATTTAATAGCTCGAGCAACAATTTAGTTAAGTTTCTACTAAGTTGAATCAGCGTCAGAAAGGTACATTGCCTAGCAATATAGTTTAAAATCTAATGAATGAAAGGCAGTGTATGGCAATTACAACTAGAGGTGGCAAAAGTAACATTGATCCTTCTATGTCGGTTGAGGTAGAAGATGTCTATGAAAAAGAAGTTACAGATAAGGATGTTATGGAAGGAGAAGATTGTGTCAAGGATGGGATAGGTGAAGCAATTAAAGAGTCAAGGTAGTAAAACACCATCCCAAGGCCTCCTTCTCCTTTCCCTCAAAGACTTAATAAGAGAGAGGAGGAAGGCAAGTTCAAACACTTTCTCTCTATGCTTAAGCTACTATCTATCAATATCCCTTTGATTATAGCTTTGAAGAAAATGTCGGGTTATGTAAAGTATATGAAAGACTTGGTTAATAAGAAGAGGATTGTGAGTCAAGAGCTTTCTAAAGAACTTCAATACTGCAGTGCTATAACTACTAAGTCATTAGCTCAAAAGCGTAAAGATCCAGGTGCTTTCACTGCAAAAGCGTAAAGATCCAGGTGCTTTCATTGTACCATGAATTGTAGAAGAGGTATAGTTTGCAAGAGCAATTTGTGATTTGGGTGCTAGTATCAATTTAATGCCTCTTGCGATTTTGAAGAAGATTGGATTGGGTGCCCCTACTCCTACTAAGATATGGTTGTTAATAGCGGATAGAACTGTCATGAAACCAGAAGGGATACTTTATCATGTGTTGGTAAAAATGGACAATTTCATATTTCCTACGAATTTTATGATTTTAGATTATGAAGTTGATTTTTGAAGTCCCTATTATCTTCGGGAGATGGTTTTTGGCTACGGGGAGAGCTCTAGTGGATATGGGGTCCAGCCAAATCATATTTAGGGTTAGGTTTGGGCAATTGAGGAAGTCTAACTACTCAAGATTTCTAAGTCATGCCGCAACAACAAAATTATTTTGCTACTTGGTAGGAAACCCAAGGGTTTTTGATTTTTTAGCTTGTTTCCGTGCTTATTTTCAATTTTTAGACTCTTAGGTAGTTGTTTGACTATGTTTTACTTGATAATTTTTGACATGGGTTTTGTTGCTTATAGGGTTAAAGTGCATTTTGCGAAGAGTATACAGGTTCAAGAATAAGCCAACAGATTTTGTAGAGAATTGCATTTGGTGCAATCTCTACGACTGGGCTTACAAGTTATATTGCACTTATGACTCCTAATCCTATCTCGTACAGTGAGCAGGATAAACATGCACTCTACCCACAAGCCAACTTAACAACTCATAGATTAAACTATGAGTTGTGAATGGGGTTCATGGAATCCAGGTATGTTTCTAAATTTTTCCAAGTATTGAGAGGTCTATGAGACCATGACTTATGAGTCATAGACCAAGCTACAACTCATAATCAGGGTTTCGTAGACCCTGATTTGTTAAATTTAAAACTTTTATATAGTAAGATATAAAATGGGAATCAAAATATTTTGACCCCACATTTACTCTAATTTACTAAAATTTCCCAGTTTTTCTTTTCTATTATTTCTAATTATTTTTTTGACTTCAACAAGTGTTTTTCAGCAAGAAATTTTTTGCCATATCTAGGGTTTCTTTGCTAATCATTCTCTCTATATTCTTCAAGTCTATCATCTCCTCTGGTAAGTTCTTGATTTAATTTTTGATCTTTAAACTTGCCTTGTCAGTGTTTAATTTTGATGATGATTATGATAGGCTTGATTGTAAGCATGAATCGTTTGTGTATGCGATGTATGACTGAGAGATTAGGGTTGTCATCAATTAAATTGATTATTTGGGCCCTAAATTAAGCCTTATAGCTTTGATATTATTGATTGAGTGCCTATGATATCATGTTTCTTGTTTGATTAAATGGTTGCAAATCGTTCTTGAATGTAAATTGATTATCGATAAGATAGGAGTATGACAATGTTTGGGCCAAATTGATTTAGTCAGAATTATAACATGATTAATGCTTGTTGTGCCTATTGAACTATACCCGAAGTGTATCTGAATGTGATTGAGTGATTGTTGCTTGTGACTTGGTGGATGGCACTATAGGTGCATTTTTGTTTGAAAGAATTAAGGAGGGTTGAGATGATAGAGCATTGATGCTAAATCTTTTTTGATAAGCTGAATTTATGAAATCATGTTTGAGGTACGGGGTATTATGTGCTTAACATACAAGTATTCATATTCTTGATTTTATGCTTGTATCATAGAGTTTGAATTGTTCGTAGGGTCCATGTGATGAACTTAGATAATTTAGCTACCTATCGTTTATTCTTTACGAGAGCCTTTTACGACTCGCAGATGAGTCTATGAGTCATAATTACCTCTCGTGTGAAGTTACAGTGACTTGAATCTCTAAGTATTCATGATATGAGTCCTTCAATGAGTCATATATCAATTTAGGACTCGTAGATAGCTCTTGTAGACTAGTCTATTTTGAAATTACTCCTTGGAAGTTTATATGAAATTAGTTTATGACTCGTAAACCAAGTTTTGAGTCATACCTGGGTCTTGTATAGTTTTCAAGTGTTCAATATTGTCTTGCATGTCTAGTTCATGGGACCATTTTATTACTGATAGTTCTAACTCTGACTAATAACTGGTTTAGTATTGCCCTTCTGCAACTAATCCAATTCAGTTTTTGTTTTCTATTTTTTGATTATTGGGGTTAATTATAGGTTTTTTATGCTAAAATTTTCAAATACTATGGCCTTAAAAGGCAAATGTGTAGAGATTGAGGCTTTCAGAAAGTAGCTCAGGGATGAGCCCACTGATGATGAACAATCACCTTAGTCAAGTGGGTTGGTGGAAATTTATGATACCCAGCCTGACCCAGTAGCACTTCCCCCAATGATGAGAGCTATAGCTAGCGTTGGGCAGCCTCAGACTCAGCATGATATTCTTTCCTAGTGTGATGAGAAATGTAATGAGAGGATAGGGAGTAGCATGCCCCAGAGGTCTAGGTCCAGAGATGTGCAGAGTTTGGATGAAGGTTCCCATGATAGAGGAGATGCCAAATCCTCGGTCGCACCATCATCTTCTTTAGCACTAGATGCTAGCACTCGCTGGTGGTGAGTTGAGGTGATGGAGGCCATATTTCTGCAGGGCATGCTACCCAAAGAGCGGGTTGAACCTACTCGTTCGATATATGAGGAGCCCCAAGTTATTGATGATAGATTGAGCTGTATCCTAGGTCTGAAGGACTCGATTACACTATATGGACTTATATGGTTGACGGCGAGGCATGGATGATACGATCTAATTTTGTTGTGGGAGTTTTATGCAGCGTACGCATCCATTATTCTTTGAGATCTTCCTAAGGGGAATAGACCTCTCACAAAGCTGAGATTGATAGAGGTGCGAGTTAGAGGGTGACATGTCTATATTTTCAGAGGAGACGATCCACTATGTACTTTTTGGTCCCTATTACCGAGCTTCAACATTGATAGTTGAGTTTGATTATAGGTTGGTGCAAGATAGAACAACATTGATTTCAAAGGATTTGGTACAGAGGACATAGTTGTTGAGATGGGTGGGTCGCATTGCAGAGTAAGGTCCAGAGCCTGCTTGGGTCACCACATATATGAAGCCTATGTAACTCCCCACACCTTACAATATTGGCACAATCCAAATGAAACATGACATGGTTTGGACAAATCAGCGCTAACTTTCAAAATTGCTTGAATCTTGTGTTAATGGGCTATATGTGCATCTAGTGCTTAAGAGGGTTAAGTGAACATACATTTTATGTAGAATTGAGGAGATTACGACCTTAAAATGAAGTTAGAGAATTTACGTGCTTGTAGGACTTAGAAGCTAGCAGGTGAGTCAGCTACTTGCTTAGCTTAAAATCGCTAGTTAAACGGATATGAGGCTCGACATCGAAATTGTGCAAGTTCGATTATAAATAAAGTCCGTGTTAAGGATGTAACTTTGGGCCATTATTGAACTTCACATATGGACTATATTTACATCCCAAGGATGATAGTAAGGAAGGACCAATGACATCATAAACTATTGGATACTTTGGGCCGAAAACTAAGTAAGAAAGGTTGGCAAAATAGGGAGCCCAAGTCCATCAACTTGGAGACCCATTTTGGCCCAAGTTTAATGGAAACGCTACTGGATAAGCATCTTATTATTGTGTGGTGTAAGATAGTCAAAATACCAAGAGAAGGTCTCCCAAAGTGGTAATATAAAGAGGGATAATAACAGCAAGTATCCATTCACTTTAACTTTGAAAAAATTTCTGCTTTCTCCCAACTTTATTGTTCTTCGTTCTTCACCCTGAAAAGCAGCTAAATAACTCTCCTAGGGTTATTGGAGAAGTCTTACACCTTGAAGTAAGTGGTAAGTAAGTTTACACATGTGTTTAGCATAGTTCTCTTATGAAAGACAAGAAGTAGATGTTAATATGTTGGTATTGGAATTTCTGGACAGATTGTGTACTAGGGATTCTTATGTGCTTTGTTTGTTAATTAAGAGGTTTTTATCTTGTTGAATGGATTTATTATGTATTAGTACTTAATTATGCAGTAAAGTTTGGTTTTACAGAAGTGTAAAAAGTCTGATTAACTGCTGTTACAGTCCACAAAAGTTCGTCGTTATATGATATCGCAATTCTGTGCTTCGTATGAACTTGTGGACTGTTGGAAAGCAAGTTGTTGCTTCACATCCTATATAACTGATTTGTTGATATTCTGAAACTGATTCATATCTGTTTGTATGTATAAATTTTGCTGGAAAAGTTTGGTTAAATTTGGAATAAGTTTGGAGTTGTCGACATCGAAGTGTAGCAATGGAAGGTAACGTTATGCTGTCCGTTTCTAGATTGTGTGGAATTGTGATGTGTTGTGCTTTGTAGGCCGTTGTAAGGCTGTTATGGACTTAAAATAGGTTTTAAATGATGTGTACATGCTAATGTGTAGTAGAAAATATGATTAGGTGCAGAAGAGTTAAATGAATACACCCGGGTTCATAAACCCCCGCTTGCTGCCCGTGTATTGTTTTCTTATGTGATTGAGATGACAAGATGTATTCATTAGCTTCTAAAGCTAGTTTTATCCTCTATAATGTTGTAGATAAGGTTTTGGAGGACGGAGGGTTATTTTGAGATAGTAACAAGGTCATACAATGAGGTATGTAAGGTTATTTGATTTCGTATCACTTGGCACGAAACATAGCTCTCTCCTTGGTACATAAAGGCATTCAACAACTCCGACACAACTATTAACCATGCCTCCACTTTTGTACATGTTCATATGATTCCATACATAGTCATCTTTAAAATTGCACAAATGCTTGGATACGAAGTTATATGAGTTCTTGTTGTGGAGTAAAGTTCACAAGTTATTCCAATTCATATGCATTTTATTATTTACGTAACGTACTCGTTTCACTATCATGTTGTAGTATGTGATTATTTGCATGTCATATGTTACATATACAGTCTTATAGCACTAATATTAGGGCCACCAAAGGAATTATCTCAAAGGTAATTGAAAGATACAGAATATAGTTTGATGGGTGGAGCCCGAGGGGGTTCAATTATTAACCTAGCATAGGGACGATCCTAATACAGTTTGATAGGTGGAGCCCGAGGTGGTTCAATAAGAACCTAGCATAGGGATGATCCCAATATAGTTTACCACTGATTAGTTGGTCATATGATTACAACTGTGCACATATTTTATAGTACAAATTTTTTAGTAAAGGTAAAGTGATATAAAGGACTTAAAGTACATGATTCTACAGCATTACTAAGGGTGGTCCCTGATCATCCATAGATGCATGGTTTCATTTGAGTTGTTACTTTATATACAGTATATCCTACCTTACATACTCAACAAATTATTTCGTACTGATGTCCCTTACGGGGGACCTGCATTTCATGTTGTAGGTACAAGTTCTAGTAGATCTCCCCAGTAGGAGTATAGGATATTCAGCTGCTGTCATCAAGGTCCAGGTTGCTTCGGGGCTTTGTACATGTCTAGAGCTTGCCTGTTTTTATTGCACAGTTTGTTGCGGCGAGGCCTGTCTCGAACCTTGTTAGATGTTTTTCTTTTTTTAAAGGCTTTGTAGACTATGTAAAGCACAGTGAAGTCATGTCTCGCACTTTAGATAGCGTGGCCCCAATGGCCTAGTCGTATGTATTTTCTTTTGGCTTATTATCACTGTTTATCTACTTAAAGGAATGTTAAATGTAGAAACCCCTTATAATATGTATAGAATGCATATAGTTACAGGTTGGTTCTCTCGAGCCTTATCGGCAATGGGTGTCGGTCCGTCCTACGGGACTTTGGGGCGTGACACGACCGATACCAATTCTGTCCACCCATGGTTTAGTTAGTATGCTTTATGGACATATGTTTATGTTTCCTTTTTAATGTTGCTTCATTCTCATAATATAGCCCTATAGACCCGTTCTCCGTTTTACTTCTTTGAATGTTTAGTTTTATGCCTATGAATGCTTGAGATATTAAAGAGGGGTTAGGTGAGGTGACCTCTTATTCGACATGTGATGACTAGGCCCTAGGTTAGATTGTTACATTTTTTTTCTTATTCAAAGTGAAATAAATAGTTAGAAGATTTAGTTCCGTTTATTAGGCTGTTCAATATATGTTTCATGAGATGTGTATGAGATATGATTAGTTAGTTATACTTCTTTAGCTAGATAAGTTGATAAAGATCAATTGATCTCCATGGATGAGTTGGAGTCTAATTTCTATAGTTACTAAATGTCATCTCTTTATGTTCTTGTCATGGAACACCATCTACATTTATAGTTCTATACAATAAGCAATTAAAACTAACAAAGTAAAGGATGAAAATCATTTTAGAACTAGATTCAAGTGCGGGAAGTGGTTGACTACTTAACAAATTCACCAAGGCATTGGACTACTGTCAATCTCGGTAAAGAGTTGTACCTTTTCTAATCTAGGATACTCAATCAGAAGGAAATCAAGATTAATGCCTTCGGGATTCTAAAAAAAAATCTTTAGAATTTCTAGATTGACTTTTGTCAACCTCTACGTATGAGAACAATTGTAATGACCCCCAGTTTAGGAGACTAAGAGTGTAGAGAGTTGGCTTGAAAAATGACTTGCAGTCAAATTTACGGGTGTGACTTACGACCTATAGGTTTGGTCCTAAGAGATGAACTTCAGAAAAGAGAAAAAGTTTCTAAGTGTGGGATAATCCATAGACCAGTGGCGGCCCATAGAATCCATTGCGGTCCATATATAAGGTCGTGAGTAAGACTATTAGACATGAAGAAAATTTGGAGTTGCGAGAAGGTAACCTATATGTTACCATCACAACCTGTGAAATAGGGTACGACCTATAGGGTGCTTCATGGAATAAGACCCAGAAAATAAGACAAAATGACTAAGTGTGAAAGGACTCTACGAGTCTAACCACTACCTTTAGGTGATTACATATCCCGTAATAAGGTTTTGTGGTTTAGAGTCTAGTAAAGTCAGTTTCAAGGATTTCAGATGTGTTACCAGACAAACGATACATACGGTCCATGGATTGACCTACCACCCATAAACAAGATTTCATAGGTTGAATTTAGTAGTTTTAATGAGGGGTAATTTAGATAATGCCGTCAATCCTATTCCTAAACTATGTCGTTTTAGGATCGAAAGGGGGTCTTAAATTAGCCTTAAAGCCCTAAGACTACCCCTCATTCTCTCATTCTTTCAATTTTCAAATTCTCTGAAGGCATTCCTCCTCCAAGAACAAGCTGGGGAAAACGAGGGTTTCCAAAAATCTTCCCAAGACTTCAAGGTTCGATTCTCCCAAGTTCTCGTAAGGTATGCGAATTAATTTATGGGTATTTTTCCACCCATAAAGTTTTCTTTTAAGTACTTTACCTTTTCTTTAAGTTCATTTAAGAAATTATGTGTGCTTATGATGATTTCATGATGTTTTATGTTATTAAATGCTATTCATGATATCCTATGATATTTTACTAAGTGTATACATGTTTTGAGATATTGATGATGGCTTAAATGATGAGTTTTGATAATGATGAAGTGTGAGCATTTTAGATGGTCCTTAAAAAGAAAAAATTTACTCATGTTTTATGTGATTTATGACTCCATTTAAAAAGACTAGTCCATCTAGTTTCAAGTAAAGCTTTGCATGATTTATGATGATGATTAAGGCACTAAAGTTAAGTTTTAAGTAAGGATTTATCAAAGATATAAGTATGTTGACAATTTCTCTAAAAAGATGTTTAAGAAAGGCCCCCAAGATGAAAGGACAATTCTCACTTGGTGGTTCCTAAGTTCGAGCTACTCCTATGATTGCTACTTATGATTCTAAATTATGTTTTAAAGATTCCGTGGGATGACTTAGCACTGAGTGGACTTGAGATTAGGATTTATTCTATTAGTTGAGGTAAGCTAAATCTCAAAATCCCTAACTATGTACCACCATAGGAGCCCTTGTAGGCTAGGCTAGTGGATACACGCAGGCCATTTATGTTATTAAGATGCACGCGAAGTTGATGGAGTTCCACTCGGCAAGTGTCTCCCCGTGCCAACTTAGGGGGTTATGTTGGATTTGATGTAGTAGCTCACATGGTCTTATATGTCGATTAAGGTCTTCTCCTATAAGCTTATGATCCTATGATATGTTTTCATTATATGTGATTCCTCATGCATTGACTCTTGTTCGTATTGAGCTATATTCCTTGTGCATACTTAAACTCACTTTATGTATTTTTCACCTCATACATACTTATATGTTATATTTATGAATGATGACACTACAATTTCATATATGCATTATATCTCACAAATTTAGTACATTATAACGTATTAACACATATTTTGCCTGCATGATTTAACCATGTAGGGATGGACACTCCTCCACCAGCTCGTGGCTAGTATTCAACATTCAAGACTAGCATTGTTATTTGTGGTGAGTCCTTTAGTTCGGCACATAACCATTTTTCTTCTAGCTTGTATTTTGTACTTTTGAGATGATGTATTTATGCCCTTTGAGGCATTGACTTTCTATGTTGCACAATTATGGATTCTTTTCTATTTGATGAAAATCGACCGTTATCGGTATCATCCATCGATTATTAGTTGGTATGCTTATGGACAAAGTATGTTAGTTGTTCTTACTACTTCTTTTTTTTTTAATGTTGCTTCATTGCTTAAAATGGCTCATTAGTCCTTTTTCCCTTATTTTTTCGCAAATGTTCTTATTAACTGCCTATGAATGCTTAAGATGGTTTGGGTGAGGTGTCTTCGAGTATCTTATATTATTCGTCGTATGACGGCTAGACCCCTAAATTGGGTCGTTACAACAATCTTTAAATAACTAAAAATTTGGGCAGTTGTAGACATATTACATACTCCATGCGTTGATAGAATTTTTCGATAATACTCTATTCAGATATTATTTTTAATTTATAAATGTACTCACATTTCTAAATTTGAACAAATTCTTTCTTGAAAAAAGATAAAATCCTAACTATAAGAGAAAAGAAAAGAATTTTACCTTTGAAAATCCGAACTTAACTTGATGACAACAACAATGGTGACAGGTTGAAGCTGAAGATGAAGGAATTGGAAAAAATATTGCAATTTTGAGTGAGAGAAGAGACCGTAATAGAATATTATTTTGTCTAAAAGAAACAAAGGGAAAAGTAAAAAATTATGATGAATTATTTGTTATATTTTAAAAAATTTAAAAATTATATATTACACTCCAAATAATAAAATAAAAAAAATTGAATTGGATAATCAAACTTGTCACCAATTTTAATTTGGTAACACTTATTTGTCAACCTCGTAGTAAATTCTCCGGAAACCTAGAAATGTTAAAGCATAACTTGACTCCGTTGCCAAATTTCCTTCAATTTCACTCCAAGTGCGGTAGTCATTTGTTCCAGTTAGCGCGAATCTCCTCTTCAAGCAGCCATTCCCAGTCTAAGGCTTGTCTCGCTCCTCACTGAAATCTTCTTTCTTTCTTTCATTTTTGGTTTGGTTGTTTTTCACCCATATTTCATTTCATTTGATTCATTCTTTCTTTCTCACCAGATGGAGGCGGCTTCTTATATGTTTGGGCCATACAAGATTGACAAAAAAGAAGTCTTTTATTCCACTCATTTCTCCTATGCCTTGGTCAACCTCCGTCCCGTTCTTCCTGGTATTTCTCATCTTTATTCTTTTTATATGTTTTTTATCCTACCTGTTATTTTTTACCCAAAAATTCCAACTACGATTCTAAAAATTATTCATCGTAGTGCTGCTTTACTTGTGATAGGAGATTTATTTTTCTATTAACATGATGATTCTAAAACTATGAGGCTTTACGCATTGATCACCATCAGGACAGTGGCTCCAACTGTTATCTGAATTTACTACTCTTATTAAACAATCCAAACGTGGTGCTACTTCTGAAACTTTTGTATTTTCTGAAGCATTACCCTTGCTAGAAGGGGTGATACCTTCCGAAAGTGTACTGTAGGAAAGAAAAACAGACATGGATGAAGAAAGAAACAGCACGGATTTCAGATTTGAAGTTACTGCTTTATTAAAAAAATGACCATCATTTAAATACATGAAATCATAACTGGAAAAGCTAAAGAAAAGGAGTAAAATAAGCTAAGATTATCTCCAATAACGAAAGCCTAAAACATAGGAACTGACTAATCAGATTCTGCATGACACTGCAGCTGCTTTATCTGAAATTAATTCTACTTTTAAGTTGTATTTTGAGATACAACTAATCTCTAGCTTTTGAGGCACTACTTTCGATACTCCTCCTTGACTCAAGAGCAGCAACAAGTCTTTTTCTGAGAAGCTCAAATCTTGCTCTAGGTAGAGCCTTAGTTAAAATATCAACATTACGAAAATCAGTTTTCCAGTGCGTCAACGCTATGTCTCCATTCTGCTACACCTCCCTCAAGAAATAAAGCTTGATCTTGAAAAGTTTTGTCTTTCCATGTGAAACAGGATTATTTGCAATGAAATTGCAGCTTGATTATCAACAAAGATTTCAGTGCTCTTCTTTTGCTCCATGTACAAATCTGCCAGCAACTTCCAAATCCAAAGAGCTTGATTCACAACTGAAGCAGCTGCAATGTACTCTACTTCAGCTATAGATTGAGCTATTATATCTTGCTTCTTTGAACACCAAGAGAACACTCTAGAGCCAAAACTAAAACAGTAAGCTGAGGTGCTTCTCATATTATCTGAGCTACCAGCCCAATCACTATCAGAAAATCCAAGAAACTGAAAATTTGATTTTTTTTTTGAACATTATGCCAAAATTTGCAGTACCTTTAACATATCTAATCGCACGTTTAGCTGCTTGAAATGAATTTCGCTAGCACAATGCATATATCTTGAAAGTAAATTCACAGCATTAAGAATATCTGGCCTCGTTGCAGTCAAGTACATTAGGCAACCTATCAAGCTCCTATAAAGTCCTTCATCAACCTTTTCAGCTCCATCTTCTTTGCAAAACCTCTCCTTTTGATTCATAGGAGTTGTTGTAGACTTGCATTCTTCCATTTTGAACTTTATGAGAATTTCTTTAGCATATTTCTGTTGGCATGTAAAGATGTCTAGTCTTTTTTGCTGAATTTCCATTCCAAGGAAGTAGAACATTTCACCAAGATCTGTCATCTCAAAACCCTCCATTATTTCAGTCTTGAACAATATGATCAAGTCCAAATTGCTACCTATAACTAGCAAGTCATCTACATACAAAGAGACAATGGTTAAATCAGAATCTTCTTTTCTAGCATAGAATGTAGACTCGCCGAGACTTTTGAAAGTGTAATCTCAAAAGATGAGTATCAATTCCGCTATACCAAGCTCTTGGAGCCTGTTTTAAACCATACAATGCCTTCTTTAGAAGCTACACTTGTCTTCTTTGCCTTTGATAGAATAACCTTTAGGTTGTTGTACAAAGGTTTCTTCTTCAAGGTAGCCATTGAGGAAAGTTGATTTTACATCAAGCTGGTGGATCTTCCATCCTTGTTGAGCTGCTAAAGCTAACAACATTGTTATAGTATCCAAACAAGAGACAGGAGCAAAAGTCTCTGAAAATCTACTCCAGATATCTGAGAGTACCCTTTTGCAACCATCCTGGCCTTGTACTTGTCTATAGAACCATCAAGATTGAGTTTAGCTCTAAACCCACTTGACTCCAATAGCCTTCATATGCCATGGTCTATCAACCAACTCCCATGTATTGTTCTTTTCTATCATTTTGGCTCCTCCTGCATCTCATATCTCCATTTTTCATCCTTAGCAGCTTCTATAGATCCTCCTGGTTCTAAAATTACAACATTACACGTTTGATATGTATCAGAAAGTGTTCTTGTGCCTCTAAGGGGTACATCATCAACATCTTCATTTAGAAATTCTAGATTTTTTTGCTTTTCATCATCTTGCTTGTCCACAAACTTGACATCCCTGCTAACAATGATTTTGTCATTTTGAGGCTGATAGATCCTATAAGCTTTTGAGAGACTGATGTATCCTACAAAAATTCCAGGTTCAACCTTCTTATCCAGCTTATCTCTTTTCATCCGAGGTACATGACAAAAACAAAGACAACCAAATATTTTTAGATTTATTAGCAAAGGTTTGTAACCAAACCAAGCCTCAAATGGTGTCTTCTTTTGCAAGGCCTTAGTTGGCAATCGATTTAGCAAAAAAATTGCAGTATTTGCAGCAGCTTCAACCCAAAATTTCTTTGGTAGTTCTTTCTCATGAAGCAAACACCTTGTCATCTCCATTAGGATCCTCTTTTTCCTTTCCACTACTCCGTTTTGTTGTGGATTATAGGATGTTGTTAGTTGATGCTCAATTCCTGCTTCATTACAAAACTTGTTGAATTTTTCTGCAGTATACTCGGTTCCATTATCTGTTTTTATCACCTGAATTCCGCAACCACTCTAATTTTCCACAAAAGCCTTAATATTTCTAGAATACATCAGCGACCTCAGATTTAAAATTCAAAAGATAAATCCAACAATATCTAGTACAATCATCAATAAAGGCAATATAGTACTTACTATCCTTTAAAGATGGCATTTTCTGAGGTCCGCCTACATCAGTGTGAGTAAGTTGCAGCTTCTGCTTTGCCCTCCATGATGAATTCTGAAATGGAAGTCTTGTTTGCTTCCCATACTGACAACCTTCACAAGCAAGCATGTTCTTCTCAAGGCTTGGGAGACCTTCTGCTAGTTCATTTTCTTTCATAAAGAGTATCGCATCATGATGAAAATGTCCAAGTCTTTTGTGCCATAATTCTGAGTTATTTTCCAATTGGACAACTGTTGCTTGCTTCTCATCCAACAAGTTCAAGTTGAAACTTCTTCCTTTCATCTTGATCTTGAACATCTCCTTGTTATCAACATCCTTAACGACACATGCTTTTTCTTCAAACAACAATTTCAAACCATATTCAAGTAGTTGTCCAACACTTAAAGAGATTTTGATCAAAATCGGGAACAAAAAGGACATCAGTTATAAGTTTCAAAGCTATAGGGATTTCAGTTGCATCTGTTCCTCTTCCTCTTGCATCGAGATATTCTTCATTTCCAATTTTGACTTTGGAAATAGAAGATCTATCTAGATCTTTAAAGAGCTCTTGGTCGCTGGTCATATGATTTGTGCATTCGCTATCAATTAACCAACTTTCGAAACTTGTTTTACTAGCAAAACAAGTTGCTACAAACAATTGCTCTTCTTGACATTGATTTACAACTGCCTTAGCTTCTTCTTGTTGCGATTGTGAGTTGCATACCTTCTCCACATGACTTAGTTGACCACATTTGTTGCATTTGACATCTGATCTCCACCAATATTTCTATTGAGAGTGATTTGTCTTTTTGCAATGAGGGCAGGGTGGCTGATTTCCTCCCTGTTTGTTGTAATTATTACTCGGCCTTAGTTTCTTGTTCTTTTTCCTTCTCTTGTTTGACTTGTTGTTCTTTGATTTAGCTTGAAAAGCACCTTCAACATAATCTTCATTCCTCATTATTCTCCTTTTCTCCAATGCCTGCAAAGCTTTAACAAGTTCTGCTAAGGTAACATTGGACAGATCTTTAGAGTTCTCCAAAGAAAAAATTGTGGCTTCGTACTTTTCAGGAAGTGTAACAAGAATCTTTTGAACAATTCTTTCATCAGTGAAATCCTACCAAACAATATCACTTTGTTGGCCAAGTCGAGTAGTTGTCTGCATACTCTTTTATAATTTCCGATTCTTTCATTCTCTTCATTTCAAATTCATGAATCAGATTCATCACTTGCATATTCTGCATTCTTTCATTCCTTGGTGTTCCTTTTTTAGATACTCCCAAATATTTGCAGTAGACTTCATTTGCATAATGCTGGTAAGAATTGAAGGTGATACTGCAGAGAAAGGCAAGCTTTAGCTTTGACTTTCCTTGTCTTATTCTCCCTGTGATTTTTCATCTGATTTATTGTTGAATTATCACCAAGAGGAGTTACTTCATAAGGCCTCTTCTACTGCTTCCCAGGGATCCCGGGCTTCAAGATGAACTGTCATTCTAATTGTCGAAGCTTGGTATTTCTCACCATTGAAAACTGGTGGAGTTAAGAAACTTGTTTCAGAATTCATTTTCTATAAACTATTTAACATAATAGTTCAAAGAATGGTTCACTCTCTTCTCATCGGTTCCTCATGATGGCATGATCTGATACCAATCTATAGGAGAGAAACAGATATGGATGAAGAACGAAAAAGCACAAATTTTAGATTTGAAGTTACTGCTTTATTAAAAATAATGACTGCCATATAAATACATGAAATCATCAGTGGAAAAGCTAAAGAAAAGGAGTAAATAAGCTAAGATTATCTCCAATAACTAAAGCCTAAAAAGAGTAACTGATAAATCAGATTCTGCACAACGTTGCAGCTGATTTATCTGAACTTAATCCTACTTTTAAGTTGTATTTTGAGATACAACTAATCTCCAGGTTTTGAGGCACTACTTTCAACTTGTACTCAACAACACATAACAATTAACTTCAATCATTTGGATGGTTGGAAAATTAAAGCCCAAGCTTTCATGGTAAAATGACATGAGAAGACTTTTCATCGTTATGAGCCTGTCTGGATTAGCTGATTGTAAGTACATGAGGAGTTGTAAGTGCTAAAGAAACTTTGTTAAGCACTGAAATTGATATTATAATCAAGTAATTATATGTTTGGATATAAGTGTTGAACCTGTTAATAAGCGACTGATGTGTTTGGTAAATGAAGTGTTGATAAGTTGTTCTTTTGTTAGGAGGACTAAAATAAAATTAAAAGCTTTGTAAAAAAAGAGGAATGACGGATACCGGTGAAGAGGAAGTTAGAAGTTTGCGTTGGGAAAGATAGTTTGAGAATTAGAAAAAAAAAAATACGGATATAACAAATGTCAAGTGAAGAGGAAGTTAGGAGGTTTGTTTTGGAAAGATATTTTGAGTCAAAATTAGAAAACATGTTAAGGATAGTATAGTAAAATACCTGGTCAAACCAAAAATGCTCGTAAGCTGAAAACCATAAGTTGGGGAAGACCAATTTATGGCTTTGGCTGATTTTTGACTTATAAGTACCTTGGTGTTATATTTCCATCAATCTCAGATGGAGCCAAAGATTCATTATTTTTTGGCTTTGGGGTATGATGGAATAAAGCAAAATGGGTCTTTAAACTATCTGCGCTTCTTTCAATTGTGAAATAGCAGTTAGTCAATGCAACTTTCGGCGCTCATCATGGGTCATTCGGAAATAGTCGCTCTATGTTTTTAAACATAGGGGTCAGGCTGTGTACATCCAACCCCCCCCCCCTTACCCTGCAATGGGCGGCAGCCTTTGAGGCATTGGGGTAATGTTGTTGTTGTAAGTACCTTGGTGTTATCTTGATTAAACAGTACTTTGTTGTTTACCAAATGCGTAAATAAGCTAAAAGTGCTTGTGAGCTAGTTTGAATAGTTTATAAGTTTAGTCGAACACCCTCTATGCCTGATGACAATCAAAGTTGGATTGCTTAATTAACAAAGTGATAGCACAGTGACTGCATGCTTGTTGGTGTTGGGTTTTGCTTATTCATCCCTAGACACATTCATTGCCTCATACTTCAAGCGTGAATACCAACTGCTGGACCCTTTTTTTAGTGAAAGCAAATAGCCAACATCATACTAGGAAAATGAGTACTATCATGACTTGGACATAAGACAATTGGTAGTGCTTGATTCTACGGCTGTAAATTCGCTTCTAGTCTAGACTTATGTTGGTCGGACTCTCCAAAAATTGTTGCAGGAAAAGTGTCAGATCCTCAAAAAATGGACCACTTTTGAAGGATCCAACATGCACCCATCAGCACTTTTAAAGAGTTTGAGCAGCGTAGGTCTAGACTAAGGTCTCACTGACAACACTTCTACTGTGATGATCTGGTGATTTGTCAGAACCAAACTTATTAGGATGTGGAACCTATGGAAATTATCTCAATTCTGATATTTTTATACAAAAATCTTCTCCGACCAATATATATACAAGCATCGAGAACAGATACTCTTTATGCTCAGTGTGTTCCTTCTGCTACTTTGTTTTCAATTCATACTTCTGTTATTTGTGTATGCTTCTACTAGTCCGTTTTATGTTGTGGTATTTATTCATATTTCTTATGCATCTTTTTAAAAAAAACTTTTATACTTATATCATATTTTTTAGTTCTCGCATGAATCCCATCTATTGAGCTCTCTTTTCTTTTCATGCAGGTCATATCCTTGTCCACTCTGTAATTGAACAGTTGATGGAGATGCATTAAGTATTTTTTATGTGAATATGTGAGTTGTGATGATACTGAGGAAGCTAGAATGTGGCACTTGTTTATCTCCTCAATTTACTTTTAGTATGATTCTGTCTAGTTAACCTATGCTTAAGTATTTCTTTTAATGCAAGACACACATGTATTTGGGTGTATATGTGCAAATAAAATATGCCTCTGAGATCAGTTTAGAAAGACCAGCTGTCTTTTAAATGGCGACACTCTCTAAATCGGTCCAGTTAGTATATCAACTATGCTCAATTGAACCCTTATTATCCAGTCCATTCTGTTTAGGTCCATTTTATTCTGTCTAAATACTTTATAATTTGTCTTTTAAGGCAAATCAAAGGTTTTTTTTTTTTCACATTCGAGGTCTTCTTTTCTTAAAATAATAAAGTTAATATTTTCTAAGTCTCACACTTATCTTTGCATGGATAGAAGTCACAACCATAATTAAATGACCTATGAGAAAAACCAATCCATATGTAAATGTAACAAGAACAATCAAGCATATTTTGCTTCTGTTCTGTTGTGTTCTTAGGTAAATCTGCATTGTTTCCTAGAGGTTTAGATTTTCTTAAACAGTTTTCCTCTATGTGATTTAACGTCAATCTCATTCGTTCTAAAACACTTCAGTCTTGTACATATAGGCTGATGCATATAAGGTCTGTGAAGAAGAAGATCATAGCTAAACTACTTACACTCCCTTTCTTATGTTGCCATTTCTAATCTTGTCTAATGTTGTATATTGCACATCCATCTTGATATTCAGATCCTGTGGATGTGTTGATTTTTGGGGCCCACAATTCTCTCTCATGCAACATTGCTGCTTTTACAACCATTCTATAGTAGTTGCTTTCATCTTATTATGTTTATTATCTCTTAAGTAATTACTTAGCTCTCCTCTCTTTCAAACATCACTTCTAATTTCATATGTTACATTTTATTTACCTGGAACCAGTAAAGTTGTTGCCATGTGACTAGGAAGTCACGAGTTTACTTTCTAGAATACTTCTCCATATATCCAATTTTGGGTCAACTAGTTCTCTATTTCATCAATCAATACAATATCATTGGTAAAGAGCATGCACCATGTAACCTCATCCTATATGCTGTTGAATAATGATTAGCTCATTCATAACTAGGTAAAGTGCTCAGTATAGATCCTGCGTATAAATCCACCCTTAATGAAAACTCCTTTATATTTTCTCTCACTGTTCCATCACTTTTGAACACTCTTTCATATATCCTTTTTGAATTGTGTGTATTTGATATGAATTACTTTCTTCTCAAGCACCAACTAAAGGTCTTTTCTTCACACAGATGATTTTACCCTCTCTAGTTCAATGAATATCTTATGGAGATCCTTTTTCCTATCTTTATAAATTTTGTTCAATCTTTTTAGCAAAACTATGAACTTTGTTGTAAATCTACCATGCAAACTGGTTATCCATCATTTTTGTACTTTCTCTAAATCTATGATCTATTACTCTTTTCTTAATCTGCATGATGTGAATCATACACATAATACCGTGTTAGTTTGCAAGACTTTGAATCTCTCTTTTGTTTAGTATATATATTAGGAAAACAGTACTTTTGTCACATGTTGAATCTTCCCAGTCCTTAATATAACATTAAATAGCCTCGTTTGTCATGCTACTCTACAGGATACCATGTGGAAAAGCCTTTACTTGTGCAGACCTAAGTTAAAGATTTCTATCAGAATGTATCAACATGTGTAATTTCTTGTCGTGATTTGTGTTGAGCTGGGGCAATTGATTGAAATAACATCCTCATCTCTCTTTGACTCCCATCTTTGATCAAAATTTGTCGGCAGTTGTATTTACCCTTGGTTCACTCCTTTAGTGCTCTTCTAGTTGTGCTACTTTCCTACTCTTAGATGCAGAAAAGACATCCAAAAAGCTAGCTGTGATATCCTCTAGAAATATATGAATTAAACTTGCTTTGTAAATTCTAAGAATATGTTCTGTTTGATAAATACTAATTTATGTAAAAACTCTACAATACGGAGGAGTTGGCTCCAATGCCCGGAGCATGAAAGTTTGCAACCAGATAAAAATAGTGTTATTCGCTTTCCTGTATGATTCGTATGTATCTTTCCAATTTTTTTAACATTCCCCAAGGGATTGCTGTAGCCTATATGAATTACTCTCATAAGACTCATCCTCCAAATGCAGTTAATAAACTTTTCAAAGACCATCATTATGAGGTTCATATTTCTTGAATTATGAATAGTCAGTAAAGAACAAATTGTTGTCTGTTGGAAATGATGCTTGTTCCAGTCTTTTGAAATATCTGTAACTTCAATTTTCTCCCACCAACGTAATAGGTTCTGTTGTGTGCTTTATTGGCTTTTGCACAAAGAATACTCTATCGTATTGGATTCTTAAAAATGCTGGCCTCTTTTTTTCTTTTCCTTTGACCTGCGCATTGTGGATGGTATGAGGTGGCATTCTTCTAAACATTTTGCTAATATGGTTAGAAGCCACACTTATCTCCAATCCTAAAACTTTGCTATGGTTACAACCATCATATTTGGTCTACTTAACGAAATGTACATGTGCTTGTCTGCCCAAGGCGTGAAGTACAGCGCTTTGCTGAGCTTACTGCTGATGAGACTAGCGACTTGTGGCTTACAGCACAAAAAGTTGGCAAGCAACTTGAGTCATACCACAAAGCATCTTCTCTTACATTTGCAATCCAAGTAAGCAGGCTTTATAATTATAGTTTTGTTGTTATCCTTAACGATGATATTGTTGTATATTTGCAAACATACTACGGAACCTAATTTACTGAAATTTTCCAATAGACATGTAAATGCAATTTGACACTTATAAAGTATTCTCTGCATCAGTGTTGATATAAAATGGATTGGTGAGTTTTAACTGTGTTGGAGTTATGCGTCTATTCCTCTGCTTGGAAAGCTGGTTTTAAGTTGTTTGTTTCTGTTAATGTCTCAGGATGGGCCCCAGGCAGGACAGACGGTTCCTCATGTTCATATTCACATCATCCCACGGAAAAGTGGTGATTTTGAAAAGAATGATGAGATTTATGATGCTGTAAAGATTCAAATATCTGCTATTGATTAGTCATATTTAGTTGGCTGGATTTGAAACACATTATATTAATCCATTGCATTGTTCATGCAGCTGGACTTGAAGGAGAAAGAGATGAAGCAGTCACTTGATTTGGACAAGGAAAGGAAGGACAGAAGCATTGAGGAGATGGCTGAAGAGGCAGATGAATATAGAAAACTTTTCTAGTTAAAGAAGCAGATGAAGGGGCTTACATCATCTCATTATTACTTAGAGTCTAGCTGTTGCCCAAGTGCTTTATTGATCACCAGCTATGGTGTGGATCTAACATTTGGATATCTTATATGCTATGTGATAACATTCTGCTTGTTACTGAAGTTGTTGCTCTTTTCTCCTATACTCAAATTCCTTTATTTGGATGAACCACCTTTCTGAGAGCTGTTGGCTATTGCTGTTAGGTTAACTACTATGTATGTCCCACTAATTTTCACAGTGACAGCTTGAATAGAAAATTTGAAGGGAGTGAGAATTTCTCTCCTTCGGTATATTGAACCTTAACCGTAGCAAAAATATGAGTTGAGGGAATCCTTAGGGTTTTAACCTAACCTGAATTCCAATTTCAACTTCCTTTAGCCAAATATGAGCTCGTGGACGGACTCGACTAAACAATTATCAACTGAAATTTAATTAAACAATAAAAGTTTTTTCGGACAATTTAAAGGAATTACAACTTAAAACAATGAAAAATGAGTCTAAAGTTTCAAAGTCTCGTCCTTAATCAGAATGATTGGAATTAGAAAGGAGAGAGATGTGACAAGTGAGAAGAAAGGTGAGAAAAATATCAATTATTTGTTGCTTCTCTTTCTGTAGAGTTGGTCAAATCAATGTGACCAGTGCTGATTTGGCATTGTGATGATGTGGCACCCTCTATTCTCATTAATCTACATCTTGTTTGGGTCATTGCTTCTACTTGGTAGTTATAACTACTTAATGGAAGCCCAAGGCCATGACGATACCCTCCCTTGCAAGGCATCCTTGTCCTCAAGGATTAATAACAAAATCTGGAAACTTTGCCTTGATGAAATAATAATCTTCCCATGTACTGTCCTCAGGAGGAAGATTTGACCGTTGTATGAGCAATTTCATATTGGCTCAATTGTTCCGCTTCACCATCTGCCTCTAAAGAGCCACTGGTCAAACCAAAAAGTGACCATCCTCCCCGTAATTGGTGGAGTGGATTTCACCACTTCTTTAGCCCCTGTCTTCTTTTTTAGAAGGGATACATGGAACATGGGATGTACTCTCGAAGTAGGTGGAAGATCTAGCATATAGGCTACAAGTCCAACCCTTTGTAGAATCTTCGTAGAGCAATTGAAGATTGTCGGTAATGCTGAAGCTTAAGGTATACCATCTCACTACTTTTAAACTCCCTTTCAGACCTATGTAGATCAGCATAGTACTTCATTCTTTCTTGAGCTTTCAACAAGTGTCCCTAATAAGTTGTTGTATTTGTTGTTCTTTATGATCAATTCTTCAGCATCAGGAACCACAGTATCCATCATTGGTTCCATAGATAGCTGCGGAGGTGAGTACCCAGCTTCAAATAGGGTAGACTGCAAGCTTGTGTGGTAGTTAGTATTGTATCACCACTTGGCGGGGTGTAACCACTACTTCCAGTTATGAGGTTTGTGACTTGTCATGCACCTCAAGTAATATTCTATACACCAATTAACCCTCCCAGTTGTCCATCTATTTGAGGATGAGAGGTAGAACTACTATATAGGACCTGAGTGCGACTCAGCTTGAAGAGAGCTTGCCAGAAGTTACTCAAAAATATCATATTTCTATCAGAGATAATGGACTCAAGTGCACCATGAAGAGTGTGTACTATCTTTCAGAACTTAGTTGCGACTTGCAGAGCTATGAAAAGGTGGGATAGAGCTATAAAATGAGCACCTTTAGGAAACTATCAACCACTACAAAGATAACATTCTTGCCTAAGGATTTAGGCAAACCTTCGATAAAATCCAAACTTATGTGTCTCCATGATTGATCAGGAATGGGAAGAGGCTACAACAACCCTAGATGGCGACCATTCTCATCCTTACTCCGATGATAAACTTCACATTTAGATACAAACTACACCATCAATTGTTTCATTGTTGGCCAATAAAACAACAGAGACAACCTTTTTTGAAAGCTTTAAGTTGGCCAGAATGCCCTCCTTATTAAGGATCATGGAAGGTCTAGATCAACTGATGCGTAAGAGGTCCATTAGAGCTCACATAAATGTCACAACCCGAACCTAGGGCCTAGTCGTAATACGACGAATGTGATACCCAAAAACACCCCATCCAAGTCTCTTGTTCATATTAAAAGCATACATAAGGTAAAATAAGCAATTCATAAGAGAGTAGCCAGCGGAACATATCAATATCAAGTCATAGTTTCCCTTAGGGGAATTACAACATCATAGTTCAATACATGTCTCTATATCATAAGACGTTGGTGGGGACTAGAATATGCTATATTAGCTCAATCACAAGATAGAATAACAATGAAATAATAAAGTCTCAACATGAAAGCATAATATGAACAAGGTTTGTCCTCAAAGCATGGGAACTCACCGACAATCTTGAAAGCTAAAATCCAAAAGCTAGCCACGAAAGGGAAGAATAGGCTCGCCATCCGTTCCTACATGGTTAGATCATATACGTAAAGAAGTATGCGTTAGTATATGGAATGTAGTAAGTATGAAAGTATGTCATGCATCAAGGAACATCATAATATAACATCAGTATGCATAATCATAGTCAATATAATAAAGACAAGATGTGTGAGCAATGCATGTTTAAAACCATGAGCAGAAGCATCATTAAAACCTTTCATCATCCTAGCATACATATGTGAGAATAATACCATAACCGACAATAAGACTATGCAGATTATTACGTAGAATCTCGATGTTCCCTCTACATCAAGTGAAAGAGAAGTCTACTTTGCCAAGGTAGACTCGACCCTCACCCTATAAGCTCTATCCTAGCACGATGAGAATCACATAAACATAAAGATCCCACCCTTTAGGATCTGTCCTAGCATGGTAAGTATCATATGAACATAATGCTAACTAGATCCAATAGCTAGCCTTATATGCACATAATCATCAACCTACGATGGCACGTAGTTATGAGACTTGAGAATTTATATAAGGACCTTTGAAGATAGTCCCCCTCAGACAAGCTCGTTCGGTGCTAAGTCATATCCATGAAATACATATTCATGCATATACATAGCATTTTACATAATTCATACTTTAACAAAATCATACTTTAATAGCTTCTAAAATAAGCATCACAACTTCATGAAAACATCTCATATAATAGGAATAGTCCACCTACATAACTTTCATATAGTGTGGGTATGCTCCCCATCTTATCAGCATCATTGCATAAGCATTAGGCCACCCTTATCATCATATCATCATCATCACCACCACCATTAAAACATGTTTTTCATTCTTAGAATCATAGTTAATAAAAATCATAGCTTTGTCATAAGAAACTAGGGTCATGTGTGGGTTCATAAGCAATTGAGTTAAAATCATGAAACTAGATTAAAATCATAGAGGAATCATGCAATTGAAATCAATTTGGATCATTAGTGAAGGAACCCACATCAATTCAACAAGCCCTAATCATCATATACTTGAAATCACTTTCATTCTCTTGGAAATAATAGAAATCATGTAATTCTTTATAATTCATCTATAAATAGATGTAATTGTCATGTAGGAATCCTAATTTAATCATTTCGAATCAAGTCATAAAAGCTCATAAAGTTCCATGCTTAAACTTTGACAAAAATGGAGAATTTGAGTTGGGCTTCATATATGAATCTAATCCATGAATGAAGCCTGCATACTTCAAGTGATAAACCTTAGAAATTTGGGATGAAAGACCTGGAAATCCTTAGCCAACTAGAACGAATCATTAGAAAAAGAATTTTTAGAACTTTTGGGAGAGGTTCTGAGAGGGAATGAGTTAGAATGAAATAGGAATACATTTTATAGGACTTTAGTCATTTAAGTTAGTTAGGAGGGACAAAACTACGTAGTTTAAGAGTTAAACAAATTGAAAATGATCAAAAAGACATTCATTTAAAACTGTCGGACAAAACCCCGTTCACGACTATAAACCATTCAATGAGTTGTGCTTTGCTTTCATGGAATACTTGACACAAAATTTTAGTTACTGGAAATTGCACTTTGAAACCATGAAACCTTATCTATGGTCCATGGATCCATTTACAGGTCGTAATATCCTCCGTAGAGTGACTTCTATACTTAGAAAATTTATATTCCTCAGGGTCCCTTTAACAATCTAGTCCATGGGTCGTGGTTCCATTCATGACTCATCCTACTCTTTATGGAATGAATTCCTAAAACTCAAAAATTTTCCAACTTTCTAAACTCCAACCACAAGGCCTTTCTATGACCCATGGTCCAACTCACAAGTCGTAGATTCCCTTTGTCTATTTCTATTTTAAATCTTTTTTTCATTCTATTAAGTCATCGAGTTAAATTTGCTTCTAAGACTAAAGTTATTATGTTTCTCCTAAGTTAGTGATGTCACTCAACTCGACTACTCAAAAGCAGAAGGGGTGATCATCATCAGCATAATAACCTAACTTTAGAGGTTGGAGTTGATCCACAGGGAATCGTTGTTCAAGGTGGAAGAGACTCGTTGGACCAAGTTATTGTAGGATCTGAGGGGTTGCAAAATCAAAATAGAGTTCAGCTAACAAGTTTTAATTGTAGAATTAAACAGCTATAAAGGGAAGATGTTGGGATGTGCAAATATGGGCTATAATCTAGCAAATGGGTCTAGATACTTGACTATATGAATTGATGTTGAGTGAATAGGCTAGGTTGTTTGTAATCCAAATCAGCTACGATATATGGGTGTTTTGCATAAATCAGCTAAGATATCACACATGAACCGTCGAGGACATGCTTGGCGCTAGAAGTCAAGCTAAACACCTACTACTTTGACCATTGAATCGATTAATATGGATATAAACTGAAATCCCATAAGGTTTTCGGCCATTATATCCATTAAATACCGTAACAATCCTGGCTAAGGAACAATCTTAATAGATCTAGAACAAAACCCTAAGTTTGCAACCTTGAAATTCATATATTATACTTAGGAATAGGTATAAATTCACCCAAATCAACTACATATAAGTTAAGATATCACAAAGCTAGCAAGTAAATTAAAAACCCATACCAAAAGCACACCCCTAACATGGGGTTTTAGTCACACATGTTAAAAATTAAAGATTGATTACCATATATAGTAGCAGAGGTCATGGGTAACAAGATTGAGTACAAATCAGTGGTTATCACCAGCTAATCCTCTCCAATTTAATGCCCCAAAGCTTTAAAACCCTAACTTCTCTTGTACTCTAAGAAGAAGGTTCTATGTACTACTACTATAGTGTACCTGCACAGGGAAAGATCTCAATAGGCCTAGGGCGGCAGCGTGAATGCAATATGCCAGCGTTTAATTTCACTATGAAACTTTAATTGTTTGGATAAGGAATGAATAGATGTTGTACAATATTCTTTCTAAAATTTCTTATATACTCCATGAAAATGTGTGAAAGTTTATGCTGCAAAATACCATTAGGCGGTCAAGGTCGACCATCGTCGAGCACTCCGGCGATGCACCAAATATGCATTTGACAACTTTCCTGTGTATCTTTGTAAAGCTTCTTCCACTGCAACATTAGGGGGTGTCTCTTTGCTCCTCCTTTCTAATTCGTCGATGTACCAAAATATTCTTCATATCGCCTTTCTATCAGTGTTTTGGGTCTTTGGGTGCTGCAACTTTATGCGATCACATGTACAATTTGGTGTATCACCGAGTATGCTTTGTGACATCAATCCTGATCGCACTCTTGACTTATCTTGGGACCTTAGTTTCTGCACAGTTAGGCAATCTCTATGAGCATTCGACGAATCGCCGAGGATGTCGGCGATACCGCTTTTCACTGCCTTTCAACACTTTTGCTGACTTTCCAAGACTTGCCCTTTTACGCACTTTTACTCTATTTCCTATCATGTCACATGCACATTGGTTAGCAATTGAAATTATTAGCATACTAAGGGTAATGTTTTCTTGCATTTTCTCAATGAGTCCGAAATATGGACTCATCAACAGCCCCAACTTAAGCTTTTGCTTGCCTCAAGCAAATCAAATGTCAACCGATCTAGGTCAAAGCTTACGAATAGGGCCATAGGGAGCAACACATATATTCTCACCTTTTTCATCTTTTTTCGAACTTCTACAGCCCACTTACACGACCTTGAAGCCTCAAAAGATAACTGAGGAGTAATCAAAATATGGTTATACTCACAATTGCTCATGTAGCTGCTAATCACTCCCAAAAACATCACCACTTGCCCTCACGCCAAAGAAGATCCTAATCACTCAAGATTATGCCATTGATTTATAAAGGATCTCTTCAACTCTCACTCTCCCAAATGAGAAATAACATATAAGCTTCAACCCATAGGCTTGCCCTTATTCTCAATCAGAATTCACTTAACTTTTTTCTGGACTACGATCTCCAAAGACTTTGCTAGGACTGTAATATAGGATAAACGTTGGGTAAGATAGCATATGGTCAATAGTGGCTCATCCCTCCTAAAACTCTACATGTTCTTTCAAGCATAAAGGTTCTTTTGGTTCCTTTTTCATTCATTCCATTCTTGACCTCTCTTTTGCTTTTGATTCATTCACCCTAAGTGTCTCCCTTTTGTCTTCTCTTTCACAACAAGACTTTCTTTCTCTATTTTTTTTTGAAGGGCCCTTAAACTTCAAACTTTTTGTTTTTCACTTTTTCTTTTTCTTCTAGGACTCCTTGATGTATTTCTTTCATTCTCACCCTTCTTTTTCCAACTCTTCATGGGAAACACTTCCTTATTCTTACTAACCAACACCAACTTAGCCTTTGTCCACTGCTTCACCTTCAAGTTCAAGGAGAGATCGGTAAGGAACAAAAAGGACTTGTCTTTCATAAACATGAATCAAGGTTACAAGGTTGCCAAAGAAGGGATTGGGTCTCAAAAGAGGTTCACTAAGGATTCAATTCACTGCCAAGGGATGTCACTATGGTCAAATTGGACTAATGGAACCAAAAAAGGCCTAAGATTCTCTCCTAACCCAGAATCAACCAAGTCACTTCTCTAGACAAACCGGGCAAGTTCTATATGATGCAATACAAACATTTCAACAAGATCACTAACTACACATTGGCTAAATGGCTTTGCATTCAAACAATGGCAACACTTGCAATTTTCGATCATCGCATATCTAAGCTCAATCGCTCATATAGTCAACTCAAGATTTCTAAAATCCATTCAGTGATTGATTTATCAAAAAAGGACTAATTAGTGAGTACATGATCCTCATCCATGGAACTATCTGAATTAAAGATATGGACTATCAATGCTTAGATTACTAAGGACTAGAGACACGATATTAGATTTGCACGCTTGTTAACTATGCATGGTGTTTGCCAAAAATTTGCAATCATTCATTCATTCAACAAGAAAAACAAAAGAAATACTGAAACTAAACACTACTCTATTACAACCCAAATTAAAATTTATATACAACCCAAAAAGTTAAAAATTGTCTAGATATTCACCATAACACCATCTATCAAAATGAAATACCATTATTATCGCATCAAAAATAAAATTATATCCAGAAGATAGAGAATTCCTCAAGCTCACCCCCTCATAAGAAAATAAACATTGCCCTCAATGTGCAAGGGACAACAAAGAGTAAGTATAAGAGAAAGTAGTGAATATGAGAATCCCCCTGTCAAGTAAACCCTGCTATGGGGGGGAGGGGGGAGATGGAAAAAATATGATGGGGGCATCAATGTCCTCTTCTACTCATATACTTCAAGGTTAATGTCGAGCCTATAAGGCTTAAGTGCACTTACGCTGGATGTGCCAATTATGGACTGGTCTACACAGAAGTTCCAAGCACTGCATCCACCATCTCATTCTCCACTCCATATAGCTCCTCCTAATCCTCTTGGCTTTGTTCTGCTACTAATGATTCCTCATCAATCTTTTGGGTGCTTACCTCCTGATTATCTTCACTGATATCACTCGAAGTTCCTATATTCAGCCCTTCATTTAAGGTCGTAACCATATCCTTCTTGAGGGGTGGATCTCCCAACCCATTGAAAAACATGCCCAAGTTAGTGGACTGGAGAGATGTCACTTCCTTTTTCAATATATCAATATCAACTTTCAAAGTTGATGTGTCTGTACCACCACTCTTCTTCTCAACTACCATCATTCTAGCTTTCAAACTTGTTAACTCCTTCCCATGGTCATCGATTACAGTCTCAAGCCTATCCATCCTCAGCTTATAAGCTGCTATTAACTCATGGTGTTTAGCTTTAGCCTTCACATATGGCTTCAAAGCCTTGGCTATAACTGCCTCTACTATCTGGGGCACATATGTCTCAACCTTTGTAGCAGGAAGATCAGCGGCTTTGGCCAAGCGGCCAAGCGGCAAAATAGTGGATCTAGTGAGAGGGGGTTGATCATTTGTGCTCTTTGTTGTTGTAGGTTGAACAGGAGCAAAAGAAGAGTGTGCAATTAAGGAGGAAAAAGATATACCAGCCTCGGTGCCTAGCTCTGCAACTCTGGACTTAAGGGCCTCAACATCAATAACCAACCTTGTGTCAACAGGCATCTTCCTAGCCCTGTCCTCCTCATCCTGCAGGTACTCAGCCTCAATTTATTGAATACCAGTAGTTTCTGATGGAGTCACCTATATATTAATCTTTTTGTTCTTTGGTACTCTGGTTTGCTTGCATAAGGCTGTAACGAGACTCGAGAATAGCAAAGAAGTTTGCTATTGTTTTGCTCTGGAAAGGATCTCTAAGGTGATGATTGATCCAAGATTAAACTCCTTCTTGTCCATGATACAACCCACTAACGTAGCTTTAGCATAATGTAGTACAGACTCATTTTGAGAAGACATCAAATTACTGCTAATAAACCCAAACCAAAAATGTGCAAGTATATTGAGCTCCTTCTTCTGAATGATTGGCCCCTCCTTTAACCATGAGGGGTTGGAATTCCAATTAGTGGAGATAACCATGGTTTGATATCTTCAAAGGTTTAAAGCTGCAAAGATTTTTCAAGAAGCTTTGACTTCGGAATATGCAACACAAAGCATCATTAGTTTCAATCTCTCCACATAGAACTTGCACACCCTAAACCTCTACAACATCCAGGGGTTTGATGCAATTAGTACCCTTCTTCTGCTCTTTGGAACAACTTGGACATAGGCTTCATAGAATTCATGCACAAGGCTATGCACATATGGGTCTCGAGGTGTTGTAAAGCTCTGAAAGTTATGGAGTTTAAGTACTTCCCAAACCTCCGAGTACCTATCAGTCAATCCTTCTATTAATAGTTGCTTTTCCTCCAAGATTATCCTATGCCCTTCAGCCCAGAGTTTATTCAAAAACTTTGGATGACACTGATATGGCGCTAATATGCCAGGCATTGGTTCTAGACTCACTTTTGTACCTCTTTGGGCTGGACTCTCTTGGCAAGGGTGAAGTCCTTGTAGATTTGGCTAGGATGCTTTATCTTGGACATTCTGCACAACACACTTCAACATTCTTGTGAGAAGCATTAAAAATAATTAAACACAATATTTGATCATATCAAAGGCATTCAGAACAAGCTAGTTATTTAGACCATGTTTCATACTCCATGATTTGCCAAGATGATTCGGCAGTCAAAATGATCATTCATTTTTGCACAGATATCAGGCTTGGGGCTATTGCTACTTTTGGTGATATTCATGCTCAATATTCGATGCACCAATTTGATTCAGTGACAAAGAGAGTTGATTATCAAAAGTTGCAGTAATCCTTAAAGAAAGACAGTCAAATAAGACAGTGTACGTGATAGTTGGGCGCATTGCCGAGTGCATTTAGGCGGTCAAAATGACCATTGCCTGTTGGGACTGGCAAGGGCCCTCATCCATTCATAAAAACTTCAGCTATTCTCATAGAACACATGGATGAATTGAACATACTAACCCACCACACACATCAATACAAGCTTGACTACTGGCTAGCACTATTACATGGTTTCAATGGCTACGCACTTGATCAAACAACAACTCACCCTTAAAAATGATGTCACCCAATTTATCATTGGGCAAGTTTAATTGCTTAAATGTGATCAGAGGCTACTTAGACTTCATCCATAGCCTACAAAAGCAATCAATCCATCAAGCTAGCACATTACGAGAAAACATTCATATGATCATGGCTATTTTCAATTGAACACATTTAAGTGTCTACTCAAGCAAAGATTCAGGGTCAAACCCACACACAAATTAGCAATAAGTAAGAAACTTTCATTCATGACTCTAACCCAACTCATTCATTCTGCCAATTTCGACATTTACAAAGAGATATCAAAATCCAAAATAAATCATACAAACATGCAACACAGGATTCAAAAGCAATTCTAAACTCCTACCCATATGATTCTCGCAAGTATTTCAAGGTATAAGGCATAATTTTCACATCAGAAATCCTGATTAACTTCACAAACCATGGCTTCTTCAAAAATCTAGAACAAGGTGCTACACAAACCATGGCTTCTTCAAAGAACTAGAACAAGGCATTGAAATTATACTTGTTTAACAATGAGACACAATGAAAATGTTTGGTGATGCCTTTGATGATTAGCACCAACTTCTTGGTGAAACTTTTTAAAGAAAAATAAGGGGAAAGGGTATTGGTTTGCAAGAGAAGGGAAAAGGAGGGAAGGTAGAAAGTGAAAGGGCTAAGGCATTTGAAAAGTGTTATGTAGGTTGGTGAGCATGTATGTTTGGCCACACCAAACTATACTACCTAGCATAGTTGGCATTGCACCAAACATGCTAGGGACTGCCCTTTTTCATAATGATTTTATCTTGCCTTCTACCCTAAAGTGCGGTAAAACTGACCATTGCCAACTGAGATCGGTGATTCATCGATTGGACCTTTGGTTCACTAAATTTTACAGCACCCTCAAGGTCACCACTTAACTAGAAATGTGGTCAAATTGATCATCGCCCATATGGCTTGATGATATGCTGAGTAGTTCTCCTTGGTCGCCCTTTTCAACTTGCCACTCCCTTCTTCTTGCCAAACCTGTACAATTTAACACCCATTATTCAAATATTACCTTAAGTTGTCTCCCAAGCAGTGGCTTAGTTAACATCGTGGCACGACGTCATTCCTCTTTATCTCAAGTTACCATCGACTGGCCCATACTTGACAATGCCCCAGAATCATCTCCCAATTTCAAAGCTTTACAAATGTTGAAAACAACATCCTCATCATTCGCTCTAAATTTCAAGTCTCCACTCTCAACATCAACAACAACTCGCCTGTTGGCTAAGAATGGCCTTCTTAAAACGATAGGCATATTTATATCTACCTCATAATCCAAAATCACGAAATCTACAGAAAGGACATTCTTGATGGACCTATCAGCCATGAGCAGCTGCATTGTAGTTGGTGAAGAGGTTTCCAAACCTAGATAGAGGAATGAGATTTATGTTTGCCCTTAAATCACAACGAGCTTTCCTGAACTTTGAGGCTCCTATTGTGCATGGAATGGTGAATGCCCCTGGGTCTTCCTTTTTTGTCATCAGTTTTGGGGTCAAGTTTGCACTGCAGTTGTGAGACACTTCAATTGTGTAACACCCACATCTTACAATACTAGTATTGTGCAAATGAAATATGATATGACTTTTCAAATTAGCGCCAATTTTTAAAAGTTCTTGAATTTCATGTTATAGGGCGATATGTGCATCTAACAGTTAAGAGGGTCGAGTGTATACAGGTTTTGAGTCAAATTGAAGAGACCACGACCCTAAACAAAGTGAGAGAATTGAGGTGCTTGTAGGACTTAGGAAGCTAGCAGGTGAGTCACCTACTTGCTTAGCTTAAATTTGCTAGCTATACAGAGACGAGGCCCGACGTCGAATTTGTGCAAGTCCGATAATGAATAAAGTTTGTGTTAAGGGTGTAACTTTAGCCCATGTTTTAATATCATAAATGGACTATTATTTCAGACCAAGAAGTATATTAAAAGATCCCAATGACATCACAATTGATTTGATAATTTAGGCCCAAAACTAAGTAAGAGAAAGAGGAAAAATGGGCAGCAAAAGCCCATCCATTTAGAGCCCCTTAAAGCCCAAGTGAAAGGGTCAAAATGATACTTTAGTTTATTGGTAAAAATAAGACTTAAAATGGAAAATAAAGTCCGCCAAAATAATCCTTTAAAAGGGGTTATAAGTAGCCCCTTTAACTCATTCTTAGACCTGGAAATTTTCAGCTTTCACAAAAGTTCTTGCTTATTCTTTCTTGACTTTGTAAAGCAGCCAAAAGAAGATTTTAGGGTTATTGAGGAGACCCTCAACCTTGAAGACAAAGGTAAGTGATTATAGTTGTGTGTTTAGTAAGGTTTCTTCATGAAAAATAAGAGACTATGTTGGTT
The DNA here is from genome assembly GCA_025642045.1 of Solanum sejunctum. Taxonomy (NCBI): domain Eukaryota; kingdom Viridiplantae; phylum Streptophyta; class Magnoliopsida; order Solanales; family Solanaceae; genus Solanum; species Solanum sejunctum. The sequence continues at coordinate 9,142,127 of JAOTQJ010000111.1, read as the reverse complement.
AGGTATATGCTAAAAATTCTGGAAAGCATGTGTTCCAAGATTGTTATAATTTTTTTCTTATTTATTTGGAAGATTTTCTCTTTTTGGTTGGATTAATTATGAAGGAAAGCTACTGTTATTAATGAGTATTGGTTCTTTAATGATGTATAAAAGGCTGTTGCACCACTTTTGTAGTCCGCAAAAGTGAGTTCTTATAGGATATCACAATTGTGTTCTTAGTACGAACTTGTGGGCTGATGGATGGAAGGTCATTGCCTAACATCCTTCATGAATACTTTGGTACTCTTCTAAGATTGTTTTAAGGCTCTTTTTATGCATAGATATGTTGAGGATAGTTTGGGTAAAGTTGAAACAAGTTTGAAATTATCGACGTCAAAATGTAGCGAAGGGGTGAAACGTTATGCTGCCTATTTGTATGTTGCGTAGAATTATTGTGTGTTGTACTTTGTGGACTATTATAAGACTATTATGGCACTAAAAGAGACTGCACATGATATGTATATGATAATGTGTATTAGAAAATACGATTAGGGGTGAAAAGGTTGAAAGAATATGCTTGGGTTTACAATTATACGCTTGCTGCCCATATGTTGTTTTTTATGAGATTGGGCTGCCAAGATGTATCTATTGGCTGCTAATGCTAGTTTTATTACCTACTATGTTATAGATAAATATTTGGAGTAAGGAAAGGTTATCTCGAGGTAATATCGAGATATATAAGGCTACTTGATTTCGTCTTATTTGGCATGAAACATAGATCTCTCCTTGGCACATAAAGGCACTTACTAACTCCGATACAACTATTAACCATGTCTCAACTTTTTCACATGTTCATATGCTCAATACATAGTCACCTTTAAATTTGCATATATACTTGGATACCAAGATACACGAATTCATTCTACTAAATAAAATTCATATGTTGTTCTACCTCTTATGCATTTTATTATTTATGTAACTTACTCCTTTCATTATGGTGTTGTATTTTATGATTATTTACATATCATATATTGTATCTACAGTCCTACAACTCTAATATTACGACCACCAAAAGAATCATCTCAAAGGTAATTGAAAGATAAAGTAATTGCTTATGGATGAGTGGTAACCGAGGGGTGGAAGAATCACCTAGCTAGGGTCGATTCTATCACGGGGGTTAGCCCAAGGGGTTAAAGGAAAAGCCTAGCTAGGGCCAATCCTAATATAGATTCACCACTGATCAACTGTTTATTTGTATTACATGTTGTGCACAGATTATACAGTAAAGGTAAAGTAATAAAAAAAACATAAAGTACATGATCTCACAGTATAACTAAAGGTGGTCTCTCATCCTACACCAGTGCATAGTCTCATTTGAGTTGTTACTTCATATACAGTATTTCCTGCCTTACATATTCAGTATATTATCTCATATTGACATCCCTTATGGGGGACCTACATTTCATGCTGCAGGTACAGGTGCTAGTAAATCTCCCCAGTAGGAGTACAGGATATCCAGTTGTTGTTACCAAGCTCCAGGTTGCTTTGGAGCTTTGTGTGTCTAAAGCTTATATTTTTGTATTGTATAGTTAGTAGAGGCGGGACCTGTCCAACCCTTATCAGATATTTTTCCTTATCTAGAGGCTTTGTATACTATGTAAACTAAAGTGTGATTGTATCTCGTACTTTAGACACCGTAGCCCCAATGGCCTAGCCATATGCATTTTCTTTTGGCTTGTTATTACTATATACCTTCTTAAAGGCATGTTAAATGTAAAAATCCCTCATAATATGTATAGAAAGCACATAGATATAGGTTGGTTCTCCCGGGCCTTATTGGCAATGGGTGCCAGTCCGCCTTAATGGGACTTTGGGTGTGACAAATTGTCTCACATTCAAGAGTCCTCTTCTTTGTCACCAATTCTTTCATGAACTTGGAATATCTAGGCATTTCAATACTTGTATAAGGGGAACATTTATTGACAAAAAATTGAACATAGAAAGAAACTTATAAAATTTAGCATCCTCGTCTTTATTCTTCAACTGTTGTGGGAATGGAGGATTCACTATGACATGAGGTGCCTTCGGCCTCACAGTTGGAGACTTTTTGGGGACAGTGTTCTTGGCTTTTGCCTCATTGTCCCCACTTTTCTCTTGCTTATCATTCTTGGGATTGCCGAAAACATCATCACCTACAACTTGAGCCTTCTACTCATCATCCTCAATAATAATCATATCTTCTTTTTCTTTTACCTCTTTCAGACCTTTATCAACAACCAGTGATGGTTTAGTGCCTTCGATCAACTTTCCACTTCGAGTAGTAATGGCCAAGCATTGTTGATCATTCACTTTTAGATTGACCACCGTGTTAGTGGGTAAACTCTCTTAGGACGTTGATTCAAATAAGTTGAAAAATTTCCTAATTGAGTCTCCAAATGTTTAATGGACGCCGAATGAGACGTCAAAGTTTGACTCAACTTAGAAAAAATAGATTTCATTTATTTTAGAACCTTGTTCGAAGCCTCTACCTGGCTCAACATTTGTGAAAGCATATCCTAGGTTTGAGGTTTCTCTTGATTAACCACTAGTTTAACTGCCTTCACATTATCGTATGGTAGAATAAACCTGTCTCCATCACGATTTTGTTGACCCCTAACTTGAGGTTGATTAGTCTATGTTTGATTTCACCATCTAGAGTTATTGTTCCAACCTTGATTCTTCGGTGGCCTTTGAAAAGCCGATTGAAAACCCACCATTTAGTTACCCTTGTAATAACATTCTTCGACTGTAAACACTTTTAAATGGTGCACCTTCAAACATCATCTCCCCGGCAACTCCCATAATATTTACACTCTTGCAATTTCCTCCCATGATATGTTTTGTAAAAGATCAAGCTGAGTTGACATCTTAGTCATATTCTCATTCCTTTCTTTGTCCTTAGCAAGTTTTTACTTGGTAGGATCTCTATGGTTTGAATGGACTACATCATTTTGTATACCATGCTTTATTAATTTTTGTCATGACATTCAAGAGGTTGCAAGCTTTAGTGAATGATTGTGTCATTAGACCTCCTCTCACTAGTTGATCAGCCACTTCTTTATTTGCAACATCAAGACTTATATAAAAGTATTGTAAAAGCATATAGTCCAGAGCTCCATGGTTAGGACACTGAAGCAAGAGTTTTCGAAACCAGAGTCATGTTTCATGCAATGGCTCACACTCTAACTGCTTAAAGCTCTCAATACTTTTACTCAATTTAATCATCTTTGAGGGAGGAAAACATCTCTCTAGGAATGCAGTTTGTAGGTCCTCCCATGAAGTAAAAGAATCACGAGGCAACTCTGCTATCCACCTCAATGCTTCTCTGATGATGGAGAAAGGAAACAGCCTTAGTCGGGATGGCCTCCTGGCTTACTCCCTTGAAGCTGAATAGGAGACACACATCAACAAAGTTCTTCAAGTGTTTATGAGGATCTTTATGGCCGAGCCTTGTAAACAATTTTTTTAGTTGGAAAAGTTGCAACTTGGTGCTCATCACATGGAAATTAACTACTCCAGCCAATGGGGTTAGTCGGATAGTACATGTGCCTCTGACCTAATCCCAATTAACATCTTGCATCCTATTTATGTCCCCGACATTCTCACCATGAATGCTTCCATCATCCTCCATCTTTATGGCTATTGTTCAATCAACAAAAACAACAAGAAAATAGTAAAAAGAATTCTAACTACCACAACAAAGCTCAACAAATACTTCTAATATGAACACGTTGATTCCCCGGTAATAACGACATCTTTTATGTCGCTCAACCCGACTACTCAAAGGCAGAAAAGGCAGTCATCATCAGTATAATAACCCAACTTTAAAGGTTGAGATTAATCCCATAGAGAATCGTTGTTCAAGGCAAAAGTGACTTGTTGGACTAAGTAATTGTAGGATCTAAGGGGTTGCAATAATCAAAATAGAGTTCAGCTAATAAGTTTTAGTTGTCAAATTAAACAGCTATCAAAGGAAGATATTGGGGATGTGCAAATATGGGCTACGATCTAACAAATTAGTCTAGATACTTGACTACATTAGTTAATGTTGAGTGAATAGATTAAGTTGCTTATAACCCAAATCACCTATGATATATGGGTGTTTAGAATAAATCAACTAAGATATAACATGCGGACCATCGAGGACATGCTTTCCCTAAGAAATCAAGCAAAATACCTACTACTTTGACCATTAAATCTATGAATGTGGATATCAACTGAAACCCCAAAAGGTTTCCGTCCATTATATCTATTCCACACTCTAATAATCCCGGCTAAGGAACAATCTGAGATCTAGAACAAAACCTCAAATTTGTAACATTGAAATTCATACATTAAACTTAGGAACAGGTATAAATTTACCCAAATCAACTACAGATAAGTCAAGATATCACAAACCTAGCAAGTAAATTAAAGACCCATATCAAAAGCACACCCCCTATATGGGGATTTTAGCCACACATGTGAGAAATTAAAGATTGATTACCATACATAGTAGCAGAGGTCATGGATAACAAGATTGAGTACAAATCAGTGGTTATCACCAGCTAATCCTCTTCAATTTGATGCCCGAAAGCTTCAAACTCCTAGCCTCTCTTGTACTCTAAGAAGAAAGTTTTATGTACTACTACTACTATAGTGCAATTATTCTGATATGGAATGAACAAATAATGTACAATCTCCTTTCTAAAATTGCTGAATAATCTGTGCAAATGTGTAAAAGTTTGTGCTATAAAATGTTATTCGGCGGCCAAGGTCGACCATCGCCAAGCACTCTGCTGATGCACTAATTGTGTACTTGGATGCTTTTTTGTACATCTTTATGAGGCTTCTTCCACTCCAACATTAGACAATGTCTCTTTGCTCCTCCTTTCCAATTCAGCGATGTACCAAAATATTCTTAATATTGCTTTTCTGTCAGTGTTTTAGGGCCTTGAGTGTTGCAACTTTAGGCGATTACTTGTGCACTTTGGCATATCGCTGAGTATGCTTAGCGACATTGATCCTTACTGCACTCTTGACTTGACCTATAACCTTGGTTGATTCACAATTAGTCAATCTTTATGAACATTCGACGGATCGCTAAGGATGTCGGTGACACCACTTTTCACCACCTTTCAACACTTTTGCTCATCGTCCAAGATTTCACCAAAACTTGTATTTTGCGCACTTTTACTCCATTTCTTGTCTCGACACATGCATTTGTTAGCAATTGGAATTATTAGCACACTAAGGGCAATGTTTCCTTGCAATTTCTCCCCAAAGAAAGTTTGAAATATGGACTCATCAGTTAGACTTAATGAAAATTAAGGAAATTATTGTCATGAGATGCAATCTGTTATTTAAAAGTATATGGGGGCTAAGTCTTGCCTCCAAGGCAAAAAATAGAGTATATCATAAATCAAGACATAATATGGTAGTATCAATTTCTACTTATAAAGAGTAACTTGTCATTTTGAAGTTTTTTGGTTTAAATCTTTCCTCTAAAACAAGAGTTATAAAATATCTCATAAGTTAGACATAATGAAATAGGGTAAACATTACCAATGAGGTATGTGTTATTTTTTTTTAATCCCTGAGTTATATTTTGCCTTTAAGGCAAAACTTATTGTGTTTTCCATAAGTTACTTAACAAAAAAGATGTAAATACTCCTCATGGGTGTAACTTATTCTTTGAAGTCCTTGGGATGAGAGTTGCCTCTAAGACATGAGTAATCGAACACTTAATAAATCAATATATAAATATGGTGGTGTCAAATCTTGCCCGGGGAGCTTAACTTATTATTTGTAAATTCTTTGACTAACAAGCCTTATCTCTATGGCAATAATTATAAAGTATCTCATAAATTAAATCCATGGGGCTTAACTTGTTGTTTTGAAGTCCTTGAGCTACGAGAAAAACGTTATATATATATGATAAATAAAGACACAATATAGAATTGTTAAGTCTCGCCCATGGATGAAGTTCTTAGTCTAAGTCTTGCCTCTAAGGCAAGAATTATAGAGCATCTCATAAATCAATATATAATGTGATAGTGTCAAGTCTTGTCCATGGGCTTAAGTTGTTTGGAAATTCTTGGACTGACAGGTTTTACCTTTAGGAAAATAGTTATAGAGTATCTCATAAAATAAAACACAATATTATATTGTCAAGTCTTGCGCATAAGTTGTTATTTCAAAGTCCTTGAGTTAAAAGCATATATATATATATATATATGATAAATCAAGACTCAATGTGTCAAGTCTCACCATGGGGTATAATCTTTGAAGTTCTTGATCTATGTCTTGCCTCCAAAGCAAGAGTTATAGAGCATCTCATAAATCAAAACATAAAGTAGCAGCGTTAAGTCCTTTCTATGGGGCTTAATGAAACGACCCCAAAAAGTGCTCGAAAATGTGCCTCGAAAGTGTCTGAAATCATAATTTCCAGATATCTCAAAATTCATATGTGATATCAAAAATTCAACTTCATATTCTTGATTAGAGGGTCAAATTGAGTAGAAAATGAGTCTAACCCCGATTTAAGAGCAAACGATTAGCAATTTCGATTTTTAGAAAAATGATTTCCTGAGAGGTTTTCGCGCCTCTGTAAAATTTTTGTCCAGTTTTGAGTTCGGTCTAAGACTTTTATGTCTTGAGCCTAAGTGTTTTCAAACGTGAAAATACCTATTATTAGCCATTTTTATCCTCATATCATTCTAAACATTCCCCAATACTCATTCAAACGCTTAGCCAAATATTTTACCCCTAAGCTTAAGTCTCAAAACTCATACGGATCTCAAGGTTTTCATTCAAGCTTCAAGTCTCCATCTCTAATCTTCACCAAGATATTCTCCAAAGCTAAGGTATGCGAATTTCTTTCATGGGTTCCTTTCACCCATTATACCCAAGCTTCCTTTTACTTAAAACTACATGACTTAAAGTTGATTGACAAATGGGTCTCATATATTATGAAATTCACTGCACACTATGTTGGGGTTTATAAAATTGTGACTGTTTTACTATGTTTTGAGCTATGAATCTACGATCTATTGTAAGATTTTTTAAAGGGTTTTGATGTATATTGCTTGAGGTATCTAATGATGGTTTTGCTCTGAATTTTCTAGACGATTTTACTCTTGAATTGCATGATTTTATATAAGCATTAAACACTCTCTAAGTGTTTGATAAAATGTCTAGTTAGGGTTTCTTGATGAATTGAAGGTCCAATGCATGTCTTATGAGTTGAATGACTATATGATGATGAAATGATGATGAAGTGATGATAAAAAAGAATGTATATATATGATGATGATGAGGAAAGGAATGTATGTATATGATGATGAAAGGAGTGTATGTATGTGATATTATTTCTATAGCGTTGAGGATGACCAAGCCTCACTCGGGAGGTTGTAGGCCTGGGTAACCTTACTGAGGGATTTGTAACTCGATCACCTAGCTTGGGAGATGACAGGCCCATGCAACCATGTTGAGGGTTTGTACCTATCAACCATGTTGGAGGTTTGTACCCATCAACCTTATTGTGGGGGTTTGTACTCCATCTACCTTTTTGGGGTGTTTATACACTATCAACCTTATTGGGGAGGGGGGTTTACTCCATCAACCACATGAAGGGGTTTGTACCTCATGTGTCTTACCAAGGAGATGTTAGGCCTTGGATTACACTAAGAATGGTCACTCCTTATACTTGTGTTATGTCCCATATAAGTATGATTTACTATAAGCATCTTTCATACATGCCATATTGTTATATGTAATCATTTCCTATGTTATGCATTTTGTTTATGGTGCTTATCACTTGTTTCCTACATACGTAGTACATTCAAACGTACTAACGCATACTCTATGCCTACATGATGTCACCATATAGGAATAGGAGCACCAGTTGAGTATCTTCCTCCACGTGGCTAGTACGTTTGTCTCTCAAGCTTATTGGTGAGTCCTCCATTCCGAGGACAAAGATTATGATCTCTTTCTATGTTCTAAGATTATCTTTCTTTTATATATGTATTGACTATGAGGGTGAGCCTGGTTACTTGTCTTGACCCCTGCTCTTATCTATGTAGTAAAGGTATTGTTGGACATGTTATATATCTATGTTATGAGCCTTGACTCTCTTGTTTCTTAATGTTTATGATATGAGCATTACCCTTAGTCCCAATTCTCTTTACTTATGCTTATCTCTTATTGTCATTTTAATTGCTTCAGCGACAAAGGATATGTAATGATATGTTATGCGGCTTATTTGGGGTTCTTTCAGGTTCCCCATTCGACGGTCATGTCTAGGTCCTAAGCTTAGGTCGTGAGAAAGATAGTATCAGAGGACTATGTTGTTAGATCCTCGAATTCCAACACACCATGTTGATTAGAGTCTTATTCATGGTTGAGTTGTGCACCACAACTATGAGTAGGAGGCTATGAGTTATTTTAAGAAATATTTTCCTTCTTTATGTTCTAAGTCATGCTATAGAGTTGAAGTAAGTTTTCCCCCTAACGATTATTCTTTGTTATGCTAGATCATGACTAACACAAGAGGAAGATGAGCCCGCACACCCAAGGAGCGATCGACTAATGGAGAGCTCCGGGATACTGTCACTTTGCTTGCACAAGTTGTGGCTAATCAAGCTAACCAAGTGGACCAAGCCCCTCATGCTCCTACATGGGCTTTTTCGGGTAAGAGACTTCATGAGAATGAATCCTCTAGAATTTTATGGGTCAAAGGTAGATGAAGACCTTGAGGAGTTCATTGATGAGGTCTACAAGATATTAGCTATCATGGGTGTGAGGTTGGAAGAAAAGGTAGAGTTGACGGCCTACCAACTCAAGGGGGTAGCATAAATATGGTACAATCAATGGAAGGAAGAAAGGGGAGTCAACTATGTCATGCTTTGGGAAGAGTTCAAGGTGGCTTTCCTTAATCGGCTCTTCCCTCTTGAGCTTAGGGAAGCTAAATTGGTGGAATTTATGAATTTGAGACAAGGGTTAATGAGTGTGTGGGAGTATGCCCTCAAGTTCAACCAACTTTCAAAGTTTGTTCCTTACTTGGTTGCCGACCCAAGGTCTAGAATGAACAAGTTCGTGATAGGTGTGTCCGACTTAGTGAGTGAAGAATGGTGATCTGCTATGTTGATTGGTAACATGGATTTGTCCTATTTGATGACCTATGCTGAACAAATGAAAGAGGAGAAATTGAGGAAGAGAAATGGTCATGAGGCCAAGAAGGCTCGTATTGAGGGTAAGTTCTAAAAGGGTGGCCGGTTCCATAAAGGCCAAAGATCTTCTCATGAATTTCAAAAGAGGGTTGCCAATGACTTTCCAGAGCCTAAGGTGTTAGGGGTGTGATTCCTAATGGTAGGGGTCATAAGGGCCCATGCTTGAGGGATACAAATGCTTGTTATGGTTGTGGGAAAGTTGGGCATAAGGTGATAGACCCCAAAATCGCAACAAGGATAAGGAGGTTCATCATAAGGTGCTAATGTAGTTCCTTTGGGGAGAGGTGGCCGACAAGATAGTGCCCAAAATATAATCAATTTTATGCTTTGCATGGGAGGGAAGGGGTTGATGAGGTCTCCAATATTGTTACTAGTATGTTAAATTTTTATTTTATATGTATGCATTGATTGATCCGGATGCCACACTTTCTTTTGTTACCCCTTTTATTGCCAAAAAGTTCCATGTTGAGCCCTAATTGTTGTATGAGTCATATAAGGTGTTTACTCCTATTGGTGTATCTATTGTTGCTAGAAAAGTCTATAGAAGTTGTCCTATTGGCATCTTGCATAAAATATTGCCTTGTGATCTTGTTGAGTTGGATATATTGATTTTGATATTATTCTTGGGATGGATTGGTTACATGCATATTATGCTTCTATTGATTGTAGAACTCGTAGGGTCAAGTTTCAATTCCCAAATGAACCCATCCTTGAGTGGAAGAGTCAAAATGTGGTGGTCAAGGGTAGATTCAACTCTTACATTAAAGCCCCTAAATTGATCTCTAAGGGGTGTCTTTACTATCTTGTGAGGCTTAGAGATGTGGAGTCTAAAGTCATTCCCATGAAGTTGATTCCAGTTATAAATGTGTTTCTTGATATCTTTCTAAATGACCTTCCCAGTGTTCCTCTTGAAGGAAAAATAGATTTTGGTATAGACCTCCTCCCCAATACTTAACCCATTTATATTCCCGCTTACCGTATGTCCCCGGTGAAGTTAAAGGAGTTGAAGGAACAATTAAGGAACTTGTTGGAGAAGGATTTTTTTAGGTCTAGCCAATCCCGTTGGGGTGCACTAATGTTGTTTGTGAAAAAGAAGGATGGGTCTCTTAGAATATATATTGACTACCGGCAACTCAATAGGATTACCATCAATAATAGGTATCCTCTTCTAAGAATTGTGATTTGTTTGACCAATTGCAAGGGGCTAGCCACTTTTCTAAAATTGATTTACAGTCTTAGTATCATCAAGTGAGAGTGAGGGAGTATGACATTCCCAAGACAGCCTTCCAAAATAGGTATGGGCATTATAAATTTGTGGTTATGTCTTTTGGGTTGACCAATGCACCCTTTATCTTCATGGATCTAATGAATAGGGTCTTCAAACCCTACCTTGATTCCTTTGTTATGGTCTTCATTGATGATATTTTGATCCATTCATATAGTGAGGAGGAGCATATGGGTTATTTGAGGGTTGTGTTGCAAAGCTTGAGGGAGGAGAAATTATATGCTAAATATGAAAAGTGTAAAATTTAGTTGAAGGAGGTTGCCTTCCTAGGACATGTGGTCGGGAGATGGTATTAAGGTGGATCCTAAGAAGACCGATATGATTAGAAATTAGCCTAAACCATTGACCCCATCGGATATTAGAAGCTTCTTAGGCTTAGCGGGTTATTATTGGAGGTTTTTAAATGGGTTCTCTTCTATTGTTTCCCCTATGACAATTGACTCAAAAAAAAGGCTAAGTTCGTGTGAACCGATAAGTGTGAAAGGAGCATCCAAAAATTCAAAGATAAGCTTGTGTCCGCTGCTATATTATCATAACAGGAAGGTCTAGAGGAATTTGTTGTGTATTATGATACTTCTAGAGTTGGTTTGGGTTGTGTGCTAATGCAAAATGGTAAGGTGATAGCCTATGCTTCTAGGCAACTCAAAGTGCAAAGAAGGTGATTAGAACTTCTTAAGAACCATGATATGAATGTGCATTATCATCCTGATAAGGCAAATATTGTGGCGGATGCTTTGAGTAGGGTATCTATGGGTAGTCTAGCTCATGTTGATAGTGGTGATAAAGAGGTGGCTAGAGAGGTACATCGGTTGGCTAGATTGAGGGTTAGGTTGGAAGAGGTTGGTAGTGGTGTTGTTGTTGTTATTGATGGTTCTAAGTCTTCCTTGGTTGGTGAGGTGATAGCAAAATAAGATCTTGATCCCTTTTTGTTAGAATTAAAGGCCTTGGTGAAAGAGGTGAAGGTAGAGGTTTTCTTCCAAGGGGGAGATTGTGCCTTCAAGTACCAAGGTAGGTTATATGTGCCTTGTGTTGATGGCTTGATAGAAAAGATCCTTGATGAGGCCCATAACTCTTATTATTCTATCCACCCCGGTTCCACCAAAATGTATAGGGATTTGAGGGATGTGTATTGGTGGGGAGTTATGAAGAGGGACATCTCTAAATTCCTTTTGGTTGTCATAGTTGTCAACAAGCCAAAACCGAACATCAAAGGTTGGATGGACTAACCCAAGACATAGAGGTTCCTACTTGGAAGTAAGAAGAAATTAATATGGATTTTGTGGTTGGGTTGCCTAAGACTGGAAAGGGTTTTGATTACATTTGGGTTATAGTTGATAGAATGACAAAATCGGCTCACTTGCTATTGGTTAAGACCACATATGGGGCTGAAGATTATGCAAGGTTGTACATTCATGACTTGGTGAGGTTGCATGGGATTCCTTTGTCCATCATATCGAATCGTGGTGCTCAATTTACTTCACACTTTTGGAGGTCCTTTCAAAGGGGTCTTGGTACAAGAGTTAAACTTACTATGACCTTTCACCCTCAAATGGATGGCCAAGCTAAGAGAACTATCCAAACACCTGAGGATATGCTTAGGGCTTGTTTATTAGAGCTTAAATATAGTTAGAATGATCATCTTCTATTTATTGAGTTTGCCTACAACAATAGCTATCATTCTAGCATTGGTATGGCTCCTTTTGAGGCTCTCTATGGTAGGCATTGTAAATCACCAGTTGGTTAGTTTGAGGTTAGTGAGGCAGCTTTATTGGTACCAGATCTAGTTATGGAGGCTCTTAAGAAGGTTAGAATGATTAGGGAAAGGTTGAAGACGGTCCAAAGTCACCAAAAGTTCTATGCCGATGTGAGGAAAAAGGATCTTGAATTCCAAGTTGGTAATTGAGTTTATTTCAAGGTATCACCCATGAAGGGGGTGGTTCATTTTGGTAAGAAGGGCAAGTTGATCCCAAGATATGTGGGTCCTTATAGGGTAATGAGGAGAATTGGCTAGGTAGCTTATGAGTTGGATTGCCTAGTGAGATGGAATTGGTGCATCTAGTTTTTCATGTATCCATGTTGAAGAAATATGTGGGAGACCCTAATGCTATTGTGCCTCTTGATGTTGTAGGTGTTGTTGAAGACAATTTGACAGATGAAGAGGTTTCGGTCTAGATTTTGGATAGACAAGTGAAGAGATTGAGGAACAATGATGTGGCTTCCGTTAAGGTCCGAATCAACAAGTTGAAAGTGCTACTTAGGAGGCCGAAGCAGACATACAAAAGTGTTATCCTTACTTTTTACACTCCACTCAAGCCTAAGGTATTTATCTAAGTCCTCCATGATCTTAGGTCTTAAGTTCAGCCCCATGTCATTGCATATATTCATGTTTAAATTAACAAGTTAATGATGATTTTACACTCATGATAAGTTTACACTTATGATGAGATTTTTGAAATGATGTTTAAGTGCATTGTTGCATCCTTATGTGGGCTGAAATTTTCATGTTTATGTCTCTCATATACATTTCTTTGACATTCGGGGAGAAATGTTCCCAAGGGGAAGATATTGAAATGACCCCTAAAAGTACCTAAAAATGTGCCTTGGAAGTGCCTGAAATCATAATTTTCATATATTTCAAAATCCATGAGCGATATCAAAAATCTGACTTCATATTCTTGATCAGGTGGTCAAATTGAGTGGAGAATGGGTCTAACTTCAATTTAAGAGCAAACGATTAGCAATTTTGATTTTTCAAAAAATGATTTCCAGAGAGATTTTCACGCCTCTGATTTTGTCCAGTTTTGAGTTCGGTCTAAGACTTCTAAGTCTTGGGCCTAAGTGTTCCCAAATGTAAAAATACCTATACTTAGTCATTTTTCACCCTCATATCATTCTAGACATTCTCCGATACTCATTCAAACACTTAGCCAAATATTTTACTCCTAAACTCAAGTCTCAAAACTCATCCGGATCTCAAGGTTCTCATTCAAACTTTAAGTCTTCATCTCCAATCTTTATCAAGTTATTCTCCAAAGCTAAGGTATGTGAGTTTCTTTCATGGATTCCTTTCACCCATGATACCCAAGTTTTCTTTTTACTTACAATTGCATGATTTAGAGTTGATTTACATATGGGTCTTATACATTATAAAATTCACTGCACACTATATTGGGGTTTATAAAATTGTGACTATTTTACTATGTTTTGAGCTATGAATCTAAGATTTATTGTAAGATTTATTGAAGGGTTTTGATGTATAGTGCTTGAGGGTGTTACCAAGTATCTAATGATGGTTTTACACTGAATTTTCTATTATATGTTCACTTTTGAATTACATGATTTTACACAAGCATTACACATCCCTTAAGTATTTGATAAAATATCTAGTTAGGGTTTCTTGAGGAATTGAAGGTCCAATGCATGTCTTATGAGTTGAATGAATATATGATGATGAAATGATGATGAAGTGATGATGAAAAGGAATGTATGTATATGATGATGATGAAAGTAGTGTATGTATATGATATTATTTCTATAGTATTGGGGATGACCAAGCCTCACTCAGGAGGTTATAACCCCCGGTAACCTTGTTGAAGGGTTTGTACCTCGATCGCTTTGCTCGAGAAGTGGTAGGCCCGTGCAACCATGTTGCGAGTTTGTACCTATTAACTATGTTGGGGGTTTGTACCCATCAACCTTGTTGGGGTGTGTGTGCTCCATCAACCTTGTTGGGGGGTTTGTACTCCATCAACCACATAAAGAGATTTGTACCTCATGCGCCTCACCAAGGAGGTGGTAGGCCTTGGATTGCACTAAGATTGGTCACTTCTTACACTTGTGTTATGTTCCATATAAGTATGATTTACTACAAGCATCTTTCATACATGCCATATTGCTACATGTCCTCATTGCCTATGTTATGCATTTTGTTTATGATGCTTATCACTTGTTGCACTGCATCCTACATACTTAGTACATTCAAATGTACTAACACGTACTCTATGCCTACATAACGTCACCTTGTAGGAACAGGAGCCCCACTTGAGCATCTTCCTCCACGTGGCTAGTATGCTTGTCTCTCGATCTTGTTGGTGAGTCTTCCATTCCAGGGATGAAGATTATGATCTCTTTCTATGTTCTAAGACTATCTTTCTTTTATGCAAGTGTTGACTATGGGAGTGAGCCGATTACTTATCTTGGCCCCCGCTCTTATCTATGTAGTAGATATGTTGTTGGACATGTTATGTATCTATGTTATGAGCCTTGACTCTCTTGTTTCTTGATGTTTATGATATGGAAGTTACCCTTAGTCCTAATTCCCTTTGCTTATGCTTATCTCTTATTATCATTTTAATTGCTTCCACGATCAAGGATGTGTAATGATATGCTATGAGGTTTGTTTGGAGTTCCTTCGGGTTCCCCATTCACCTGTTACATCTAGGCCCTAGGCTTGGATCGTGACACTTAACTTGTTGTTTGAAAGTCTTAGGACTAACAAGTCTCACTTCTAGGGCAATAGTTATAGAGTATCTCATAAATTAAAACATTGTGTGATATCATCAAGTCTTGGCTATGGAGCTTAACATGTTGTTTTGAAGTCCTTATACTAAGAGACAAGAGTTATAGAATGTATGATAAATTAAGATACAATTCAATAGTATCAAGTCTTGTCTATGGGGCGTAACTTGTGAAATTGTTGGTCTATGTCTTGCCTTTAAGGCTAGAATATAGAATATCTCATAAATTTATACGTAATGTGGTAATATCAAATCTCGCCCATGAGGCTTGTATTGTTGTTTATAAGTCCTTGGACTAACAAGTTTAACCTCCAGAGCAATAGTTATGGAGTACCTCACAAATCAAAATATATGACATGTCAAGTCTTGCCCATGGGGCTTAATTTGTTGTTTTGAAGTTCTTGCACTAAGAGGCAAAAGTTTATATATATAAACCAAAATACAATGTAATTGTCAAGTCTTGCCCGTAGGCTTAAGTTGTTAAGTTTTTGGTCTAAGTCTTACCTCTTAGGCAAAAGTTATGGATCATCTAACAAATCAAGATATAATATGATAGTGTCGAACCTTGTTCTTAGGTCTCAACTTATTGTTTGGAAGTCCTTGAGCCAAGAGGCAAGAGTTATAGACCATTTAATAGTGTTAAGTCTTACCCATAAGACAAAATTCGTAAAGCTAAGTCTTGTCTCTAAGACAAGAATTATAGAATATCTCATAAATTAAAATACAAAAAAAAATGTGTCAACTCTTGCCCATGGGACGCAACTTATTCTTTAACAACTTGTTTGGATGGTATTTTTCCGTGGTATGGTATGAATATTAAGAGAACGACGTTTGTTTTGATTGTTACATTAATTATATGATATGATATGGTTTTGTTTCATGGTTCTGTAATCATGAAAACCCCACTTTTTGAAACCACCAATTTGGTGGTATCCCATGGTTCTCTTATTTTTTTTTCTAATTATACCCTTATTTAAATTTAAATAATTCTAATTTATCCTTTATTCTTTATTAAACTTTACTCTAATATATGTATTATTTTTATATTACTTATTTTTCTCCGCATCAACTTTTGAAACTTCTTTTCAGCCTCCTGTCTTTTCTTTTACGTTTTAGTCTATTTTTTAAGATTTGTTTTTTTTTTAAAGTCCTTACTTTTTATTTTTTTGTGTTGTTTGTATAAATTAGAGTTATAGTATGTTTTTCTACTCGATTCTATGTATTTATTTTTAAAAAATTATTAAAAAATATTGATAAATTTAATATTTATAATAATTAAGGACATTTTTGTAAATTTATAAGTTACAATAAAGTACCATACAATCAAATCAAATAACAAATTATCATCAAACAATAACAACCCATACAATCTATCCAAACATTGGACATTACTATACTATACGATACTATACAATACTATACATTATGAAACCATGGTGAATCACTATCAAACAAGCTGTAAAAGTTTTTGTGCTAAATATTGCCTTTGAAATAAGAGTTATAGAGTATCTCGTGAAATTTCAAATCATATACATTTAAAATAATAAATATAATAACCACTTAAAAATAAATATGAAATATATAAAATAAATATTGTTTATAGTTTCATAATTTTAAAAAGGTACGAAAAAATAAACATAAGAAAAAAAGAAAAAAATAGACACAAGAGAAAAAGGAAGAAATAAGGAAAAGGAGCAAAATAATAAAAAAAAATGAAAGAAAAAGAAGAAGAAAAAAAACGCAAGAATAAACTGAAAAAAAGAGAGAAAAGAAAAAAAAACTTTTTTTAGTTCTATTTAATAATTAAAATATAAGCTTTGTTTATTTGTCAGATATAAAAGATAATTTTGTGTAACAAATTTTTATTGAATGAGTTAAGAAACCTATATATTTTATTGTCAAAATTGAGTAGCCCTTATTAACTCAAAAATGGTGCGAAAACGGAAGGGCCCAAACCGGGGACGGACTTGTGAGTACATATAGCAGAGTTACCCATAAAGTAAAAACGGCGATTCGCTCCGACGATAATGGAAATGAAGTCTGTACTTAAGGTTTTCTTCAATTTTTCCCTTTTCCTTCATTAACCTATCTTTGATTTCCTTTTGAAGTTTTGTTGTTCAGACCGCAATTTTTTTATTTATTTATTTTTTTTTTTGTAACGGGGGGTTTTCGTTTCCTATGATTTTAGAAATATTTTGGGTACACAGAGTTTCGACCCTATCAAAAGGAAATCATAGAGAAGATTTTAGACGGAAAAGACTGTTTGGTAATAATGGCCACCGGCAGTGGCAAATCATTGTGGTAAGCTTCAACTTTGTTGTCTGTATTTACGCACTATACATAGGTATGCGCTGAACCTTTTTTGCTTGATTTTTGGTTTAAGCTATCAGGTTCCCCCACTCATTACCGGAAAGACTGCTGTAGTTATAAGTCCTCTCATCTCTTTGATGCAAGATCAGGTAAAAAAGGCTTTCTATTGCTCATTGCATTCAAAAAAAAAAAAAAGATGTTCTGAGAAATACTCTTTTATGGTGTAGGTCATGGCATTGAAACAGAGGGGCATTAAAGCTGACTATCTTTCAAGTGCTCAGACTGATTGTGGGGTGCGGTCCAATGCTGAGTTGGGTCACTATGATATTCTCTATATGACTCCAGAAAAAGCTAGTGCTCTTCCTAGCAGGTGAGTAGTATCTCTGGCACTTAAAGTGATTCAGCTAATATATTGCTCAAGAAATTCATCAAGATAAAATGATTTTTCTGTACATTATTTATGCTCTAACTGTGAGTTTTCATATCAAATTGTGGGCAAGAGCGTTTTTATGTATGACTTGTTAGGCTCCAATACTTTTGATGGATGCCTTCAATTTCATGTTTACCTGTTGCATGGTTCTTACATCAGTCTTTAGATGTCCCTATTTAGCTCATGTGGAGAACCACTGGAACGTTTCAGTAAACAGTTACTTAAGGTTTCTACTGACTAATATTGTGAACTATTTTTGCTGTTGTTGCTTGTATTGTTTTCTGTCATCCACTTATCAAGGTTTTCACTTGTAAATAATGATGATCTTCAAGTTAAGAATCTTTAAGATGCTTTTTTCCAATGAGTTTAGCATCTTTAAATATACATAAGTTCTATCTTTGCTTTTCGCAAAACCTGCCTCAGTTTTTGGTCAAGATTGTTGAAAGCAGGGATGTGTCTCTTGGCTGTTGATGAAGCACACTGCATCTCAGAATGGGGTCATGATTTCAGGTTAACGTTATCCTAACATTTTGACATTTTGGACTGTTCATGGATTATCTGGTCCATTTAGCGTGGATTTTAGTAGAAGTATTATTTGAGTATCTTGCCTGTGTGTGGTTTGCTGCTTCAAAAAATTCCATATTTAGAGATACGAATAGCAGTGGCTGAAGATAAATAAAGCTCTGAAGATTATATTTTCTGAGTTGTACAGTTTTTCCTAGCTAATAAATGGGAAACAATGGTAGTTTAATACCATGGTACCCAGTTTTGTTCTTGGTTAGATGTTCATTTAATTCTCTCCATATGGAAAACCCCTCTAGAGTATATTGATTTTATGAGAAGTAGAAATAATTCATAAAATTGGAAAATAGTCCCCTCGAAATGAAGGTGAAGTGAGATAGGATGCAATTGCAGTACCTAAATGTAGACAATGCTAACACCTAGACTCAGTTTGACAGAAGAATCGAATGATGAAAAGTGAAGTTGTAATACATGGAATTGAAATTTAATTACTTAAATTGCATCAATGTTGGTGGAGTGCTATTCGATGAAATGACACCTAACAAAGTGAAAACTTACCACTTGGTGAAATAGGGATCACTACAATGACTTAAAGACTAAGGAAGACTGGGCATAAAATATGAGAGTGTTTTGAAGTAAGGAAAGGTCCCTCCTTGCTTGGGGCCCCTGTGGTAAAAGACGGATACTAATTAGTATCCAAAATAGAAGATTCCTAAAGAAGTGTCTACGGAGGTTCAATAAATAGGAGAATTCCTTGTGGATATGTTTGATAAAGAAATAAGGAACACTAGGGGAATGGTGTAGCAAAGCAGTGGCAAGAACCTATGGGTTGGGTCGCTGGAAAAATCTTATGGTCATGTGACCAGATTTTGAGAAAAGAGTGGGTTTTAAAATCGGAAATGATAGAAGAATATATGTTTTCTTACTAATCAGTAAAAATGACATTTCTATAAAGTTACTAGGAAGAAGCAATTTCTTCAGCTTTACAATCTGGTGCAAAATGCCAATACAATTATCTCAGTTCAATGTAAAGGGATAGGATGTGAGGTTGAGAAGAAACTTGAACTACTGGGAGCTGGAAAGTAGCAGTCTTTTAAGAATCTATGACAGAGTGAGATTCTGGTGTAGAAGGCACAAGGATAAGGGATGTTTACTGTTAAGACATGCAGCCTAGCTCTTACAAAAAGGGATGGACAGTACAATGCAGCAAGGTGGAGGAAGTTCTGGATCTGAAACATCTTTTGAAAGCAACTTGTTTTTCTTGGATGGTGTCGCATCAAATGTGCTTATCTCAAGAGAACCTCTGGAAGAGATGAGTCCAGCTATGAAACATGGTATCAATATGGAGGAGACTGAAATCAGTAACCATGTACTTTTGCGCTGCTCTACAGCAAGACAATTATGGTCCTTTTTCCTAAACACACTGGGAAAATGACTTGGACTATGCCTGGAACAACACCAGAACAAAGATTGCTTTTCTTATGAGAAAGAGAACTGATAGATTGCCACAGCTAAAGGTTAGGGTAAAGCTTGGAAGATAATATGGAACACCATCTGTCTATTATTTATGGTGGACAATGTGGAAAAAGCGAAACGGAGGTGTTCTGAAGGAACTGCTAATTCCATGCTGAAGATCAGGACCAACTGGATTTTTTTTGGTTGATAAAGAATATGTACAGTGGGCTGAAAACTGATAGTTTTTATTGGTTCCTTACCCTCAAGACTATTCTAACTGTGTATTTTTGTTTTCTCACATCTTAGTGCTGTTGTTTACTGAAATTTCTCTGTATTGTTGAAAGAGATACGTAACTGCAAGGCAAGTCCTATAGAATGGTTTTGAGACCAACAATGTTATGTGGCAGTAAATGTTGAACCTTCTAACACCCAATATAGGATAGTTCTGAAACCAATAATTTGATGTGGTAGTAAATGTTGAACCTTTTTAACACCCGACTTGTCCACTTTGTGAATATTGCGAAAATGATGTAAGGGCAGATATATGGTTGTATAAGATTAGAAAACTTGAAATGGTCACAACTGTCGCAAGCAGCATTCATAGTGGTTAATGTTATAACTTTGCACTGATCAGTGGACCTAAATTCCTTGAAGTGCATTGAAGTAGATTTAGAATTATGTATCTTTATCTTTAGTTCATGGAGCTCTAGCTTGAATGTTTCTTCAGATCAATATTATATTCTACAGCATGAAAACTAATGATGTTATTAATAGTGGATTTATAGCATCATCCCATCAAGATATTTTTGTTCTTTCTTGTAGCATGAGTCTACTTCTGCCTCGTCAGGAATGGTTCTTCGTTATTTCTTTGCTCTTCGAATTCTATATTGCTTGGACATTTTAGTCGTTTCTTGCAGTATTAATCTACTTCTACCTTAATAATATTTCTTTGCCCTTTTACGGTTTTACCTATCATCTCAAGGAACTTGCTTTTCTCCTTTGCAGAGTTGAGTATAAGCAGTTGGACAAGCTGCGTAATGTTCTTTTGAATGTTCCATTTGTTGGCTTGACAGCAACTGCTACAGAAAAGTAAATACTTCAAGTTGTGTAACTTTTTTCTTTTACTTTTCTTTTCCATAGCTTCCCCAATTTCTTCTTCTCTTTTGATTTTGGGGTCATGTTCTGCTTTAGAAACATGGTGGACAGGATATCTAACTGGATATAGTTTAATTCCATCTCATAATTTTGTTTCCTTGCTGCTTGTTAGTACTTGGGCCACTCAGTAGACTTTCTACCAAACAGTATCTTATATTTTAATTTCTACTGTTTGGTTGGGTCTCCAGTGTTCAATGTTATCTACAACTGTACTTTTGGGAAATTTATAAAGTGATTTGGCTGTTTCTCAGTAATACAAGGAAAATTTATACCCAAGCTCAACTGTCAGCTAGCTTTACACTGGTATATCAGCCTTAATTGTATCACCTTACCTCGTTTCTCTTGTATCTAACAGTCTATTGTATTGTGTTAACTTCTGCTGTCTCTTGACTATTAGTCCCAAGTTTCAAGCATTTAGGCTTCTGTTGTGAGTTAAGCTGGATTAGGTTTACGCTATCTTTGCTTTTGGTTAAACTGCTTGCAACTTCTAATTACTGTCAAAAATTTATTCTCTCTCATTGCATGAGCTGTCATTTACTGAGTCATAAAAATATTGAACTTGCACTATAGCTTTGTTGGACCTGTATATATAAGCTCACACACCACTTTGTATGTCTTAGTTTTTCTTATTTTTATTTGCTCTTTGAAGCTTTGGATGAATAATCATTTCTTTTCTTAATTTTCAGAGTTCGGAGTGACATTATAAACTCCTTGCTGATGAAAGACCATCATGTTGCTATTGGCTCATTTGATCGCAAAAATCTGTTTTATGGAGTCAAATGTTTTAGTCGTAGTTCTCAATTTGTTGATCAGCTGCTGGAGGAGATCTCTAAATGTGTAGATAATGCAAATTCAACAATAGTATATTGTACAACCGTCAAAGACACTGAAGAGGTCACATTTCATCTCTGCCATGATAAAACTATGATTTCTGTTTTGCCAAGTTGGGACCTTCGTAGTTTTCTAGTATGATATGTTACCAGTGGATGTGTTTTGATTACACCTCTTAATGTGTAGAAATGTTGAAAGTATTAGTCCTTGTTCTTTCTACTTCAATGTCTTCCTTTTCCAAGGTTTGTGGTTAGATGCATGAAGTTTCGCTTGCTTGGCACTTACAGTTTGTTTCAGTTGAGAAAACGCTGAGCCTTTTTCTCCTCGTAGTAGTTCCCTTTTTTCTTTATTCTGTTTCTCCATGTGCTAGCCTGCCAGGTTCTGATAGAGTTCATGATTTCAACAACTGTTGATGCTTTTTGTTGCATAATAGTATCAAGTCGTTGGATATGTTGCTGTTCTCATGATATCATAACAGTTCATGATGCTTTACTGGTGACTCAATGCTGCTGTGACCTAGTGACTTGGCTTATGATGCTGTTATCATGGTTTTTGCAGATCTTCAAATCGCTTCTCGAGGCAGGAGTCAAAGCCGGAATGTACCATGGTCAAATGGCTAATAAAGCACGCGACGAGGCTCATAGGTTTCATCATTCTTCATTCAGCTCTTTTGCTTTTGAGCTAGTATGAGCGATTAATTGGCCTTCCTAAGTCTATCACAGAAACCAAATTATCTGCCTTCTTTAGCTATTCTTATTTGTTTTCTGGGAGTCATTAGTGTTTGGTCATGGGTGAAGTATAAGATACAATTCTTATTGCAGGTCATTTATCAGAGATGAATTCTATGTCATGGTTGCAACTGTTGCTTTTGGCATGGGTATAGATAAACCAAACATAAGGAATGTGATACACTACGGCTGCCCAAAGAGTCTGGAGTCTTACTACCAGGAAAGTGGACGATGCGGCAGAGATGGTGTTCCTTCAGCTTGCTGGCTTTACTACACAAGAAGTGACTTCTCAAAAGCTGATTTCTACTCTGCAGAAGCTCGTTCAGTATGTCACTCTTCATTCTGGTTCAAAATGGACCATATCTTGCAGTTATCTCTTTATTTCTACTATACATTCTGGTATATTTGTGACTTATTGCCAGGCATCTCAAAGAAAAGCTATTATGGAAGCATTTTCTGCTGCACAACATTACTGCATGCTGTCAAGCTGTAGAAGAAAATATTTGTTGGATTACTTTGCAGATGAGTGTGCCCATGATTTTTGTGGTATGATCTCTATAGAATCTCTTTTGTCCTGGGAATATTTGTCTTATCTTTCCAAGATGTTTCTGTTTGATTTCATTTAGTTCCATTGTTATTGGTTACCAACAAAAGATCTAGAGTAGTTATTTGTTAGTGACAGTCTTATACATGAAAGTCCGAGAAAAGTAAAAAAAATTGCTACAGACTCTTAGTTCTCTCTAGAGGGAAGAAGACTTAACTTTCATTCAAACAAGGAGGATTGTATGACTTTCTTTACAAGGGGATGCAGGAGAGTGGATAATGAGTTTAAATCCATTTTCAACCTATCAAGGCATCAGTTACTGGCTAGGACAGAGTATATCTGGACCTGTTTGATTGGGAGTTTTGAGAAGAAGATGAGATCATTAGAGCTGGTAACTGACAGAGCAGTGGAGGCTTGGAAGGGTCAACAGGGTTGAAAATCTCAGCTAGGGAGGATAACACATTTTTGTACCAATTTGCTTGTGAGGCAGAAGTTATGCTTGTTCAGGGTAAGGGTGTGAGATGGATGGGGGGTAACTGTCTGATTGGAAAGATGGGATTTAAAAACATGTGAAATACAAAAAGAAAGGAAGAAAGGAAGATGTCATGGTCATAAATGTTGCCGGAATGCCGACACTGGTGGTATTACTATTATGAGTTTTTCAAAAATGTTGGGAATACATGTGGTGGTGTCATTGATCTTTACTATAATCTAGCAGATAATGGTAAAGGTGTATGTTTTTCTTTGGATGTGTGTGTGTGAAGATTCCAGTGTCTATGGTAGTGGAGAGGGGTAATACACAACAATATACCCAGTGTAATCCTACAAGTCGGGTGATTTTATTTAATGGCTTGATTAACACTGAGATTTATCCCTAAAATTCTGGTGCAGAAGAGTGTAAGAGAACGGACTAGGGAGAAGGCAAAAAGACATGGGATTATGTGGACAAGTTCCTAGTTGACAGAAAGAGAAGGGAGAGAACGAAAAGACCCATATGCCCTTGGGTTAGTGGAGCAGTCTGGCGCGGAGGAATATAGACCAATTCATCAATCCACTTTGCTTAGTAAGGTTAAAGACTGAAGGATTGATTGGGAACAAGCTTGACCGAAGGAGCCACTCTAGATACGAACATTCGATGCAAATCTCTTGTTTCGATGCTAGTAATCAGTCAAAATTCAATGAAAAGGCTATCTCCTAGCTCTGAATTATCTCATGAGCTCGGTACTAGGCAATGGTAAATTTCTAGGGGTAAATGAGAGAAGCTTTTCAATTCCTAAATATTTTTATTGCATCGGGGGGTAGGAATAGCCATTCAAGTGCACTTTGAATCTTCAAGTGTGGGATGGGTGGGGGTTGGAATGGACTTCGTGAGGGTTAGAGCCATGCAAAGCTCATGAACAAGTTTTGTTCAACCTCAAGTTTATTTAGATCTTCTCCGACGAGATTGATGATGATTGAGACAGATTATTTTCTTTGTAGTATATGACAAAGACCCCCAATGGTGTGAGTAGTGAGAGATCCTTAGTTTCCAAAGCTGATGTTGTCTCCAACACTTCTACAATAGAGTTGTAGGCGATGGAAGAGAGGAGTGGGGAGAGATATAATAAATGTTGACGAATAGTAAGATCATTTGTTGGAGTGTGAGAAGAATGGATGACCATAGTAAAGGGCTATCATCAAGGAAGGGATTAGAGTGTGGTGGACAAACTTAATTTGTTTTCAAGAGACAAAAATAAAGACAACTTTAGTATAGTATTGTGAGAAGCGTTAAAGGGATGGGGGATAAGTGGGTAAAGTATAATTATATATCAACTCGAGAAAATGCTTGGGAATCATGTACTCTGGGATGGAAGCAAGAAAGAGGGGATGAAGATGAATAAAAATGAGTTTATGCTAGCGATAGGATTTAGGTACATTGGGAATGAGATACTATGGGGTTTTGGGGGAGTTTATGGCCTTGCATGGGAGGTACCAAGGTTGCTCTTTGGTAAGATGGTAGTTGGAATATTCCATGGGTACTAGGAAGAACTTTAACACCATTAGATTCTCGAAGAAGAGGGTGGGGTGTACATTGGTATCTAGGGCAATGGAGGAGTTATCAGAGGTTATTGATAACTATTGTCTTACATTAAATAGTTATCTTAGATTCACTTGGGTTAGATTAGAGACTCAACTTCTAGATTGATGCTTGATAACTTTTTGGTGTCTACTTGATGAGAGGAGTTGGATCCAAGTGTGATCCAAACTATCCTTTGGTAGACATCGAACCACTCATCCATTATGTTGAACAAAGGAGGAGGAAGAAACATTAGAACTCCTATTAGATTTGAGAATATGGACTTTGATGAAAATATAGTGGGATGGTGGAACAACTATGTAGTGGTGGGATTACGTCATTCAGGCTACCTAAAAAGTTGAAGATGTTTAAAAGAATTAAAGGTGTGGAAAAAAAAGGTGTTTGGAAGGGTAGAGGAGAAAATGAAGGAAATCATGAATAAGGTGGAGAAATTAGAGAGGTGGAACAAGGGAAGAGTAAAGGAGATGGAGAGATAGGAAAAAAGGGTTTGGAAAGGGACCTAACTTTTTATAGTTGCTCGAGAAACTAGTTGGAGACAAAAGTCAAGGGTGTTGTGGTTGGAGGAAGGGGACCAAATAGAAACATCTTTGATAGGGTAGCAATTGCAAATTGTAGGAGAAATTTCATAGTTTTGAACAAGGTTTGACATGTGGGGGAGAAAGAAGTAGAAGGAACCATTGTAGACATTTATAGCTATTTTTCCTTGTAAAGAAGAAAAGGTTTAGAGGCCTAAATATCTTTTTTGTGGTGGGGGGACTACAGGGTTTAAACAAAGTGGAGGAAAAAAGAGATTATTTGGAGAGGATAACTGATAAAGATGAGGTGAGAGTGGCGCTGTGGTGTTGTGCATGCGACAAAGCTCCATGGATGGGTTGATTCACTTCGGTTTTCCCCAACAATGTTGGAGTATAGTTAAAGGTAAGGTGGCAGTGATTAAGGAGTTTTAAAAGGGACAAATTTGAGAAATTTCTCTACGCAGTTTTCATCATCATCATCATCATCCCAAATAGAGAAAAAACCATCGATCATCAAACACTAGAATTTTATTAGTCTAGTGGGAAACATATATAAGATTACTCCTAAGGTGCTCTCCAATAGACTATAGAGGGTTTTGGATGAGACCATACTTCATAGAATGTCTTTTTGGAGGGCAAGTATATACTTGACACAGTTTTGGTGGCTAATGAAGTGGTTGATTTGAGAAAAATCAAGGAGTATCAGACATTTTTGTGCAAGTTATTAGGAAGTAGTATCTTATTCCTTATTTCTTTTTGGTGCAACCACTAGACTTTATGTATGGAAGATTAGGTGCCATTTGTTTTTGTAGAAAACCATCCCTTTTCATAGGTTTTCTTCTTTTTGATATACTAGTATATGAGCATGTTTTTGTTTTACATTAATGTTACCTCAGGAAAAAGGAGGATGTCTTATTCATGTATATGAGAAATATAGGAGAAAAATATTATTGAATTGTGTGCTTACATTATAATCCAAGTACAAGTTGGAAAAAACATACCACTATTATTCCATTTCTAGGATTATATACTCGTATTCCTAGTCTAACGCTCCCCCTCAAGCTGGTGCCTACAAATCATAAGCACCTAACTTGTTACAGATATAATTAATACGAGGACTAGTGGGGGACTTGGTAAAGATATCTGCAAGCTGATCACTTGACTTCTCAAACTTTGTAACAATATCCCTTGAGAGTATATTTTCTCTGGTAAAGTGACAATCAATCTCAATGTGCTTGATCCTTTCATGAAACACTAGATTTGATGCAATATGAAGGCCTACTTGATTATCACACAAGTTCCACCTGATCATTTTTGCCAAATTTTAGCTCGATTAATAACAATTTGATCCAAATAAGCTCGCAGGTTGCTGCAACCCTTTCTTGATATTTTGCTTATCCCCACTTGACCGAGCAATCACATTTTGGTTCTTGCTCTTCCATATACCAAATTGCCTCCAATACACAATATCCAGATTTTGATCGTCTATCAGAGGGTGATCTTGCCCAGTTGGCATCTGTATATTCCGTGATATGCTCATGGCTTTGATCTTCGAAGAGTAGTCCTTTTTCTGACGCTGCCTTTATATATGCAGAATACGAACAACTATATCCCAATGACTATCACAAGGGGAAGTCATAAGCTGACTTACAACACTCACAGGGAACGAGATGTCAGATCTAGTCACTGTGAGATAATTTAACTTTCCACCAGTCGTCTACACCTTTTAGGATTACTGAGTGATTCCCTCTGTCCTAGAAGCAATTTAACATTCGGATCCATAGGAGTAGTCCTTTTTTCGGCGCTGACTTTATATATGCAGAATACGAACAACTGCATCCCAATGACTAGCACAAGGGGAAGTCATAAGCTGACTTACAACACTCACAGGGAACGAGATGTCAGATCTAGTCACTGTGAGATAATTTAACTTTCCACCAGTCGTCTACACCTTTTAGGATTACTGAGTGACTCCCTCTGTCCTAGAAGCAATTTAACATTCGGATCCATAGGAGTGTCAATCAGTTTACACTCCATCATTCCTATCTCCTCAAGAATGTTTAAGGCATATTTGCGTTGAGAAATAACAATACCTGATCCAGACTGAGCAACCTCAATACCTAGAAAATACTTTAATTTGCCAAGGTCTTTAGTCTAAAAATGCTTAAAGAGATGTTACTTCAAACTAGTGATACCATCTTTATCACTGCCAATGCTAACAATATCATCGACATAAACACCTAATAAATGCATAAATTTGGTGCAGAATGCCGATAAAATACAGACGGATCAGCTCCACTACGAGTCATGTCGAACTCCTGTTACTGTGCTGAACTTTCCAAACCAGGCTCGAGGAGATTGTTTCAGACTGTAGAGTGACTTGCACAATCGGCATACAAGTCTACTAGACTCCTCCTGAGCAACAAAACTAGGTGGTTGCTCCATATAGACTTTTTCGCAAGATCACCATGTAGAAAAGCATTCTTAACGTCCTACTGATGAAGAGGCCAATGACGAACAACCATAGATAGAAGGACATACACCATTTTAGCCGTGGGAGCGAACGTATCACTAAAATCTCGCCCAAATATCTGAGTATATCCTTTGGCAACAAGGCGAGCCTTAAGTTGATCAACTTGACCATCTGGACCAACTTTCACTGCATAAACCCAACAACAATGAACAATGGATTTACCTACAGAAGGGGGACAAGTTCCAAAGTACCGATCATATGTAAAGCAGACATCTCATCAATCATAGCCTGCCTCCATCTAGAATGAGAAAGTACTTGACCTGTAGTCTTACGAATGAAAATAGAGGACAAAGACGATACAAAAGCATAATAGAATGATGTGAGACAATGATAACTCAAGAAAGTATAATGTGGGTTAGCATTTCGAGTGGATCGTATACCTTTTTGAAGTGCACTCAGTTGGCTAGGAGTAGGCAAGTCTGTTGTAGGAGTAGGATCTGGCAAAGGACATGAATCATCTAGAACTTGTGCTGGACACGGACGACAATGAAATTCAAGAGAGGTAGAGGTTTGGTGGGTTTTGTCAGAGGTGGCACTGCAATTGGAGATTCCTCCAAAGTTGGTACAGGTAGGACTTGAGGTAGAGATAAGACATTAGAGATATCAGGACGATTAGATGATGTAGAGTAAGGTTGAGATTCAAAGAATGTGACACCAGCTGACATAAGATATCGATTAAGGCTAGGGGAATAACAATGATACCCTTTTTGAACTTGAGAGTAACCAAGAAAGACACATTTGAGAGCACGAGGGGCGAATTTATCTTTTCCTGGAGCTATGTTATGAGCAAAGCATGCACTCTCAAAGACACGAGGAGGTATAAAATGGAGATGTAACAAAGGAAACAGTATGGAATGTGGAACTTGATTCTGAATAGAAGATGAGCACATTCTATTAATTAAATAACAAGATGCAAGGACATCATCGCCCCAAACACACAATATAACATGGGACTCAATGAGAAGAGTGCGAGCAGTTTCAATCAGATGCCTATTCTTTTGTTCTGCTACACCATTCTGCTGCGAGGTGTACAGACAAGATGTCTGGTGAATAATGCCTTGGTGAGTCACAAACTCTTAAAATTGAGAGGACATGTACTCTAACGCATACGAAGAGTACCAATGGAAACACCAAACTGGTTTAGTATTATAGCAAAAAAACTTTTAAATATAGAAAATAACTTAGAATGATCTTTCATTAAGAAAACCCAAGTACATCTTGAATAATTATCAATGAAACTAACAAAATAATGAAATCCTAAGGTTGAACTAACTCGACTAGGACCCCAAATATTAGAATGAACTAACGAAAAAATAGACTCGGAACGACCCTCAGTACTACGTGAAAATGTAGCACGAGTGTATTTTCCAAGTTGATACATCTCACAATTTAATGAGGATAAACTAGACAAACTAGGCACCATCTTTTTCAATTTAGATAGACTAGGATGTCCCACATGTTTGTAAATTAGGTTTGGAGGATTTGTAACGGAGTATGCTGTGAAGGAATTTGAAGAGGTAAAATAATAAAGGCCTTGTGATTCATGTCTTGTGCCAATCATCTATCCCGTATTGCGGTCCTGCATAAGGAAAAATCATCAAAAAAATAAATGCCACAATGTAAGTTTCGCTTCAAACGACTAACATATGCCAAATTAAAATGAGAACTAGGTACATAAAGAACATAATCTAAGGTGCCAGAAGGTAAGTGTTGGGCCTTTTCAATTCTTTTTGGTTTTGTATGGATCCCATTGGCTAAAGTAATAGCAGGAAGAGATTGTGAATAAACAATATCAGACAAAGTGATTTGTTACTAGAAATATGATTAGAAGCGCTTCAGTCCATAACCCATGATCCAAGAGTACTAGACTGTGAAACACAAGCAAAAGAATTACCCGCAACAGGAACAGTACGTTGAGGAATCAATGCTGTTTGTGGAGACATTTGCTTACTTGCTCGACACCGAAGGAATTCATGATATTCGGCCCGAGTAATATGAGTATTATTGGATGATCGGTCAGGTGGAGAAACATTAGGCTGAGAACAGGTGCGACTTGTAGGGATGTTTGCTTAGTTGCGCGATTTCGAAGGGATTTGTTATATCCCTTTATAACAATAGGATCATAATTGGGTGGTGGACCATGCAAAGTATAACATATGTCGCGAGGTGTCCAGACTTGTGATAATAACTATACTTAGAGCGAGATCTTCTAGAATGACCTCCTCCTCGTCATTTCTCCATTGTAGATGTTCGTTAATCAATAGTTTGAGATGCAAGAATAGAGGAGTAAACGGTGGGAGATGAAACTACTTTATGACTGGGAGG
>JAOTQJ010000111.1:9039309-9100484 GCA_025642045.1 Solanum sejunctum | reverse complement strand
CCCCACCCCCTAAAAAAAAAAAAATTTGGAGGGAAGATAATTTTGCTATGGGGACCCAACATCGGGGAACAATAATTAGTATGAGTCCTGCTCTGTTACCATGATTCTTCTTCGATTTAAGGGGCTCTAACTAAACCACAAAAGCTAGTTCAAGAGGTACCGTCCACCCCTTATAGGGTCGAGGTGGTACTTTTGATATATTCATGATGTAAACGGTATATACACAGATACACTAGGTTCTAATTAGGGAAAAAAGACATCCTAAAGTGTTTGCATATTAACCATACTACGTACACTACACTAAATGTTGTCTCTATTCATTTTATAACAAAATTGTAATGATACCAGTAAACCACTAAGTAGTTTGGAAAGTGAAAACAGTTGACTGGAAATGACTAATTTGCCAAAAAATTGCTAAACCTTGCAATGAAGTTCTGAAAATCAGCTAGAGAGTTATGCAAGAAGAAAAGCATGGTTCACTGTCAAAGTGAAAGAAAAAGACTAACCAAAGACTCCCTGAACCTGAGAAATCTTGGGATGAAGGAAATTGAGTAGTCAGACTAGGGCTCTGGTACATCTGATGGGTCTTGGATGGTTGAGATTGTAATTTTAGGTTGATAACCTAGTTGCCAGAAAGAGAAAGTGAAGCTCGCTGGAGAAGGCTGCATGTGCTGGCGTATGGTGCACATGGTTTCAAATCTTCCTGGTCTAGTTGGCACTCTAGATATTACACTGCTTCTCATGTCCTTCCATTAAGTTTCCCGCCCATATATTGGTAATCGTATGTTCAGAACACTCTGGTTAGCAAAAAGGCAATTGGTGGATTCATAGATTGCCAAAAAATTGCACCTCTATGAGATGTTGCTGGGGACTGCTTAATGATTACAAGGGTTGATTTCTCCCTTTGCTCTGATACTATGTGAGAAATAAGAGAGAATGCACGAGACAGTTTCTGAATCATTTTATAGACACATTATATTGTAGATTCTTACATTGGTCCGATGCAGAAGATTTGCATGTACACTTCTGTATCACATCTTAATTGAAGTATATCCATTTATCCGACAAATTTCAACTGCTTAAACCTTCTTTAGAGAAATTCTTCATAAAGCAAACTTATTGGTAAGCCTTTGAGATCAATACATTTCAGTCCAACAAATCTCTGGTACAGCAGCTACATGAAGGTCACTTATTGTCTATACTGGATTAAGGTCATAAGTTTCAATGTGTATAGCTCAAGCAGTTGCTTCTTTTCCTTCTGAGATAATGCTGGGTACTCCTTGTGAGATAATGCTGAGTACTAAGTGTAAGGCCTTTTGTTTATCTTCAACTTTGAATTACTAGGAATTTTTAACAGAAAATTTGCCTTGATGCAGATTATTTGGTAGAAACCTTCAAAGATATTTACAAAACTGTGAGGTAGATACTTCTCTAATGTCTTTTACTTCTTCTAGGATTTGTTTAACATTTTCACGTATACGTCTGTCAACCATGGATCTTTTCTCTATCTCCTTGACATCTGATTGTAAATCTACAAATGAATGAAAGAATGTTTTAATTCATGCATCAGCGTCAGTGAAAAAGGATTGCAGTTTCTGAGATCCAGTAGCCCTGATCATCAACCTCCACTGTTTTTGCCGGAGACTCCTGAAATGGATCTTGATGAGAAAAACATAGATACACCCAGTGAAACGGGTGAGATCGATGGCTTGGCTTCTAAGGAATTTGAAGGATTTTCACAAGTATGTGCTCTTTCTATTTCCCTTTTCTTCAGGCATCAATTGGGTGATTCATATTGTCCTTCTTGTTGCGTCATAACTATTTCCTTTCTTCATATTAGTGTCTTGACTGTCTTCTAATTCCTGAAAAGAGTTATACTCTGGTTCTGTCCAATTTGCAATCTGCAGCAGAACCTCCTTGATGCAATAGGTTTAGGATTCATCCACACCTGCCTTGCCACAATGTGTGTATGGGTGCAAGAACCTTTTTTTTTTTTTAAGCATAAACTAAACCTGCTTACTGGTTAAGGGGATTCATTCTCTAGGAGAGATAGGAGTTAGAGTCTAGATTCCTATTTTTCCCTGCAAAGACATTTTAGAAATATATGATGAATTTACTGTCCCTGAGGCACATGCTTTTTTTCAATATTAATTGGAGAGTTATTTGGGGAGGACTCCTCCTTATACCTCATTTAATGTAAATGTGTTTGGATTAAAAGCTTTTGATGATCAAAGATGAAAATGATTTAACAAGGTAAAACAATACTGATGGTGGGCCAGTGTTATCAAAACATGTGTGCTTCAGTGTCGCCATTCCTTGCCAGTGGGTGTATCCTGAAGAGGCAACACTAAACAATTGTCATTTCACTTTATCATAATTTATTTTTCAATTTCTTTGTCCATGTATTTTTTATTGTAATTATTACTAGCCTTGGACTAACATATTTGTATTTTTTCTCCATTTCTTCCTTTCTTCATTAAAGCGCACATTAGTTGCGCTTAAAATCCAATGGACCTTAGAGTGTGTTTGGGCTTTTCGCCTTTGATAACACTGTGGTGGCCTCTTCATTTAGTTACTAAAGGCATGCTAATTTTTTTTCCTGATTAAGTCACGATAGTTGAATGGGTAAACCAAACAGAGTTCTTGTTCTTATTCTTCTAGGCAACCTTTTTTAATTTAGAATAAGCGATTAAACGAAGGTCTTAACCTCATATCCCTTAAGATTGTTTATATATATAATATGTTTATTTTTCACAAGCAATAAAAGTATTTAAGTTTATTTTGATTTATTAGAGTTTAATGAATCATTAGAACTGTAAAAGTATAATAAACAATAGATTGAAACAGTTTTTTTTTTTGGTTTTAATTTGTTAGAGTTTAATGAATCATTAGAACTGTAAAATTATAATTAACAATAGATTGAAACAGTTTTTTTTTGGTCTATGTAAAATCCATTATGATTCAATGAAATGTTAAGTTTCTTTTTTTTTTTTCTGATAGAATGAAGTGTTAAGTTTGTTAAAGTAAATTTTTTGTTAGGTTAATGGATTTGTTATTAATTATTTTTTTGTATTTAGAGTTATCCTATTAGAATTAGTTTGTAATTCACTTTTAAAATTTATTGAAGAAATATTTCTCTTAGAATGTTTTTTAAACTTTCAAAATCAAGTTTTGACCTCTCAAAGTGCACCAAACTTGGAAAAAAGAGCCAATCATCAAAGCCTTTGCATTCGTTGAAGAGACAGAATCAGTTCTTCAATTCGATATTCAATCATTCTAATTTTGTACTTTTTTTTAAAAAAAAATTTAATAAAAGTTTATGCAACCTGAGATTGTTCTGTTCAATTACTTAAGAAAAATTGCGGCCTCACACGTTATGAACCAAGAAATAGAGTTGCGGGGTGATCTGCCTCTCAAGTCTGCATCGCTTCCTTTGCCAGTTAGCACTGTAATTTGTTTAGCTCTTGGCTGAACCTGCGTACTTAATCCTACATATGGTACTGTATGCGGCAAAGACGTTAATAAACTCCTATAAATCTATGTTCTCTTGCTTCTGCAAAATGGCAGAACTCATGTATCAGACATCCTCAGTTAGCCTTAGGTACTGGGATGTTCTGATATGCTTCATGTACATCTCAGCGGCTAACAATCCTTTGTAATGCCTGGAACTTCTTTAAATTAGATTTGTGCTAGAACTTGAAACAATGAAATCCGACATAAAAAAATGCATTTCCACAGTTTCACAGGCTACTCAAATTTTTGGCTTAGACATTTCAACTTCCGTAATTTCGCTTCCATATGGTTGAATTTAGTTCCATAAGAGATTTCTAAAGAAAGTTATTTATCCTATTATGTTATCATTAATCAAGGAGTTCTTATATAGTTAGAACGACCCTCACAAATTGTGAATACTAATTTATTAAGAATTAATCGGATTGAGGATATGGTGTCATCATTTGCTGGAATTGAAATATCTGCGAGATAGGGGTCACAATTTGTATCGGTTAAACAAATTGTTGGGATTCCTAAAGTAATACAGTATCGCAGGTCTGTATATTCTTCGTGCTGATTAACGATTATTACAATACCGGGTACCCCTTATATATTTAATCCCGCCCAAATATGCTTGCAAGCGAGATATTGTCTTTTCAACATAGCTGCATCTCTCTTCGGGAGACGGTTGAGTCTCCCTGTGTGCCCTCACTAACATATCTTTCTTCCTTTGTGGAATATTCAGGCTGAAACTCGACTGTACAAAATGCTTATAGAAGAGAGGATTAAGCTTGCCAGAGCTACTGGAACTGCTTCGTAAGTACATAATACAATAAGCTCATTCTTGTGGAACTTTGGTTTGACAACTATCCATATGATATTTGAATTCCAAAGGATGCTGCATGCATGTTATGACAGTATTCTCCCTGGATGCATAAAAGTGAGATATAAATTTATGTCTAGTTGTCACTTCCAGATATGCAGTCTGTGGCGACCAAACATTGAAAAGGATAAGCTTGACCAGGCCTTCTACAAAAGCAAGACTTGCAAATATAGATGGCGTAAACCAGGTATACTTAGTAGTTGGATGCTGGTATGTAAATACTTGTAACTGTTGCATTACTAGTTGACACATTTTAGTTACTGTAAGAGCTCATTCTCAGTGTAATGGGAAGTGTTGCATAGCGTGAGATAACTCTGGTAATTTAATCACCTTAAGGTGAATGTACCTTGTGATGTTCATGTTATTCACTTGTCAAACTCTGTGTAAGCTCCTTTCTATAATTTTATGTCTTCATGCATCTTTATTTTCCGCACTCAGATGCCTGATTTCGTGTTTCTCTCTTACTCCTTTGCACCCTATCAGGAGCCTGATCCACGATTCACCTTTTCTGCTTTACTTTTGTTATCATCTTTATAGCTGAAACCATGCAGAAAAGGAGTATCTTATGTTAGGATCGACTTCGGTTCCTGAATGTTTTGAGGATTCTACATCTGTTTCTTTTAGTGCTCGTTACTTTTATGTGACCATTTGGCATTGCGGCAGTTGATTTCTCAATTATTTTGCAGCATTTCATAAAACTGTATGGGGATAATTTTCTTGGAAGTATTAAGCGTCTATCAGAAGCTTGCAATCTTTCTTTGGATGGGGATCGAACTAGTCAAACTAAAGTTCCTAGTAAGACTGTCACGGTTCCAAGCAATAAAAAGTTAACACCAGCAAAATTTTAAGCATGGAAGATGTGGCATGAGGATGATCTTACATTCAAAGAAATTGCTGTGAGTCATGTTATTAGGATTTATTTGATGGAAACTCCAGCTTGTCTGTTACAGTCCTTACATATTCTTTTTCATATAGAATTTTCCCGGTAGAGCAGTAGCAATAACGGAACAAACTGTGCTAGAGTATATACTCGAAGCTGCACGAGAGGGATGCACAATGAATTGGACCAGGTTTTGTGAGGAGACTGGGCTGACAAGAGAGACATTTTTGAGTATCCAGAATGCTGTCTCAAAAGTTGGTAGAGAAAAATTGAAGCCCATAAAAACTGAATTACCAGAAGAGGTCAGGTCTATGTTGAAATCACTCATATGCTAGATGTTCAGTTTGTGATTGTAGTGCATTCCTTATAGTTGACGTATGTGGGGTATCATGCCAACCATATTGTTAAAGCTAAATGTCTTCTTAACAAGCAGGTAAGTTATGGTCAGATAAAGGCATGCTTGACGATACAAGAGGCAGGAGTATCAGCTGAAGTATTTTCATCCAAATCTGAGCAAAGTTGCAATGAAGATGAATGTTTGACTGAAATATCAGAAGTACTACCCAACGCTATTATTCCATGTGACATGCAAGGAGATGATGACATAGTTGAAGCAACTGCCACCACTGGTATAAATGGTGCTACTTCTCCTGGGAAGACTGAAGGACCGGAATCTCATCTCCTGACTGAGAGTAGTAGGAAAGAAAGTGCATCTAGTGAAGGAGATTTTCTCATTCATACAAAACGCCAGAGGGTCGAAGCAGCAGGAGAAAATTTTAGGGGTCTGGATGCCACAGAAGAATCCATATTGAGCTGGCTCAAGAACTTTGATGATGGGGTTAGTACTTGTCCTTTGAAGTGACATTGAAATCTTAAGTTTTCATATTCCTTGTTGATGGGGGGACAATGTACAAATATGCAGGTTGCCCTTTCTGATCTTTTGGAGCACTTCAGTGGGTCCACTGAGAAATCTTTAGTCACTCTGCTTTGTTGTCTTGAAGGTGAGTTTTTGATATATAGGAAGAACAATCTATACAAGCTTTTGTAAACTTTGCATGTAATTAGAGGACTTAGTGGCTGCCTCCCATTTCTACTCTGTTGGCTTTCTTGAAATAGTATAGATATATGACCCTCACAAAAGCTTGAGTTTGTTAACTTGGGAGTAAAGTGTCAGTGGCATGTTTTCTTCATCACGTAGTAAATTGGCGAGAAGCTGGCAGCAGACAACTTGTATAGTGTCTGGATGATTAAATTGACTAGCATAGCCAGCCTACTAACTTGTTGATTGTTTGATTAACAAGTTATCTAGTACCGACGTCTGATTGTTACAACTTACATCAAATCTATCCATTTTACAAACTCGTGTGTTATATTGGAATGTGTAAATACTGAGATGATGCTCATTTGAAATTTCTCCAATGGTTGGATAGATTTTCACGTGCATGAATGCTTTCTTGGTGCTCGATTAAAATTTTGATGAGTCACTGGGTATTTGAAATTCAACTGTCTGATTATCTTTGCCCATTTGGATTAGCTAATCCTAATTAGCTATAAAAGCTTGTAAGTGTTGAAAATCATTTTTAAATTGAAAAAATTGCAAGAAAAAACTATTTAAGAGTGTTTATTATATTTTTCTTATCTTTGGAAGCAATATCAAATAAAAGCTATGCTTTGTTTTTTCAGAATTTAACTTCTCTCTCATCCCTTTATTACATTTTTCT
Organism: Solanum sejunctum; assembly: GCA_025642045.1. Lineage (NCBI taxonomy): Eukaryota > Viridiplantae > Streptophyta > Magnoliopsida > Solanales > Solanaceae > Solanum > Solanum sejunctum. The sequence goes on along the minus strand of JAOTQJ010000111.1, from coordinate 9,093,508 downwards.
GTCTCTTTTCTCTCCATGGTCGAAAATTCTTGAAGTCCCATTTATTTATTTTTTCCTTGTCTTCGTTTTTGTGGTGGCAACCATTGTTTGAAACTTCTTAATGCCAATCTTTTTTCCTCTGTTTTTTCTTCTTCATTGGTTGGTAGACATTGTCAGAAACATCATAGCATCATCTTTTGCTTTTTTTTTTTCCCTCTCGTGGTGTTTTATCCTTTAATCATGTCCAAAATTATTCCTCAAAAAATACGAACTCGTTGAAACCCTCGTTTTAATCAGGAGTCGATTTGTTTGGATTCGACCCTTGCACGTTGTTTCCAAAAAAACCTTGCATGTTGTTTCCAGAAGAAATAGTTAGTCCTTCACGAAAGAGTTTGGCTAGTTGTTTCAATCTTGAATATTTGCTAGATTTTTTGTAATTATGTTATGTTTAAGACTTTTATGACTGCACATGCTGTTAGTTTTTTTATGTGAGGACATTCTATTTACCTCTCTACGTTTTTTTGTTCATTGATGGTAATCTTGGTTCCTTATGACCTTTTTGTTTTTTTTTACATTGTTGCTAATTTTGGTTTCCTTGTGACTTTTTTTTGTACATTGTTGCTAATTTTGATTTTCCTTAATTTATTTTGTCCCCTTGCAGAACATAAATGATTTAAAACCAAAAATAACTAAATCATCAAATCTTCTAAATGTTTTCTTTTGCCACATATTAATCATCAAAGATTTAAATAAAAAGACATTCATTGTTATCATATATCATACCCAGATTATTACCAATTAAATTAAATAGCACACTTTTCAATCAAATATTCAGATATTAATAAAATCAAATTATTACATATGAAAATTAAAGGTTACTCCAAGTACAATATCAAATCATCACAAAAAGACTGTCATGATACATATAATTATCAATTTTTTTTTCCAAACATTGATCCTATTAAGAAATCCATATCTATCAATATTTCCACCAAAACTGTATAAAAATTTACTTATATATATGTATGTATGTATATATGTATGCATGTATGTATTGATATATATGTATGTATGTATCGATTTCACAGATTCATCCATCATTATTAGCAAAATAAATATTGAAATAAAATGTCATTAAATACATTACCATTCAAATACTAAAATCTTAAAAGACAGCCAAACTAATTATTACATATCAAAATCAAAGAGCACACTAAATTTATCACTGAATTATCACCAAATACCTAACAAGTTTCTTAGTGTTACCAAAGTTTTCATTTTTCACAAACATTGATTTTTATCAACAACATACATTTACAAAATGTAGTACCAATTTATCACCAAAAAATTATCAAGTTAGATAATGTTATCAAAGTTTTTCTTTTCTCTAACATTGATCTTGGTAAAAAATATATATTACCAATCAAATATTAAAATCAATTTTGGCCAACAAATTTTTCAAATAGACATACCAACAAGATCCCCAGACCAAAAATCAACAAACACAACTGCCAGTATATATATCCATATAATTATAATCAATGGTAAGCAAAAAAATAAAAAATAAAATCAAACCATACTATCTTAGTCAAAACACCATCAATCACCAATATTTGTACTAATAATTACACATATATCTTCGTTTGCTATTATTTTTAAAGTTGATAAAAAATTAGTATTCCAATTGTGTAAGCATTTTTAGTTCCACAATTCCTCAGTACAAGATTGCTTCCATGATTTGTCAATACACGTTATATACAATAGATATTTTGAGAAAAAATCAATGTTGGACCTTTTTTAATCCAAAAAAACCTGGACCCCCATGTTATTATGAATTTACGTTGCTAGTGATTCTTTCACTAATATTATAAATAAGCACCATCTCAAAAATACTAGTATCAACATTGATTTGCAAAGCAATAGTATCAACCGACCGTTGGAACTCACTTGTTGTATCATAAATGACACCTTCCACTTTGTAATTCACATACCTACTTCCGTTAGTTATTTAATTTGTTGCATTCATAACTGCTTGATAAGCGTAAAGCCTAAATCAGCATGACAATTTTAACCAAAATAACAACCACGCTATATATACCAACTTCACCACCAGGTTAGACACCAAAATATCATCAAATAACCGACAGGATACATATTGTTAGCAATTTTTTTTTTTTTACAAAACATTGCTCCAAATAAAATATTCAAATATTTCAATAATCTCACCAACGTGTATAAAATGTGTGCCATTATGTATTCACCAAAGAACTTTAAGAAAATTTCACTCATTTTTATCACATATCATACTAACACTATTACCAATCAATTAACATATCAATCTTTTGCACCACTTATTTTCAAATTTATTCTAAATTCATAAAAGTAAAGAATAAAAAATAATTCACATCACAACCAAATTCTACAAATATTCAATACCAATGATACTCTACACAAAATCAATACCAACAATCCTCACACTACACATACCAACTTCACTAATTATGCTACACAACCAATTTGAATATCAAACTGTCACCAAAAGTATGTCATGATACATTTGTTATCAATTTTTTTTTTTTGCAACCATGGGTGCTAATAATAACTTTAATTATTTTAACATTCCCACCAAATTGTATAAAAGATAAGTTAGTGCATATATATATTGGTTTCCAACTTCGCCAATTAAATTCCTAAATTGTTATAAAAATATAGCAACATATATTTTTTTATTTTCACCATTCATGCCAACAATATTACCAGAGAAAATACCAACATTGCTCTCGCCAAATAAACCAACTCAATGTCAGTATCAATATCTATACCAACATCAACACCAACACAAAACCAAACCCATTCACTAATTATGCATACACAATATTTAACGGGCAATGTTACATCTGATGTCACTCAACTTACTACGAGTTTCATTAAATTTACTCTGTCTACATTTATTACCTTTGTTCATTTATTTGTAAATGCCAAAAGCATTAAATGATTATTCCTTTAACCAAATCTATAATAAATGTGCAAATCCAATTCACTCATACATAATATATACATTTCATTTACCAACCCAACTCATTTTATTTAAGGGAAAAAACTGAAAATAAATATGAACAAACCTGTTCTATCCCATCTTCCTCTATGGTGAATTAAAATCGACACATTTTCCATAGCTACATTTCACACAAAAGCAACTCCATAACCAATCTCCACCGATGCTTTGTTTTGTTCCTATATTTTGTTGTTGGATTTATACATTTTAGTATGAATCTGCTCTCTAAACTTGAAAGAGAACTCCGGATTTGATGGTGGTAGGTTGGGTTTGTTATGATAAAATTTCACTTCAATATCTTTTTCTTTTTGTCTACAAAAATTTTATATACTCGATCATGACGTTATTCTTCTATAAAAGGCACTTTTATTGTGTTTTTTCTTGAATTTTTTTTAAAAAAATTCTTTGCACTATCCATTACCAAATCTTGCATAATTCAGTTAAAATAAGAAAGACATGCTAACTTTTATGCTTTTACGAAGAAATTTGTTTATTCAAGACTCGATAAGATAAATTATCAAATTCTTCTAACACTTAAACTTTGCTTTGCCCTTGATCAAAATAAATAAATAAATATAGATTTTTTTTTTGAAGGGTGCTAGATCATCCAATTTTTTATTTTTTCCGAAAGAGAAATTTTGACTCGTTTTGGTAAAGCTACCGAAAAATCCTCAATAGAAGGGTTAATTAACCAAATGGGAGGTGTTAGACATACCTAGGTCACTACACACTGTTTTTCACTTGGTATTTGTTGATATTTTAAATACACAATTTAAAGACCACACATGCAAGTGCACAAACTAATTGGAATAATTTAATTTACAATGCAAAAGTAAATGTAAAGCACTGTGTTTTGGATATTAATTCATGTGAGAACATTGGAGAAGAATATTATTGAAGTGTTGTCTACATTATTATATTGAAACCCTATTTATAGATACTATATTAGACTCGTTTTCAACTGGGATACTATAATACAATTCTTTTCCAAGTAGGATTCTATATACTATTGTTATTCCTATTCCTATTCTAATTAAGATTATATTTACCTATTCCTATTCTAACACTCTCCCTCAAGCTAGTGCATATACGTCATATGTATCTAGCTTGTTACAAATGTAATTAATACGATCGATGATGGACGTGTTGAGATATCAGGAAGTTGATCTTCCGACTTCACAAATTAGCAGTCAACCTCAATATCTTAGTTTTCTCATGAAATTCCGGGATTGCATTGTTAAACCTCCAAACCAAGTTTGATAAGATTGTTTTAGACCATAGAGTAATTTACATAATCGACATACAAGGTCACCGAATTGCCCTTGAGCAACAAAATCAGGTGGATGCTCCATATAAATTTCTTCCTAGAGATCATAATGGAGCAAAACATTCTTAATATTTAACTAATTAAAAGGTCAATGAAGAATGACAATATGGATCATCTCAAAATTCTTCTAAGAAAGTCACTTTAAAACTGCTCGAAACCTGCTTATGCACCAAATTATTAGATTTGATGGCTGAAAGTGATCACAAATTGAGAAATAAAATTATATGGGTAGGATCGGAATGATGACACAAGCCTACTGAGAAAGAGAATTATATGGGTACGATCGGAATGATGGCACGACTCTACTGGAGAAGAAAAATTGTATGGATAGGGTCGTAATGATGACACGACCCTACGTAAACTAGATTTGATGAGTCACCAAAAAGAAGAATGGAACTACACAAATTAAACCTGAGTTATCAAAAAGACACAGTGCTATGCAACACAGATATGAGAAAGTAGTTCAAAAAATTCACGGTTCTACACAAATTGAATATGAGAAGTAGTCCGGAGAGATGCACGGTGCTACACAAATCAAATATGAGAAAGTAGTCACTGAAAGATGGCACAGTGCTACACATGATAAATGTAAAAAAGTAGTCATCAAAAAGATAACACGATGTTACACAAATTAGATATAAAAAAGTAGTCACCAGAATGATGGCACGGTGCTACACAAACACTGACAGATGTGGGGTTGACATAAAACAACCCTAGAAAGTCATTGAAAGTGATGCATAGTGACCTAATCTTTTTTTTTGCTAACATAATTATTGTCCAGACGGACGACATATATGGGTCATAGCCGCTCGCCAGCAGCTGAAGTTCTTTGATTTTCTACCAAGACCGTAGAAGCTCAGATACCATGTAAAATTAGGTGTTGGGCCTAATTCACATCCTAAAAGCTATCTCAAAGGGAGGAGAATTGCCTAAGCTTTTTAAGGAGTTCACCTATTGAAACGCCCCAAAAATGTACTTAAAAAATGCCCATAATAGTAATTTCCATATATCTCAAATTTCATGCATGACATCAAAAATCCGGCTTCATATTCTTGATTAGGGGGCAAAATTGAGTGGGATATGAGTACAACCCGAATTTTAGAAGACCCTTAGCGAAAATTAATTTTGGCTAATTTTTTAGAAACAGTAACTGTGCGCGATGGCTCCGCGGCGCAGACCCATCGCGGAGCAGTGTTAGTTCTTCCTAATTTTCTGTTCGGACTAAGGGCATTGGGGTCATGGCGCCGTGCCTATTTACACGTGAAATATCCCATACTTAGCCATTTTTCAACTTTATATCACTCAAAAACCTTCTGTAAACCCTCTCTAACACTTTATCAAAATTCCCATTCAAATTTCAAGGATTTCAAGTAACTTTGGAACTCAAGAATTCTCTTCAAGCTCCAAGATCTCTTCAAGGTCATCTCAAGAAAACCCAAGTTTCAGGTATGTGAGTTTCATCCATTGGTTCCTTTCACCCATGAAGCCCAATCTTCCTTTTTATGAAAGTTACATGTTTTCAAGTTGTATCATCTATGAGTATCTCTTATTATGGATTTTGATTATAAATTATGTTTGGATTTTATGAAGTATTGATTGAATATACATGTGTATCTATTTCAAGCTTATACTTTAAATTAGTTTTGTCTATTGAGACTATGCATGTTTTGAGCTATGAAACTATGATCTATTATGAGATTTGATTATGGATTTCAAGGTATCCTACATGAGAGTTTTACTACATATCGGTGGGTTTATTTACATTGAATTTTCTCATATTATTTCACTATTGAATTGTATGATTTTGAACTAGTATTATACACCCACCAAGTGTTTGATAAAATACCTTGACAAGGATTCTCAAGTTATTGATGATCTATTACATGGTTTATAAGTCAAGGAACTTTATGATGATTAAGGGCTTGCATTTATGCATTGAATTCATGAAAAGTATCTACCGTGTTGCAAGTACACCACATCTTATTGGGGGGTGACATGCCCAATCAGCTTGTTGGAGGGTGACATGCTCAATCATCATGTTGAGGGGTGGATACCTCAATTACCTTGTTGGGGGGTGACATGCCTAATCACTATGTTAAGTGGTGGATACCTCGATCACTTTATTGAGAGGTAACATGCCCAATCACCATGTTGGGGGTGGATACCTCGAATACTTTATTGGGCGGTGACATGCCCAATCATTTTGTTGAGGGGTGGATAACTCAATCACCTTCTAAGGGGGTGACATGCCTTGGATTCCAAGTAGTAGTTCACTTGGTCTATGTTGGTTATGGTCTTCTTCTAAACATGTAATATATATTTTGTAAGATATATGATTTACAAGAATGTTTTACTTCAAGCATTGATCATGTATGCCATATTGATATTATACTTATCCATTATTTATAATTATGCATTTTGACTAACGCATACTCTATGCCTACATGATATTATCATGTAGGAACCAGAGGACCTCTTGATCATCCTCCACGTGGCTAGTTTGGTGCTTTAGAGTTAAGCTTTGGTAATTCCTCAAGTTTGAGGACACTATCTTTATGTTGAGACTTATTCATGTTGAACACTTGTTATTATGAGGGTGAGACCAGAGAATATCTTGCCCCCCCTCCAATCTATATTAAAGGTGTTGTTGGATATTAAGATGTAATTATGCTTCGAGCTTGACTCTTGAAATGTTTCATGATTATCAAAGACTTTCCTTAGTCTTGTTTCCCTTATTTATATCTCTTGTTGTTGTTATTTTACTTCCGCAACCAAGGATATGTGATTGATATGCTAAGAGGCTTGTTTGGGGTTCCTTCGGGTTCCCCATTCGCCGTGTCACGTCTAGGTCCTACACGTGGGTAGTGAGAAACTTAGTATCAAAGCAATAGGTTATAATGGTCCTCAAAATCCAACATATCACATCGATTAGTGTCTTATTCATGGTTGTGAAGTGTGCCACAACTATGAATGAGAGGCTATGAGGCATTTTAGGAAATATTTCACTTCTTTATGGTCTATATCGTGCTTTAGATATAAGTGTAAGGTTTTTACCCTAACGAATGCTCTTTGCTGTTCTAGATCATGCCGATTCCAAGAGAGAGACTAGGAGAGCCTATACACCGAGGAGCAACCGGCCCCTCCCGCTCCTCAAGGTGGAGGGGTGGCCCAAGATGAGTTCAGGGATGCTATTATGATGTTGGCTCATGATATGACCAACCAAATTCACCAAGGGGCCCAAGTCCCTCATACTCCGGCTCCAACTTCTAGAGTGAGGGATTTCACTAGAATGAACCCATCGGAGTTTTATGGATCCAAGATGGATGAGGAACCCCAAGAGTTCATCAGTAAGGTGTACAAAGTGCTATCTATCATGGGGGTCAATTCAGAGAAAAAGGTCGAGTTGGCAGCCTACTAACTCAAAGGGGTGGCTCAAATTTAGTTTACACAATGGAAGTTGGAGAAGAGAGATGATAATGCTATTCCTGGGGAGGAGTTCAAAGTCGTATTCCTCAATCGATTTCCTATCGAGCTAATGAAGGCTAAAATGATGGAGTTTATGAACCTTAAGCAAGGTTCTATGAGTGTGAGGGAGTATGCCCTCAAGTTCAACTAACTCTCTAAGTATGCCCCACAATTGATTGTCAAGCCGAGATCAAGGATGAACAAATTTGTGTCGGGTATATCCCACTTGGTTAATGAGGAGTGTCTTACTTCCATGCTAATAGGTGATATGGATTTGTCCCATGTTATGACATATGTCAAACAACTAGAGGGGGAAAACTTAGAAAGAGAAGAAGTGGTGAGTCTAAGAGGGCTCGTTTTGAAGGTGGATTCCAGAATTGCAAGGTGGTCGATTTCCTCAAGGCCACAAGTTCCAAGGCCAAAGGTCTTCCAATGCTCCTAATAGAAGGTTTGCTAATGACAACCCAAGATTCCAAGGTGGTGGTGATGGGGTGCCTAACCCTATGTGCCAAAGATGTGGTAGGAGCCATAATGGCCCATGTTTGAAGAACTCTAATGCTTGCTATGGTTATGGAGAAGTGGATCATAAGGTGATTGATTGTCCTCGTCCTCAAACCAAAGGTAGAGATGGTCGTCCATAAGGCCAAGGTACAAATGCGGGTCAAAACAAGAGAGGAGGCCAACAAGGGGGTGCTCCAAGGAAAAATAGATTCTATGCTCTTTAAGGAGACATGGGGTGGATGACGTACCCGATGTCGTCACCGGTTATGTTAAAGGTTTTTTTATTTTGATGTGTATGCATTGATAGATCCGAGTGCTAGTATTTCTTTTATTATTTATTTTATTGCCAAAAGCATCATATTAGTCCTGAATTGTTGTGTGAGCCTTATGAAGTGTCTACCCCCGTTGGTGAGTCCATTGTTGCAAGAAGAGTCTATAGAAATTATCCCATGTTTATCTTGCATAAAATCTTGCCTTGTGATTTTGTTGAGTTAGATATGGTGGATTTTAATGTCATTGTTGGGATGAATTGGTTGCATGCATATTATGCTTCTATTGATTGTAGAACCCGTAAGGTTAAATTCCAATTCCCTAATGAGGCCATCCTTGAGTGGGAGAGTGGTGATGTGGTGGTCAAGGCTAGATTCATTTTATTGCCTTAAAGCCCAAAAGTTGATTTCTAAGGGTTTTCTCTATCATCTTGTATGGGTTAGGTATGTCGAGTCCAAAGTCCTTCCTATTGAGTCAATTCCGGTAGTTAATGAGTTTCTTGATGTCTTTCCCAATGAGCTTCCTCGTGTTCTTCCTTAAAGGGAAATAGACTTTGGTATAGACCTCCTTCGCAATAATCAACCCATTTTTTCCCCCTTACCGTATGTCCCCAGTGGAGTTGAAGGAGAAATTGAGGAATTTGTTGGAAAAAGCTTTCACAAGGCATAGTAAGTCACCTTGGGATGTACCGGTGTTATTTGTGAAGAAAAATGATGGTTCTCTTAAAATGTGCATTGATTACCTGTAACTTAATAGAGTCACCATAAAGAACAAGTACCTTCTACGAAGGATTAATTACCTTTTTGATCAACTTCAAGGGGCTAGTCACTTTTCTAAGATTGATCTTGGTTTGGTATCACCAAGTAAAAGTAAGGGAGTGTGACATTCCCAAGACGACTTTCCGGACTAGGTATGGGCTCTTTGAGTTTGTGGTTATGTCCTTTGGGTTGACTAATGCACCAACTATATTTATGGATCTCATGAATAGGGTCTTTAAACCCTATCTTGACCTATTTGTGGTGGTTTTTATTAATGATATCTTGATTTATTCTCATAGTGAAGAGCAACATGTGAATCACTTGAGGGTGATATTGCAAATCTTGAGGGAGGAGAGGTTGTATGCTAAGTATAAAAAATATTAGTTTTCGTTAAAGAGGTTGCTTTTCTTGGGCATGTGATGTCGGGTGATGGCATTAAGGTGGATTCTAAGAATACAGAGGTGATTATAAATTGGCCTAGACCTTTGACTCCATCGGACATTAGAAGTTTCTTGGGTTTGACGGGTAATTATCGGAGGTTTGTGAATGGCTTTTCTTCTATTGCTTCTCCTATGACTTAGTTGACATAAAAGAAGGAAAAATTCATATGGATAGATGAATGTGAGAAGAGTTTCCAAACTTTGAAAGATAATCTTGTCTCCGCTCCTATCTTTTCTCTATCAGAAGGGTTGGAAAGATTAGTTGTATATTGTGATGCTTTAAGTATTGGGTTGGGGTATGTTTTGATGCAAAGTGGTAAGGTGATAGTGTATGCCTCTAGACAACTTAAGGTGCATGAAAAGAATTATCTACCCATAATCTTGAATTGACGACCATGGTATTTGCTTTGAAAATTTGGTGTCACTACTTGTATGGGGTTCATGTTGATGTGTTTATCGACCACAAGAGTCTCCAATTTGTGTTAACCCAAAAAGATGTTAACTTGAGACAAAGAAGGTGGTTAGACCTCCTTAAAGATTATGATATAAGTGTGCATTATCACCTTAACAAATCTAGTGTTGTGGCCGATGCTTTACGTAGGGTGTCTATGGGTACTCTAGCTTATGTTGATGATGATGGCAAAGAGGTGGCTAGAAAGGTTCACCGGTTGGCTAGATTGGGGGTGAGGTTGGATGAAGTTGATAATGGTGCTATAGTGGTTGTTGATGGTTCTAATTCTTCCTTGATTGAGGAGGTAAAGACATAATAAGATCTTGACTTCGCAATGTTAGAGTTGAATGCTTTGGTGAAAGATGGCAAAGTGGAGGTTTTCTCCCAAGGGGAAGATAGTGCCCTTAGGTACCAAGGTAGATTGTGCGTTCCAAATATGGGTGACTTGAGAGAATTGATCTTAAAGGAGGCACATAATTCATCCTATTTCATTCACCCTGATTCTACAAAGATGTATAGAGACTTGAGGGAGGTGTATTGGTGGGGTGGTATGAAGAGAGACATTGCCAAGTTCATATATGGATGCCACAATTGCCAACAAGTGAAGGCCAAACATGAAAGGCCAGGTGGACTAGCCCAAGATATAATGATTCCTACTTGGAAGTGGGAGGAGATCAACATGGATTTTGTGATTGGGTTGCCTAAGACTAGGAAACATTTTGACTCGGGTTGTTGTGGATAGAATGATAAAGTTGGCTTACTTCTTACCGATCAAAACTACTTATGGTGTTGAAGATTATGCCAAGTTGTATATACATGATTTGGTTAGATTGCATAGGGTGCCCTTGTCTATCATTTTAGATCGTGGTGTTCAATTCACTTCTCACTTTTGGAGGTCCTTCTAATGAGGTTTTGGTACCAAGGTTAAGTTTAGCATGACTTTTCATCCTCAAACGAATGATCAAGTCGAGAGGACTATCCAAACCCTTGAGGATATGCTTGGAGCTTGTTTTTGGAGTATAAGAGCAGTTGGGATAAACATCTTCCCGTCATTGAATTTGCTTACAACAATAGCTACTACTCAAGCATTGGTATGGCTCCCTTTGAATCTCTTTATGGTAGGCATTGTAGATCCCCGGTTGGGCGATTTGAAGTGGAAGAAATAACTTTGCTAGGTCCCGATTTGGTCATGGAAGGATTGGCAAAGGTGAGGATTATTAGGGAGAGACTGAAAATAGCCCAAAGTAGACAAAAGTCCTACTTCAATGTAACGAGAAGAGATCTTGAGTTTAAGGTTGGTGACTTGGTTTACGTGAAAGCCTCACCTATAAATGGTATGGTTTGATTTGGCAAGAAGGAGAAATTAAGCCCAAGGTTTGTGGGTCCTTATAAAGTTTTGCGGAGAGTTGGTAAGATTGCTTATGAGTTGGAGTTGCCTATGGAGATGAATATAGTTCATCTGGTCTTCTATGTATCCACATGAGAAAGTACGTGGGTGACCTAAGTGCTTAGATGTTATGGGTGTTATAGAAGATAATTTGACTTATGAGGAGGTCCCGGTGGAGATTTTGGATAGACAAATGAAGAGGTTGAGAAACAAAGATGTAGCTTCCATCAAGGTCTTTTAGAGGAACCAATAAATGGAAAGTGCCATGTGGGAAGCCGAGGCGGACATGAGAAAACGATTCCCATATCTCTTCCACCCTACTCAAGTTGAAGGTACTAATTAAAGTCCCCTATATGAACCCAAGTCTTAAGTTTCATCCCTTATGTCATTTTGCATGCATTCATGATTATATTGACAAGTTTATGGTGATTTTTAACATTCATATTGAGATTTTTGAAAATGATGTTTAAATGCATTTGTTGCATTCATGTCGGGCTGAGATATTCATGATTATTTCTCTTACGGATGATTCTTTGATCGGGGGGTAAAATTGAGTAGAAAGTGGGTATAACCTGGATTTTAGAAGACCCATAGTAAAAATTGATTTTCGCTAATTTCTTGGAAATAGTCATGGAGCCATCATGGAGCAGTGATAATTCTTCCTTAATTTTCTGTTTTGGCCTAAGGGCATTGGAGTCATGACCCCATGCCCATTTACACGTGAAATATCCCATACTTAGCCATTTCAACTCTGTATCACTAAAAAAAACCCTCTCTAAAACCTCTCCAACACTTTATCCAAATTCCCATTTAAATTTCAAGGATTTCAAGCCTAACTTTGGAACTCAAGGATTCTCTTCAAGCTCCAAGTTCTCTTCAAGCTCATCTTAAGAAAACTCAAGTTTGAGGAATGTGGGTTTTATCCATTGGTTCTTTTCACCCATGGAGCCCAATCTTCCTTTTTATGAAAATTATATGTTTTTAAGTTGTATCATCTATGAGTATCTCTTATTATGGATTTTGATTACAAATTATATTGGGGTTTTATGAAATATTGATTGAATTTGCATGTCTATCTATTTTAAGCTTATACTATGAATTAGTTTTGCCTATTGAGACTATGCATATTTTGAGCTATGAAACTATGATCTATTATGAGATTTGATGATGGATTTCAAGGTATCGTATATAAGGGTTTTACTATATGTTGGTGGGTTGATTTACATTGAGTTTCTCATATTATTTTACTATTGAATTATATGATTTTGAACTAACATTATATACCCCACCAAATATTTGATAAAAAGTCTTGACAAATAACTCAAGTGACTTTATGATGATTAAGGGCTTGCATGTATGCATTGAATTTATGAAAAGTATCTATCATGTTGCAAGTAGACCATACCTTGTTGCGCGGTGACATGCCCAATCACCTTGTTGAGGGAGTGACATGCCTCAACCAAATGTTGAGGGGTGGATACCTCGATCTCCTTGTTGGGGGAATGTCCAATCACCATGTTGGGGGTTGATACCTCGACCACCTTGTTGGAGGTGACATGCCAATCACCTTGTTGAGGGATGGATACCTCAATCACCTTCCAAGAGGGTGACATGCTTTGGATTCCAAGTAGTAGTTCGCTTGGTCTATGTTGGTTACGGTCTCTTCCCATACATGTAATATATATTTTGCAAGTTATGTGATTTACAAGCATGTTTTACTTTAAGCATTGATCATGCATGCCATAATGATATTATACTTATCCATTGCTTATTATTATGCATTTTGACTATGTTGGCTTATGTCTTATTGCATTGCATCGTACATACTTAGTACATTCAAATGTACTAACGCATACTCTATGCCTACATGATATTACAATGTAGGGATTGGAGCACCTCTTGATCAACCTCCACATGGCTATTTTGGTGCTTTTGAGTTAAGCTTTGGTGAGTCTTCGAGTCTGAGGACACTATCTTTACTACTCTAGCTATGTTTAGACTTATTCATGTTGAACACTTGTTATTATGAGGGTGATCCCAAAGAGTGTCTTGGCCCCTCTCCAATATATGTTTGAGGTGTTGCTGGATATTAAGATGTAATTATGCTTTGAACTTGACTATTGGAATATTTTATGATTATCAAATACTTCCCTTAGTCTCGTGTCCCTTATTTATATCTTTTGTTGTTGTTATTTTGCTTTCGCGACCAAGGATGTGCGATTGATATAAGAGGCTTGTTTTGGGTTCCTTTGGATTCCCAATTCGTTGTATCATGTGTAGGCCCTAGGCTTGGGTCATGACACCTATCTCATTAACTATCAATATGAGACTTTTGTCTTTCTTCAGAGGATTGCCTAAGCCTTATAAGGAGTTCACCCATCTCATTAATCATCAATGTGGGACTTTTTTCTTTCATCAACATCCTACATTATGCCCAGTGCTTAGCATCTGGTGCGTGGGAAATTTTTAAAATTTTGGGGGCCCATCATTGACACCACTTGTTAGGATTGACAGGAATCATGTGTCATGCGGAAGTTAGCAAAGCAACTCTCGAATGACCATGAGTATAAAGATAAACACGAAACATATCATAAAGCGACACAAATATTTAACGTGGTTCGATCGACGGACCTATATCTATAATAGGAAATGAGCAATCCACTAAATAAAAAAGAGTATAATATATTGATAGAAATAACCTCACCAATTCAGTCGGAATATAAAAAGGTTCACACAGGTGTAAACATAACACTTGTGACTCATTGTTTCTCTCCCTACAAAAAACTCTCAAGCTCTCATGGTTACATTGTGAGTGCTACCAAGTTAGAAGGAATGAGCCTCTATTTATAGAGTCATAGACCTTTTCCTACGAGAAAAAGGATTCTCGAAATATGAAGAAATTATATTTTCCTTTTCCTACTAGATAAATGATTTCCAAATATGGAAAAATTCTATTTTTTTGCTTCCTAAAAGTAAAATCCAATGATGGTGAGAAACTCAGGACAAATACCCAACATATTTCCCCCTTGGCCTGAATTTCTGACTAAATAAATTTGCTCCACCTTCTTTGCACAATCTTCATCAGGTTGAATCTCCTTAGCAAAATCACCTCTACAAATTTCATGTCTCATCACAGAAACCTCTAGAAAAAGTTTCTTTAAGAAAATCTTCATTACTGTCAAATATGTTGTGTCTAGAACTGAATCTGCAAAGATAAACACTTATTCTTAGCCTCGTTTTGATTCCACTTGTTAGGACTGCATATACCGCCACTCTAACTCCATATTAGTATGATATTGTTTGCTTTGGGCCAAGCCCTCATGGATTTATTTTTGGATACATCCCATAAAGCCTCATACTAATGGAGTTGGGTGACCACTTATATATTGGTATATTTTTTTCTTGTCCATATAACGTGGGATGAGTTTGTCATGCCCAACAATCCTCCCTTTAAACCAAGACCACACAATTCATAACCTCCCCTTTAGGGATGATACATCTGATCTGCTAACTATCTTGCACCGCCACTAACAACTAGTGGGATGCGCCACTTGACCACCACTTTGCCAAGAAGACTTTCAACATAAGACATCCTTGTAGATCTCTAATCGTATTGTCACACCAGGAATTTCTCATAAGACATAGTCTACTAGTTTGATATTCCCGAGCCTAGGCTTAGATACCATGTGAGGAATATTGAAGAAGAATATTATTAAATTATTGTCTATATTATTATACTAAGACCGTATCTATAGATACTATATTAGACTCCTTTTCCAACTAGGATACTACAAAACAATCCTTTTCCAAGTAGGATTCTATATAGTATTGTTATTCCTATTCCTATTCTAATCAGGATTGTATTTACCTATTTCTATTCTAACAGTTCAGAATTAGTACAACCTTATGGACATTATGAAGGTGATAGTAAGCTGTGTTTGAGCCCATAAGATTGGATATATGAACATGTGTATAACATGATTTACAAGCGGCTTGAAATGGGAAAGTGCTCCAGGTAAAAGTTGGAAAAGTGCACAACACCACATATAATCAATCTTCATCACATGAAATTTATCCTAGGCGTAACACAAGACCTAGTTTTACATGTCCATTGTGCAAAATAAAAATAAATGTCTAGGTTGACAAAACCATTCTTTATTGGGCTATTTGACCATACCAAATTGGGAAACAGAATAGAGGAATTTTGGAATAACAAATTAACATTGTTATCAACATGGATCATGGTGAGGTCGTGGGATTGTTTCATCCTTAATCATAGATCTTTGATTTCAAGTCTTGAATATAGAGAAGTCATGTAGGGAGCGACATCCCCAATTTGGGTCTGCAATGTGCAATTGAGATAGTTAGAGCTCCAATGTGATATCAAATACCTGATAAAAATTTAAAAAAATATTATTTAATGAACATCCATAATACATTGTATTTGTAACACTTCCCCTTGGATACTCATTAATAAATAATATTCTTTGTTAAAATCTTACTACAAACAATTCTGTGAAAAAAAATCTCAGAATGAAGAAAAAGAGTACACATGTTGTTAACTGCTTCATTTAAAACTAGTAATACATATTGTTAGCTGCCTCATTATAAATCTTACCAGAAAAAGTCAACAAGACAATATTTTTTGTTAAAAAAAATAACATGTATTTTATTCCCCTTGATTAAAGTATCACATAATTTTTGAAAATGATGTACTCTAATCTTGTATACCTAGTTATCATATATTGGAGTTGGTTGTGACATTGTGATCAGATTTGTCAAATTATCGTTTGTTGGAATCACGCCAAATACATTCATTATTTTCTTTGTAAATTATTGCTTATTTTTTGTATGATTTGATTGTCATGTAAACCAATATGGTAGGATAGGAACCTTTCATGAAAATATATATCTTAAATAAAATACTTATGCGAATTAAATAATATTTCGTATATCCAAAAAACTTGATAACAATTATTAAGATAAAAAAAATTTGTATTAGGCTTTCATTTGCATGCAATCATCTTATTTAAACTTCTTTTAGCAGATACTCTGTAATGTCCTTGGAGGTTATTTTGATATTTTTAGAAAAAATATTTTTTTAAAAAAACTTCTTTTAGCAGATAATCAGTAATGACCTTGGAGGTTATTTTGATATTTTACAAAAATGATCCTTTTTTCTTCGATAGTCGTTTCTAGTTCCGTTGGATTGATTTTTTGGCTTAGTTTTAAAATTTTATGAAAAAGTTAAAAAATTGAGCATTTTTTAGTTTAAGAAGGCTTCAGTTGCTAAATTTTAGTTTTTGGAGTCTATGAGTCTCGGAATAGAATTTCGTTGATTTCATCAGCTTTGAAGTGTTGATTTGGTCTAGGAAGGCTGTCGGAGTCAAATTTGAGATTATATCGTGGATTTGTGGTACTAAGTTGAGTTTGAATTAAATTTTGATAAATGTTTGACTTTGGCTAATGTTTTAAATTCATGTGCTTAAATTAGTTTTTTATTAATTCCATTGGATTTAGAGGTGATTTTAGCTCTAGAACGAGTTTTGAAATAATTTTTGGAAGTCTCATGTGCATTTTGATATTTGAAGGCCTTAAGTAGTTTTAGTTGCAACTAATTGAATTTTGGGTCAAGAAGAGGTCGAATTCAATTTTTGGTGATTTCATTGAGTCTGGAACATCAAATTTCATTAGGTTGCATATATAGTTTGTATGTACAGAATTTTGAACGAATTCTGAGGGTTGATTTTCGAGCTTGAGTTAATGCTTGTGAGGGCACCATTCCAACTGCCATTTTAGTTGAGGGTCTCATCTCATTAACTCTAAGGTATTTAATATCCTCCTTATTGACATTTCGAGAAATATCCATTGGATTTTGACAACTGGTTTCTCGAGGTCATGATTCGTTACCTAATTGGTAGTGGCTAGAAGTTTGCCAGCTTGAGATTGAGGATTGCAAATCTTTTGGTAGTTTTTCCTTCCATCCAAGAGTTATATGTACCTGGGTCCTTTGCATGTACTGTAACACCTAGTAAATTATCAAAATACCCCTAAAAGAGAGATGTGTGCATAACACGTCTTCCCAAATTTTAATGGCAAATTCAAGGCTAGAATGTGATCAGTATAATACATTATGTGGAAAAATGGTCTTAGTTGATTTTAGAGCAATCATATCAAAAAATAATTTTTCGATGCTAAAACAATCTCAAGAATAAGTGCACAACATATGTGCGATGCGGTC
Source organism: Solanum sejunctum (assembly GCA_025642045.1). NCBI lineage: Eukaryota > Viridiplantae > Streptophyta > Magnoliopsida > Solanales > Solanaceae > Solanum > Solanum sejunctum. The sequence goes on along the minus strand of JAOTQJ010000111.1, from coordinate 9,075,634 downwards.
CTGCCGGGGATTTACACTTAGACTGTATCACAATATTTTCTACGGGATTAGAAAATTTGATTGGAGAATTTCAGTGAAAAAACCCAAAACTTGACACAGTCCGCGTCATGGACCATGTTACCCTGAGGCGAACTCTTTTTTCAATTTTCGTGATGGATATTCCAGACCTTTCTCAACCCCTCCTAAACTTAAAACGCGATCTAAACGGGTCATTTTAAGCGTAAAAAGAATTTTAATCTTCATTACTATGTCCTTTTCTAAGTTCTAACAAAGACTAGGACTAAAGAGAAAAGAAGAGGAGAGAGAATTCAAGAGATTGAGGAGAGTACTTACGAGGTCAATTGTCAATGCTTCATATCCAATATGTAAGGCTAAACTAAAAATATGATAATGTTCTTCCATGTGCCCCCATTGATTGTAATAGAAGAGTTGAGAGTCTAATGAGTCTATATACATGTTTCTTGAGTATTTTCTTATAAACTATATATATTGCATTTATTTTCATGCGTCAATGATCCTCATAAACTTGATTTACCAATTGAATATTTTTACATGAGTTATTTTCACAAAATCCTAGATGTTACTTTGTAAAAGAATGCATGAATGAACCTAGGGATAGAGTCTAAAGCCTTGGCTTTAGTATGTTGATTTTGATTGTGATGTGAGCATGATGATGAGTTGATAGAGCTTGATGGTCCTATGAGTATGCATAATTGAATTCTAGAGTTTTTGTCTAATTGACTTCCTCTTAATGATTGATCTGAGTCCTTGAGTTATTAACTGACAATTGGGTTGATGAGATGATTGAGATAATAGGCCGAAAGGCCCAATTGAGTTGAGTTAATAAGATGATGAGAGTCTCTATGAGACTAATTGCGATGATGAGAGCCTCCACGAGGCTAATCGAGATGATTGATTGAGATGAGGAGTCATATGAGCATTGAGTCTTTGTAGAAGTATTAAGCACCAAAATGAGTAAGAGTAAATCCTACACACACTCATTAACTATGTTACCAAGTGTAGGCGAGGATAGAACCATTACATTGAGGTTCCCTCTTGAGTTACAGTCCCTGAAAGCAATTGAGGACTTGAGGAGGCTAGATCCCTAGTGGATCCGATTCATTCTTTACCTAAAAGTACGAAACAGCTATGGCAACATCAGTAGGATTGTTGTACAATCACTGGCTCATAAGTGATTATTGTCGGATAATAGAAACTCTCAGATAAGCCCCATACTGATAGTACTCCGAGTTGAGTTGAGTTGATTGATGAGGTTTGATTGGTATTGATGGGTCATTTGTCTACTCTTTGTTCTTGCTTTAGATGGACATTTGACATTCTAATTGAGTATCTTTTGAGTTGATGTTATTTCTATATTATTCTTCCTGTATCTATTTCATTCAGTCATTTTACATCCTCGTGCATTCCATGCACAGACGTCCATTTGGAATGCATTGTTTTATGATGCAGAGGTAGGTACTAGATATTTTCAAGAGGCGTACCATTAAAGATCTTTTGTAGTCCTCTGAGTTGGTGAGCCTCCCTTACTTCGGAGGATTTTATTTTAGCTAGTTATTAAAGTCAAACTTTAGACTAGCATTTTATTTTGAGTTGAGGTAGCCATAGGTATGTTATTGGCACCAATTGATAGGGATAAAGTCTTTATAGACTTGAGTTGAGTTGTTGATTTGAGATTATGTTGAGCTAGTTTCTTTTATACTAGTCTATTTTATTTATATGACGTTCAGACAGAATATCCATCATCCATTATCTTTAGTCTTTCACTGATCTGCTATGAATGTTGAGTGAATGAATGTGATGAGGTCAAGTGGTTCCCTTGGGGACTAGCAATAGTCTTCAAGTGCCGGCCACATCTAGGGTACCCTTCCAAGACGTGACAAACTTGGTATTAGAGCACAGAGTTCAAGTGTCCTAGGGAGTTTATGAAGTCATGTCTTGTAGAGTCTTGTTTATGGGTGTATTGTGCACCACACTCATAAGCAGAAGGCTATAGGACATTAGGAATGGTTACACTTCTTTCTTGATCTGATTCGTGTGATATGCCCCCAAGAAGAGCCGTCAGAGGTAGAGGGCATCCTGCTAGGCAGAATGTTAACCCACCCGAGCCTTAGGGACATGAGTAGGCCAGATCCAGCTACCCTCCTTAAGCAGTCCCCACAGGTTCAGATTTCAAATGTCGAGCTTCGTTAGGGTATCCAAACTCTAGCCTAGGGTATCACAACACTTGCTGCAAGACAAGGAGTGGGTAGACAGGATGCATAGGATATATCTAGAGTCTATAAATTCTTGAGGATGAATCTGCCTGAGTTCACAAGGTCTGAATCCAATGAGGATCCTGAGAACTATGTGGATGAGCTTTAGAAGGTGTTTCCGGTGATGCATGTGGCTGATGTTGATAGAGTTAAACTGGCTACCTACAAGCTCAAGGGTGTGGCCAGATTGTGTTTTGACCAATAAAAGAAGGCTAGAGGAGAGGAAGCCCCATTACTGACTTGGGCAGTGTTTGAGGAAGCGTTCTTGGGGCGTTTCTTTCCAAGAGAATGAAGGAAGGCCAAGGTATGAGAGTTTTTGAATATGAAACATGGGTTTATGACTGTGCAAGAATATAGGCTTATGTTCACCAGCTTTCTCGCTATGCTCCTGACATGGTTGCTGATATAAGGGGGAGAATGGGGTTGTATGTTAATAGAACCCATGAGAGTCTTCTTGAACGCTTTGATGTTTCTACTTTAGTGGGTGAGTCTATTCTAGCTGAGAGAATCTATAGAGATTGCATAGTATCCATCTATCATAATGATACTCTTGTTGATTTTGTTGAGTTAGAGATGATTGATTTTGATGTGATCCTTGGCATGGATTGGCTCCTGGCCTATTATGCCTCCATCGATTATAGTGCTCGAATTGTTAAGTTCCAATTCCCAAATAAACTGGTTCTAGAGTGGAAGGGTGGTTCTGTTGTACCTAAGGGAAAGTTTATCTCCTACCTTAGGGCCAGAAAGCTAATTTCCAAAGGTTGTATCTATCACCTCGTGCGAGTTAAATTTGATGATGTTGAGTCTCCTACTCTAGAGCCAGTCCCGATTGTGAATGAGTTTCCTGAAGTGCTTCCTGAGGATCTTCCTAGAGTCCCTCCTGATAGGGAGATTGACTTTGAGATTGATATTCTTCCCAATACTCAGTCTATCTCAATTCCACCTTATCGGATGGCCCCTGTTGAGTTAAAAGAGTTGAAAGAGCAATTGAGAGATTTAATAGAGAAGGGCTTTATCAGGCTAAGTGTTTCTCCTTGGGGTGCTCCCGGCCTATTCGTGCAAAAGAAAGATGAGTCTCTCAGAATATGCATTGATTAAGGAAATTGAACAAGGTCATGATACTGAATAAATATCCTCTCCCCAGGATAGATGATCTGTTTGACCAACTTAAGGGTGCCTCTTGTTTCTCAAAGATAGACCTCAGATCTAGCTATCATCAGTTGAAAGTGAGGGAATGTGCTATTCCAAAGATAGCCTTTAAGACTAGATATGACCATTTTTAGTTCTTAGTCATGTCCTTTGGTTGACAAACACACATGCAGCCTTTATGGACTTGATGAATAGGGTGTTCAAATAATATCTTGATATGTTTGTGATCGTGTTCATCGATGACATTTTGGTGTATTTGAGAGATGAGAAGGAGCATGCCAATCACCTCAGAGTTGTCTTGCAGATTCTTAAAGACCATGATTTATATACAAAGTTTTCGAAGTATGAGTTTTGGCTCAAATTAGTGGCTTTCCTAGACCAATTGTTTCGGGTGATGGTATTCGAGTAGACGCCCAAAAGATTGAGGTGGTTAAGAACTGATGCAAATTGACCTCTCTGGCTGACATAAAAAGTTTCTTGGGTTTGGCAGTCTATTACTGCAGATTTTTTGGGAGATTTTCTTCCCTTTCAACACTATTGACTAAATTAACTCAGAAGAAGGTCAAGTCTTAGTGGTCTTATGAATGTGAGAAGAACATCCAAGAGTTAAAAACTAGCTTGACTACTATACTAGTTTTAACCTTGCCCGGTGGGATAGAAGACTTTGTGAGATATTATGATTCGTCAAGAGTTGGATTGGGTTGTGTGCTGATGCAGAGAGGAAAAGTGATAGCCTATGCTTCTAGATAACTCAAGGTTCATTAGAGGAACTATCCAACCCATGATCTCAAGTTGGCGGTGATGGTATTTACACTTAAAATCTGGTGCCACTACTTATATGTAGTGTATGTGGATGTATTCACTGACCATAAGAGCCTGCAGTATGTCTTCACTCAGAAGGAGCTCAAACTGCGGCAGAGAAGATGGTTGGAGTTGCTTAAGAATTATGACATGAGCATTCTCTACCAGCTAGGTAAAGCTAACATTATTGCTGATGCTCTTAGCAGGCTGTCTATGGGTAGTAGGGCCCATGTTGAGGATGGAAAGAAGGAGTTAGCTAAGGAAGTGCATCAATTAGCTCGATTGGGAGCTCAACTCAAGAAGAATAATAAGGGTGGAATCAATGTTCAGGATAGGTATGCTTCATCTTTAGTGGCAGAGGTGAAAGAAAAGCAGAACCAAGATCCTATCATACTTCAATTGAAAGAGGTTGTCCACAAGTAGTAAGTGATGGTCTTCTCCAAAGGGTGAGATGGGGTGTTGAGATACTAGAGTAGATTGTGCGTTTCTTATGTTGATGGTGTTCAACATATAATTATGGTTAAAGCCCATAGTTCTAGATATTCCATTCATCCTGGATCCACCAAGATGTACCATGACTTGAGGGAAGTCTATTGGTGGAGTGGAATGAAGAGGGATATTGATGAGTTTGTTTCCAAGTGCCCAAATTGCCAACAAGTTAAAGTTGAGCATGAAAGGCCATGTGGATTGGCACAGAACTTTGAGATTCCTGAATGGAAGTGGGAGATGATCAACACGGAATTCATTAATGGTCTACCGAGGTCTTAAAAGCAATATGATTCGATATGAGTGATCGTGGATAAGACAACTAACATTGCAAAGGAGTATGCCAAGTTGTACATCCATGAGATTATGAGGTTTCATGGAGTTCCTTTGTCCATCATCTCGGACAGGGGAGCTCAATTTACCTCTTAATTTTGGAGATCATTCCAGAAGGAATTGGGTACTAAAGTGTATCTGAGTATAACTTTTCATCCTCAGATGGACGGCCAAGCAGAACACACAATTCAGACATTAGAGGACATGTTGAGAGCCTATGTCTTAAACTTCAAGTGAAATTTAGATAACCACTTACTATTGATTGAATTTGCATATAACAATAGTTATCATGTTAGCATTCATATGGCTCCCTACAAAGCTTTGTATGAGATGAGATGTAAATCACCAATTGGGTGGTTTGAGGTTGCAGAAGCTGAGTTGATTGGACTTGATCTTGTCCATCAATCGATGGAGAAGGTAAAGGTCATTAAAGAAAGGTTAAAAATTGCATAGATTCGCCAGAAATTTACACAGATGTGAGGAGGAGAGACTTAGAATTTAAGGTGAATGATTGGGTGTACTTGAAAGTGTCACCTATGAAGGGAGTCATAAGATTTAGGAAAAAGGGGAAGCTAAGTTCTTGCTATATTGGCCACTATTAGATTGTGAAGAGGATTGGGAAGGTTGCAAATGAGTTAGAGTTCCCTTTTGAGCTAGACACAATTCATCCAATATTTCACGTCTCGATATTAAAGAAATATTTGGGAGATCCTTCATTGGTGATCCCTATTGAAGTATTGGAGTGAAGAATAGCTTGTCCTATGAAGAGATTTTAGTCCAAATCCTTGATCATCAGGTTTACAAGTTGAGAACTAAAGAGATTGCCTTCGTCAAAATCCTGTGGAGAAACCAATTTATTGAGGAAGCCACATGGGAAGGTGAGGAAGAGATTAGAGATTTGTGCCTGATGATGAGAATGTTGAAGATAATGCCTTTTACCCTTGACTTAAATTGATTTGTCTATTTCTGAGTTGAGGTATCTATTCATGAGTCTCAGTAGAGATTGTTATGATTGTTGAGGAGTCGAGAGTTTGAATTGATTAAGTAAGTATTGAGAGGAGTCTTGATTGTTATTCATGCCTTGATGTCTATCCTTACTCATCATTCGAGGACGAATAATTCCAAGAGGGAGATGATGTAACACCCGATAAAATTATGAAAATGCCCCTAGAAGAGAGATGTGTGCATAATGCGTCTTTCCAAAATTCGATAGCAAATTCAATACTGAAAATATGGTCAACATGAAAAATTATGTCGAAAAATAATCTCAGTTGAATTTTAGTGTAGTTGGATCAAAAGATAATTTTTTTATGTGAAAATGATTTCCAGAATAAGTGCGCGATAGGTGTGTGACATAGACCTGTCATGAATTTACACTTAGACTACAGGATTAGAAAACTCGATTAGAGAATTTTTAGAGAAAAAACCCAAATTTTGACACAGTCCACATCGCGGACCATGGTTACCCCGAGGAACTTTTTTTTTTAGTTTTTATGAGGGGCATTCCAAACCTTTCTCAACCCATTCTAAACTTAAAACATGATTTAAATGGGTCATTTTCAGCGTAAAAAGGGTTTTAGTCCCCATTCCTAAGTCCTTTCCTAAGTTCTAACAAAGACTAGGCTAAAGAGAAGAGAAGAGAAGCGAGAATTCAAGAGATTGAGGAGAGTTCTTACGAGGTAGATTGTCAAAGCTTCATACCAGGTATGTACGGCTAAACTAAACATGAGAATATTCTTCTATGTACCCCTATTGATGGTAATAGAGGAGTAGAGAGTCGAATGAGTCTACATACATGTTTCTTGAGTATTTTCTTGTAAATTATATATATTACATGTATTTTCATACGTTGATGATCATCATAAACTTGATTTATCGATTAAATATTTTTACTTGAGTTATTTTCACAAAATCCTATATGTTACTTTGTAAAAGAATGCATGAGTGAACCTAGGGATGAAGTCTAGAGCCTTGACTTGAGTATGTTGATTTTGATTATGATGTGAGCATGATGATTAGTTGATAGTTCTTGATGGTCCTATGAGTATGCATAACTAAATTCTAGAGTTTTGTCTAATTGAATTCCTCTTAATGATTGACATGAGTCTTTGAGTTATTAAATGAGAACTGAGTTGATGAGATGATTGAGTTGATAGGCCGATAAGGCCTAATTGAGTTGAGTTAATGAGATGACGAGAGTCTCTATGAGACTAATTGAGATGATGAGAGCCTTCACGAGGCTAATCGCAATGATTAATTAAGATGAGGAATCTTATGAGCATTGAGTCTTGGGAGGAATATTGAGCACCAAAATGAGTAAGATTAAATCAAACTCACACTCATTAACTACTTTGCCGAGAATAGGTGAGGATAGAACCATTACATTGAGGTTTCCTCTTGAGTTAAAGTTCCTGAAAGCAATAGAGGACTTGAGGAGGCTAGATACCTAGTGGATCTGATTCATTCTTTACCTGGCAAGTACAAAATGGTTGTGGCAACATTAATGGGATTGTTGTACAATCACAGGCTTATAAGTGATTATTGTCGGATAAGAGAAACTCCTAGATAGGTCCTACACTGATAGTAGTTTGAGTTGAGTTGACTGATGAGGTTTGATTGGTATTGATGAGGCATTTGTCTACTCTTTATTCTTGCTTTAGATAGACATTTGACGTTTTGATTGAGTATCTTCTGAGTTGATGTTATTTCTATATTATTCTGCCCGTATCTATTTCATTCAACTATTTTACATACTCTTACATTCCACGTACTGACGTTCATTTGGACTGCATTATTTTATGATGCAGAGACAGGTACTAGAGATCGTCAATAGATGCACCGTTGAGGATCTTTTGCAGTCAGCTAAGTTGGTGCGCCTCCCTTACTTTGGAGGATCCTATTTTATCTAGCTATTAGAGTCAAACTTTAGACTAGCATTTTGTTTTGAGTTAAGGTAGTCATGGTTTTGTTATTGGTACAATTGATAGTGATAGAGGCTTTATAGACTTGAGTTGAATTATTGATTTGAGATTATGTTGAGCTAGTTTCTTTCTTAATAGCCTATTTTATTTATATGATGTTTCAGACTTAGAATGTCCACCATCCATTGTCTTTAGTCTTCTGCTGATTTGTTATGAATGTTGAGTGAATGAATGTGATGAGGCCAAGTGGTTCGCTAAGGGACTAGCAATAGTCTCTGAGTGTTGACCATGTCTAGAGTACCATCTCGGGAAGTGACATGTACGGTGTTCCTCATTTGTCGGCCCTTTGCTTGTTTCCCTGATCTTTTTGGAAATATGATTGCCTGCCACTAGTTCCACTTGAAAAGGCTTCCAAGGATGTGCTAGTTTGTTGTCTGGGGATTGTAAGTGTGCATTTTACCTCAATATGATCTAGTCTACTGCATCCTTTTTACAAATGTGCCTTCACCTCCTAGAATACATCTTGTGCGTGGCCAACAATCTGTACTTTTATTTTTGCAGGGGTTGCCAAAGGCACTTGGATACATAAAGTAATAATTTGGAGTTGAATAGTTAGGAGTTAAATAATTAATAGATTAAAATTTAATTTTAAAATATACTCCAAAATATAAAAAGGAGTACTTAATGATTCAACGTGATTTTAATTACTCTTATTTTTTAATTTACTATAATTCATACTTTTATTAAGAAAATATTTGATAATCAAAATTTTTAGTTAATTTAAAAGTCTTAAATATTAGAAAAATAATAAAGTTTTTTTCTTTTTCCTTTACATCCTATACAATTATTTATACAGAATAGTCCCAAAATCAAGAGTGAATTCTAAATATAAAGAAATTTTAATTCAAAAGTGAATCCTGAAACTAAATAAATAAAAGATAAAATAATAAGTTTTATAAAATAGTGAAAAATAATAAAAGTACTACATGCAGCCAGCGCAGCCCCAATAAAAACTTTTATTAGGATAATATTGTAAAATCATAGTTGAAGCACCTAAAGAAAGATAAAATTAAGTAGCTGAAGCAGGTATGTCAAAGCCAACAGAATATTTTGATTGGGTTGCATGTAATAAAGGAGCAGGAGAAGCAACTGAAGGAATATAATTCAGTAGATGAAGCAGGCATGTCAAAGTCGACGGAATATTTTGATTGGGCCTCAGGTGATAGAGGAGGAGGAGAAGCAGGTAGCTCAAGTAAGCAACTGAAGCAGGCATGTCGTCCAACAGTTGTCTGCCTCAGCAGCTGAAGCAGGCACGTCAAATCCGATAGAATATTTTGATTGTGCCGCATGTAATAAAGGGGGAGGAGAAGTACACAACTCAAGCAAATAGCTAAAGCAGTCATATCGTCCAACAATTGTCTGCTTCAGTAGATTGTTCAACCACTTATTAGATAGTAAAATATTATATCAATTGGGTGTTGTTTGAGAGAGCTAATTAAAATTTTAATATAATTTTTAAGTCTTTTAAATTATCAATATTGTGACGTGATATGTTTTTTAGAAATATTTAAGTCAATAATTATCATGATTAGTAGCATTATTTAACATTTAAAATAAGACAAACAAATTATAACAGAAGAACCATAGAAAATTACGAATATACTCTCAAGCTGCTCAAGCAGGCATGTCGATCTGCTGCCTGCTTAAGCAGCTCACGTGGCGAGAAAAGAAGAAGCAGAGGTGCAGGCATGACCATGAGTCAACCCAAGCTCCTCACTGTGCTTTCTTATTTATATGATAAGTTTTCTCTTACACTAACAAGATGATAAAATTGTACATTGAAAATATTCTAATTCTATGGATAATAAATAAATGATAAAATAATATTAAGAATTCTTACATCTTACATATAAGTAAAAATTTAATAGCTATAACTTTAATTAATTTCAAAGCTCTAAATATTAGGATAATTGTTAAATGAAAATTCTTTGAAAAAAAAAGTAAATTATAATTTTTTTTAATACTGTAAAGTGCATTAATTGTTCAAGCAACAGTTGATAGTGCCTTCAAATAAACAAAATAAGAATTTTTGGTGTCTTCGAATATAATATCTTAGCAATGTACCTAACTAGGGGTGTTCATGGACCGGGTTGGTTCGAAATTTTTAAATCTCAAACTAAACCATTCGTGTTGGATTTTTTAATATAAACAAACCAAACCAAACCAATAAAACTCAGGTTTTTCAACGTCAAATTTTTTCAGATTTCTCAGATTTTTGGGTTTTTTCGAATTTCTGATGTTTTCGTATTTCTTGAGAAAGTATTTATAAAAACATATAATTAACTTATGATTCAAATATTTCTTTAGTCCTATCAAAGTGTAAATATCCAAGATTCTTTTAAAGAAAGCACAAAATATGATATTAGTGAAGATATAAAAATATTCAATAAAAAATTAATAAGGAGATCACATAAAATTAATATTACAAATAAATAAATCATAATGAAGATGATCATGATTTTAAAGTACTAAATCATGCTAAAATAAGTCATAATGAAAATATCATAACTTTAAAGAATTAAATCATGTTAAAATAAGTGCAATAAATACTTATTAATTATATGAGTAAACATTAAAGAAAAATTAAAATCAGGTTATGTATTTTAATTACAATGTAAAACTAAAGAACAAATATTCATTCTTATGGTTATTCTTAGTGTTGGATTAATTTTTTTTGCTAGTATATTAGAATTGATTTAATTTTTGATTTGAGCTTTAGAGTTACTAATATAGAAAAATTTCCTAAATATACCATACTTAAAAATTAATTACCATTTATAGCTATATAAACTAATCTTAATACATGTATAATTCACTTTAAATATATAATTTAGATTTTTTTATCAAAATAAGTCTAATACATTTTAAACACTTACAATACATCTATATTGCATGCAAATTCATTTTTATACATAGTATAATATATTTATATTACATTCATAATTCGTTTTTAATACATAATGCAATTTTTTTACCCAAATAAATATATACAGATATATTATATATATAGTTCATTTTTAATACATAATACAGTTACTAAATGATAAATATTTTCGAAATATGGTATAGCTAGATAATAAATAAAAAAATATATATTTGAAAATAGTAAATATTTTATTAAATAAACTCAAAAAGATAATCATCCCTACAAATATCTATGGACTATAGTCTTTATTATATCATTCGAAATTCTAAGTCAATTTAAAATTATATGTTAAAAGGATAAATTTTATATGTATGTATGTATGTATGCATATATATATATATATATATATATATATATATATATATATATATATAGAGAGAGAGAGAGAGAGAGAGAGAGAGATTTGACTCTTCCGTATAGTATTGAGTTAAGAACTTGAATAATTTTCTTTATGGAACCTATTGGTCTCTTGATCCAAGGACCGAGAGCATTTAAATCATTATTGGTGTTTGCTTAACTAATTATTTTTTGCAGATCTCATCATATCTTTCTTTAGTTCCTTTTCCTCCTCTAAAATTTCCTCTACTTCAACCCCATCTTCCTCCATTTCACCCAATTCCAAGCTCAAGAAAGAGATCAATTCTCTGATTTGCAGCAATCCATTGATGACTGGAAGATCCCAAAACATCCCAGTCTATCATTTACAAATCTTCTAGGTGGCCATTAACAAATGACTATCATATTTTCACCATTGAACAAACAATCCCTCTTGAGTCAGATCATGAGAATATCAAACTTCTAAACCCCAAGTTTATAGAAAAATATAGATGAAAATATAAATTTTCTTTACTTTGGACTTGTCCAGATTGCCGCTAAGCCTCTTTCTAGAGAAGGTCTAGATACTTCTCTTCTACTTTGTCTTAGGGACTCAAGGTTTTTGGATTTTATTGTCTCTCTCCTAGGAATGGTGGAAAGCAGTCTCTGTAGTGGTCTACTCTATTTTGATTGCTTCCCAAATTTCACTGTATCTCTCAAGGATATGAACATCTTAGATTCCTTGACTCTGAACATCAAAACTTTCAATTACAATACCAAATCTGGTCTCTACCCATAACAATTATTTATAGGGTCCAATACAAGACCATGAGTTCAGCCTGTAACACAGGTGCTATGAGAAGTAGTTATAAAAGCGAAACTATTCTTTTCAAAATATATTTCCAGCAATCTCATCTATCTGTGCCCAAGCCTATCTCTTGGAATGAAGTTTATTTACCTCAGAACTGGTTGTTGCAAGACACAACCCAGGCTGAGGAGCCAGCTAACATTATCGTCTAACAGATCCAACAGTTTTCTAGTGGAACTGTCTCAATTTCTTTTCAAAGATCCCTTAGTCAAAGGGTCTCCACCTCCCCCTAAAATAATAGGGGTAGTGTATGGGGAAGAAGGATAGGAAGCAAAAAGGATAATATTAAATGTAAATGATAATCAAAGTATAAATGCAATATAATAAGTTAGGCGGCAGAGCCACAAATCTTCTAGGTGGCCATTAATAAGTGACTACAATATTTCCTCCATTGAACAAACAGTCCCTCTTGAGTCAGGTCATGAGGATATCAAAATTCTCAACTGATATATAGACGAAAATATAGTTATCTTCACTTTAGACTCATCCAGATTGTCACTAAGCCTCTAACTAGATAAGGTCTAGATACTTCTAAGTTATCATTTTTGATTTGGTTGAAGGTTTGCTCAAGTTCATCCCCCGTATCATTAGAATAGTTACTGTCGTCTAACAATAAATGTTCGATTTGGTTGAGAATGGAATCGTCAAGATGAAGGGTACTAACTTTTTTTGAAAGCTTGCAGTATTTGGCAATATGACTAGGCTTGTTACACCTATAACAATTGCCATTGTTGGGAGAGTAGGAGAAGTGAGCTTTTTGGTGCTATTTTTGTATTTTGGAGAGGAAGAATTGTTTTTTTTAGAAACATGGGGTTTGAAGGTAAGAGTTTCTTTCTTAGAAGCAGGTCTTTTGTGTGCTTTCTTCCTGCAAGGGGGGAGGCCGAATTGTTCAAAGAAAGTTCCTAGATCTCGATGGATCTAGGCTCTATCTTTGGCTAATTGCCTTAAAATCTTATCTTGCCAATAGATTTTAAGGACAACTTATTGGATCAAGCTCGTAAACTGACCATAGGTGATCTGGTCATAGGGGATGATATAACTAGACAACTGATTTTGGAGTTATTCTTTGACCAAATCTCTAAAGGATTTAGGCAGTCCATTTAGAAATTTTTCCTTCCAATATAGACGATTTCTATCAGGCTTATCATAAATCCTTGCGAGAAAGGAATCCTTATACCACCTAAAATCAGATAGAGTTTTGCATTTAAGATTGTTCAATATGTCAAAGGAATATTCTCTAAAGATACCTGAACTTCCTATGAAAGTCTTGATAATGGTATAAACCAATGTATTTGTCGAGTTAGGAATGGTTTGCCTATCTCTAAGGATTGGATTTCCTAATGAGTCTACCCTAACACTCTGAAAAATATTCTGTTTATCCTTATCCCTAAGATGGGTATCCCACCACCCTTTATGATGGTCTGTGAAGATTGCAACAAGAACATGGGTAGTAAGTTGGTCAGTACAGTTATGAGTTGTTCTGTAAGCAATGGCCACCATAGTCATCTATTGGAGTTTGGATAGGATGTTGTATTTGGAGCAACCATCTATGTTCCATTCATAGATACTGTTGGCGTTGTACTTATTTTGCATAACTTCAGGTTTTTCTTCTAAGGCAACATTAGAATGGGTAGCCCTAGGGTATTACAATGTTTATTGTCTTCTCCAATTGAAATACTCAGACCTAACAGGAGCAACTTCAAGAGGGACCTCCTTTTCAGAGTACTGGTCTGAAGCAACTTCATCCAAGACCCCAATCAAACGAGAGGATGTTTCTTGTTTTGGAAAGAGTTCAACAAATAATAATAAATTTTTTGAAAATCTTTTCTCTCATTATTTTGAAAATTATTGAAGAACCAAGTCCTTTTCAAAATATTTTTGGATCAGTAAAACTCTCGTCTAAGGTTTTCTTTGTCAATTTGAAAATCTTGTTGCAAAACATTCAGTTCCACACCTAAGGATGAATGGGTAAGGGATTTTGACGAGTCATCATTGATTGTAGGGGTTTCTAACGAGTAGCTGATCTGAGGGATATTGCAATCAAAATCATCAGTTTTAATCTTAGTAGGAAATAAAGAAACCGAGTGTCTCGCTACTAAGGATTATTATTCTTGTTTTTAACTTGCTACTATACGGTACTGTCAGATTTGGTCTTTAAAAGATGAATTAACTTATACAAATTGGTATGATCCATTTTATTTTAAGAAGACTTTTATGCAGATGATACTATAATCTACCCAGATCTATACTGTATGAGGTATCCCTAGGAACTAGTTGGACTGCCATTAAAGATTTAGTGAACTTATAGATGGTTATTTATAACCTTTGGATCATCTAATTATAGAATTTCTTAAAATGAAATAGATCTAGCCTTTATGTATAAAATTAAGTTTATTAACTTAACTATCAAATCTGACTCTTCCGTATAATATTGAGTTAAGAACTTGAATAATTTTCTTTATGGAACCTATTGGTCTCTTGATCCAAGGACCGGGAGCATTTAAATCATTATTGGTGTTTGCTTAACTAATTATTTTTTGTAGATCTCATCATGTCTTTCTTTAGTTCCTTTTCCTCCTCCTCTAAAATTTCCTCTGCTTCAACCTCATCTTTCTCCATTTCACCCAATTCGAAGCTCAAGAAAGAGATCAATTCTCTGATTTGCAGCAATCTATTGATGACTGGAAGATCCCAAAACATCCTAGTCTATCATTTACAAATCTTCTAGGTGGCCATTAACAAGTGCCTACCATATTTCTACCATTGAACAAACAATCCCTGTTGAGTTAGATCATGAGGATATCAAACTTCTCAACCCCAAGTCTATAGAAAAATATAGATGAAAATACAATTATCTCCACTTTGGACATGTCCAAATTGCCGCTAAGCCTCTTTCTAGAGAAGGTCTAGATACTTCTCTTCTTCTTTGTCTAAGAGACTTAAGGTTTTTGGATTTTAATGACTCTCTCCTAAGAATGGTGGAAACTAGTCTCTCTAGTGGTCCAGACTATTTTGATTGCTTCCCAAATTTCACTGTATCTCTCAAGGATATGAACATCTTAGATTCCTTGACTTTGAATGTCAAAACTTCCAATTACAACACCAAATCTGGGTCTCTCCCCATAGTAATTATTTTTAGAGTCCAATACAAGGCCATGAGTTTAGCCTGTAATACAGGTGCTATGAGAAGTAGTTATAAAAGCGAAACTATTCTTTTCAAAATATATTTCCAGCAATCTCATCTATCTGTGCCCAAGCCTATCTCTTGGAATCAAGTTTCTTTACCTCAGAACTGGTTGTTGCAAGACACAACCCAGGCTGAGGAGCCAGCTAACACTACCGTATAACAGATCCAACAGTTTTCTAGTGAAACTGTCTCAATTTCTTTTCAAAGATCCCTTAGACTAGCTACCAGGTAGAAACCCCTACAATCAATGATGACCCTTCAAAATCCCCTACCTATTCTTCTTAAGGTACAAAACTGGATGTTTTAACACAAGCTTTTCAAATTGACAAAGAAAACCTTAGATGAGAGTTTTACTCATAAGAAAATATTTTGAAAAGAATTTGGTTCTTTAATAATTTTTAAAATAATGATAGAAAAGATTTTCAAGAAATTTGTTATGATTTTTTGAACTCTGTCCAAAAACAAATTCATTTCTTTTAGTGATTTGAAACTTATGCAGATTACTACCATTTAGAATACCCTTTTTAAAAATTATTAAATGCTTAAAAAGTATGGAGAATCCTTAACGGAGGGGAAATAACTTCTAAACTTCCTCCATCACAAGGGTTTATAATGTCTTTTGTTGACAACTCTATAGTAGCAGCACATTTTCAAAGGAAAGCTGAAACTGAAGTCGTTAGCGAAAAAGATATCAAAAATATTATTAAACAGAATAATTATACAAATAATTATATGCATGCCCTTGGGGAATTTCTAGTGTCAAGATTGTCCTTGCCTGTCTCAAATACTTCTTTCAAACCTTCCAAGGCTTCTACCTCCTCAGTACCTCTCTTCAAGCCCTACGAGATCCTTAGGACAATTGTTAAAGAACTCCAATTTCACAAATCATCTAACAAACTCCCTCCTCTTTCTGACCTTCAACGTCGAATCTCAGAAATAGAAAAAACCTTAGCTCCAGATACCCCTTGCAAAGAAACATCCTCTCGGTCGATTGGGGTCTTCGAAGAATTTGCTTTAGACCAGGACTTTGAAAAGGAATTCCCTATTGAAGTTGCTCCTGTTAGATCTGAGAATTCCAATTGGAGAAGACCACAAAAATTGTATTACCCTAGGGCAACCTATCCTGATTTTTCCTTAGAAGAAAAGTCTGAAGTTATGTTAAATAACTACAACGCCAACAGTGTATATAAATGGAACATAGATGGTTACAACATCCTGTACAAACTCTAACAAATGACCATGGTAGCCATTGCTTATAGAACAACCTATAACTATACTGACCAACTTTGTAACGACTCTCAAGTCATTTTGAAATATAGAGTGTTAAAAGATTTATCTTATAAATTTTAAAGGGACTTTTTGGACCATTTGATAACTTTTGTTATCTAGCTTAAGGGTAACTTTAGATTATTGAATTAGTTAATGGGTTAAAGGGATACTTTGGTAAAAATCCTACACCACTTATCCTATATTAATTAAAATAAGTAGTAGGATTATTTTCACTTTTAGTACATAAATAGGTTAAAACAAAAATAAAATAAAAAGAAGAAGAGGGTTGAGCAAGATACCTGTGCGGCGTGAACCGAGGACAACAAGAAATGGAGAGCGTAAAATTGTAGGTGAGAAATTTCTTATCAGTTAGTTGGTGTACAAGGATTGTGATTAAATAATCTTATAGTTTAGTACATTGGTTGTGAAGGTGATAACGTAAATAGTTGCTGGAAATGTAGAATATTAAGGAATATAGATAAAAATTAATGAATTTTATAGTAATAATGTTAAGGAATATAAGTTATTAGTTAGATTCTACAATCACTCTTGAATGATCTTTACAGTGTATTAGTATTGTATTATTCTTTAGGCAATTATTACAATTGTGAACATAACAATGGGTATAGTTTATTTGAGATTTATAACTTGTTCTCTCGCCACAATTAGTTTTAGTTAATTTCCATTTTTAATTTTGTTCTTCTAAATATCACCTTATAAATCAAACTTTAGTATATTAAGATAGGTAGTTAAGTATTAGATATATTAGATTATATAAATAATATAAGAATTATGCTATTTTGGAGGAGTTAAGATTTAACTCTAGGTTTGAATTTAGGGAATTAATTATAGAATTTGATGAACTTTTGGATCTAGTCTAGATATATAATAATGTGGGTATTCGTTTGTTGATGAATATTATATATATTTGATAGATTCGAAACGTATTTTTAAAGCATCGAAGAAAGGAAAGGCATTGGTGGATTAGCTTGCTCGGCGACTTTGGTTCTTCAGTTCGATGTAGGTTATGATTTGTTCTATCTGATAAAGAGACTCTTAATAGTCATTGAGTAAACCTATGATATTTTCTGTGCATGTAATTGTTGTGATTTGGTTGACCGATATATTATTGTGATTGGTTTGCGATCCCAAGATCATGAAACTTATAATCTCGAATTTGAGCTCTCAAAGTGATGCCTTGAATAAAGAAGGCTTGATGAAACACTGATAATGAAGTGCGAAGTAGTGATAAAGAATAATAAATTATATATATTGGATTGGGTGTCACGTTCCGACATATATATTATAGGATCGGGTGTCATATTCCGACATATATATATATTAGATCAGTGACACGTTTTGGTACGATAATAATAAAGAAAAATATGTTAAAATAATTTAACATACTCAAATTCAAAGAACATATCTGTCAAAAGAAGTGTGAGTAGAGGCCTGAGTCCTCATGTGTATCATTGGTATCGTTGATTGGTTGTGTTCTTGTTCTTGCTGTTGCTACTTATTAAGTGTTATGGTTGATTTTCAACTTTTATTTTATAAGTATTAATATATAATTGGAGTCCATCGATGATACCTACTTAGTACATGTGGCTCGTACTGACACCTATTTTTATTTTTTTATTTTACTTTTGTAAAGTGCAGCGAGTGTTTCATTGATTTCAACTCATCCTCAGCTCTAGCCAGTCATCAACACTTCAGATTCTCGGGTGAGCTATCCTCCTAGTTCATGTCAGAATCTCTCGGTCATGGGATAATATCCTTACTTTTCGAACATAAACTATTTATTCATTTATTTTGGTGTTGATATTCTTAGATTTGATATTTAAAATTAGTGTCCTTGATGTGATGAATTTCAGGTTTTGGATAATGTTATATAAGGACTTAGTGGATTTTATAATTCCTACTTTTATAAATTTGAACTTCCACAATAATATTGTATTTTATGAGTTAAACTGCTAAATATAGGTTGAGATTTGTATCATTGGTTCACCCACTTAGGAAGTTAGGTGTTAGTGCCACCCATGGCCCATTTTGGATTGTGACAAACTTACTACCCATATCCTTGTTGCAGGATTCACAGGACAGCTTAAAGGGTGGTGAGATACCCATCTTAGCGATGAGGATAAACAAAATATTTTCCACAGTGTCAGGGTAGACTCATTAGGAAATCCAATCCTTAGAGATGGGCAAATCATTCCTGACTCGACAAATACAGTGGATTATACCATCATCAAGACTTTCATAGGAAGTCTAGATATCTCTAGAGAATGTTCCTCTAAGATATTGGACAATCTTAAATGCAAAACTCCGTCTGAATTTAGATGGTATAAGGATTCCTTCCTCACAAGGATTTATGAAAAGACTGATGGAAATCTTCCATATTGGAAGGAAAAATTTTTGAGATGGACTGCCTAAATTCGTTAGAGATTTGGTCAAAGAAGTACTCCAAAATCAGTATTCTGGTGATATCATCCCCCATGACCAGATCACCTATGGTCAGCTTACGAGCTTGATCCAATAAGTTGCCTTTAAAATTTGTCGGCAAGATAAGATTTTGAGACAATTAGCCAAGGATAGAGCTTAGACCTATCGAGATCTAGAAATTTTTTGTGAACAATTCAGCCTCCCACCTTGCAGGAAGAAAGCCCACAAAAGTCCTGCTCTTAAGAAAGAAACCCTTACCTCCAAACCCCATGTTTCTAGAAAAAACAAATCTTCCCCTTCAAAATACAAAAAATAGCACCAAAAAGTTCACTTCTCCTACTCCCGACAATGGCAAATGCTACAGGTGTAACAAGCCTGGTCATATTACCAAATACTACAAGCTTTCAAAAAAGATTAAGACCCTTAATCTTGACGATTTCATTCTTAACCAAATCGAACACTTGTTGTTAGATGACAACGACTATTAGGATGATGCGAGAGATGAATTTGAGCAAACCTTCAACCAAATAAAAAATGATAACTTAGAATCTTCTGAGTCTAAAAAAGACAACTATGAACCAGAAGTTAATTTTCTCTTAAAAGAACAAGACCTCCTCCTTAAAATTATCAGTGGACTACAAGACCCTGATAAGAAGAGACATTACCTAGACCAATTCAAAAAGGCTTTAGATGAGCCCTCCACCTCATATCCTCACATTCTTTCTCATCCTCGAGTATCTAATACATACAATATTATTGATATTCTAAACAAATTTTCCTCCAAAAAATTCAAGCGTGTTACCATCCAGGACCTCCAATCAGAAATAAGCCTTCTTAAGGAAGAAATTAGAGAAATCAAGGCTAGACAAGAAGTAGACCATATTGTCCTCCAACAGTTTGCTTTGATATCTGATTCACATGATCATGTTGTCCTTCAACAATTTTCTAACAATGTTGATTCCCCCGCCTTGGTAGTACCTAAATTAGCTAGCCAAGATACTCAATAGGAAAGTTTTCTCAATTACATCTCAAGGATTTCTATCCGGAGGTAAGATACAACAATAATCTTGGTTGTTAACAAATTTTTATTCTTGATATAGTTGCCCTTTTTGATACTGGTGCTGATCTCAGTTGTATCCAAGAAGGACTTATTCCTATCAAATTCTTTGAAAAAACTAAAAAGGCTCTCTGAGCTGCTAATGTTAGGGATCCAATATAAACTCTCTAATGTCCACGTGCGAACTTCAGTGGAAAACTCCACTTTATCCAACTCTACGTCCTTTGTGTTGGGTTGTTTTTTTAAAGTTAAAATCAAACCAATCCAAAAATGATCAGATTATTTTTCAATACCAAATCCAGTCAAATCAAACTACTAAAAGGAGTTTTTTTCTCGAGTTGACTTGGTTTACGATTTGACTTGATTTTCATTTTGATTTTCTTCACCCCTGTACCTAACAATGGATGTCAAAAGTACATCAGTCAATGGCTTGAAGCTAATGACATCGAAAGAGAAAAAACAAGTATAGCACAGCACAAACTACACATTAAAAGAGATAAGAATTTTGTTCAATTTAAAGTATTTACAAAATTAAAACTTTTCCAATTACAAAACATTCGAATAGTACCACAAAATATGACCACAAACATAAACTAATTACAATAAAATAAAGAAAAATAACATTAGACTTGATATTTAAAAGTAAAATATTAAATATTAATAGCGAAGATATAAAGTAAATAGCGAGTTAAACCTGAAGCAGAACTTATCAAACATACATGTTTTTTTATTACCCGAAACATATCATGGTTTTTCATTACCCAAATTCACAGAAGTGTGTTCATACTTCCCAAATTTATTTAACAAGAAATCTTTTTTCGCAAACAAACACAACCTCTGCACACACGTGCCTTTTGAAAGGCTACACTTAGGACATTTATATAAATACTCACATTTCTAGAGTTTGCAACTCCTGCACATCAACTAAACATTAACCTAAACATAGACAACCTTATAGTTGTAAACCTACACTTGCCGACTTCACTAAATCTATTCGGAATAGGACAACCTCATGTTGACTCAATTTTAATTAAGAATTTTTATATCATTCTGATACGAATTTTTTTAATATTTACAATTTAATCAATTTTAAATAAATTCAATCAACATTTCTAAAGGATCTTCATCCTCTAATATAATATTAATAGATAGATTTTATATATGAAGAATTTATATGCCACAGTGAATTTGTTGTACGTAACTTCTTCTACCCTTTTGGCAATCCGTCTGGCCGGGCAGGATAAGACCGGGATCCTTCTACAAGCTCAGTTTCTACCCAACTTTTTCCGGACTTGCTTGAATCGATAGGCTTACCGGACTTCTCTGTCTATTCAATTTCTGTTACTAATAAGTTGAAATTTCACCGTCTCAACTCTCAGCAAACTAACCAGTTAACATTCAAAAGTTGGAACAATTAAAAAAAATTGAATAGTTTCATGACAAATATTTTGAAAAAGCTATATCAAATATTACCCTTCGTCTTATAAAATTTTATAACTAAAAAGTACTCGTAAGCCCAAAATACTATTGAAATCAAACTAACATGATGTCATGCTGAAGCTAACAATTGCAATTTTTGACTGTAATAAATCATATGACAAAGAAAACTATAATAAAAGAATCTTAATTTTTTATTATCTTATAGTTAAGCTATCTACATATTAAAAAAAATTAATATTAAAGTTCAAAATCCATTAAGAAAATATTCTCCCTTGAGCAAAATAGAGGACAATTTTGTCTGAACAAGAATCTTTTAGTGAAGGACAAAAAGTTCAAACAATATTTCTAAGAATCTTCATGCTTTTGAGATATTACTAATTTAGTGTATGTGCTTTGCATGTGTGTATTGTGTTGGTCAAAATTTAAAATTGCTTCAGAGCAAGTTACTCTCTTAGGGGAATTAGCCTCTGGAATATTTAAAAAATTAATTAAGGTAATCATATCAAGTTAGAATATGTCGTACATTTATATTACTCGAATAAAAACTGATTGAGTTAGAAGTAATTGAGTTATATTTACTTAAATGTACAATCTACGCAAATGTACAATAAAAATGTTAACAATATACAACAATAACAATAACAACATATCGAGTATAGTTTCATCAATTAGAGTTTAGAGAGGATAGTTATACCACCCCTATCACTGGGTAAAGAGATTGTTCTGAAAATAGGTAAAATTTTTCAATTTAGGTTCAAACAAACTACATGGAAAATTGCCTGGATCAGTCAGGAATATGACTCACCTGACTCACATCAATCTCTTTTTGAACAACATTGAAGGTGGAATACCGGGTACTATTGGAGGACTATGCAATTTAATATGAAAGATATTTTTTCTAATGAGGACATTTTTACATTAAAAAGTAATAATAATTATAATTATAATAACAAATCAAAACAAACTCTAACATAAAAGGACTCCCAAACATGAAACAATAATAAAAAATGAGAACTCCTGGGTCGAATTTTATGACTCAAAAGTATAGATGAAATGGAATTTGTGTTTCGAATTTGATAGAGTATGTAGTATGGTCACTATTTGAAATTATATTTCATTGAATTTAATTGTATTCTTCTACTTAACAAAAAAATGATTATTAAGATTTTCTTTCTTAATTTAAATAAGAAAAATTGATAAATTAAAAATCAATAATAAAAATTTTGGCACAATACATAAATTAGCCCTTTAGATTGGCTTCAAATCATAAGTTGAAACTTCAACTTTCAAAATGTACAAACAGACACTCTAACGAGTCCGTTTTTAGTATTTAAACACAGGCATCCAACAGCCAAAACATGTGACATACAACCTCTATGACATGTATTTTATGTCCAATTCCCCAATGCCACGTAATCAAAAGACTTTACACGTAATCAAAATTTTTTACACGTATTATTATTACAAAAAAAACTAAAACCAAAATTTGACAAAAGGGGCAAGTAGTGTAAAGTTCTCCCATTCACCCCTTTTCAGTCTAAAGAGAAAACTCTAGGTCCCATGAAGGTCGAAAATTTCATCTGAAAATCACCAAATCTCTAAAAAATTATGGTCAATATCATCCTTTGCATGTTTTCTTGTTGTTGTGTCTCTATTTAGTCCGGGTATGTTTGATTTTTCATTTTGAAAGTGTATTTATAGTAGAAGTTATTATCGTTTTGTAGTTTCTTATAGAAAATTTACTTTTCTTCTATAGATATGAGCCATCTTATAACTATTTTCCACCATGGAGGTTGCTTTTATAAAAGTAGGTATATTATGAAATTAAAAAAATAGTATATTTTGCATAGACAAGGACCACTTCTCTTTGACCGAATTGAAATTTTATGCAAAAGATCGTGGATATGATAAAGTTGAGGATTCTTTTACTGAAGATCTTATTACCTACAAATTTGTCAAGATAGAAAGTGACAGTCAACTATATAATTGTATTAAAGATTTTTGGAACGAGTTAACTTTTATGATATTCTTGAAACACGTGATTGCTAAAGATGTGGGGCCCACAACTCCTTTGGGATCATTTTTGGTCCAAAAATTAATGAAGAAACAGGGAAAGTATCTAGGATTTCTTATTCAAAGGGTGATATCAATGAGGTAGGTGGAGTTGAACAACTTTTAGAGAAAGAAACTAGTGACTCTCTTGACTTTGATGATATTCCGGATCAAGATGATAGTGAAGTTGATGAAGAATTTAAAACTTTTAGGAAAACAAAGAGAAGAAAAAAAAAGTGAGGCTAGAAAGAAAAAAAAAGTCTAAGGACAATTTCAAACAGTAAGAAGTTGAGCTCAGAGAGGCTGGTATAGATAAGGATTTTAAGAGTATTTTCACAAACAAGGCAGCAAAATATCATAAGGAGGTGATAAAGAGTTTATTGGTTCATCAGATGAATCAAGTGAAGACAGTGCTAAATAACTTGATGTCTTAGCACAACTAGGTGTGAGTTTACCTTCAAGAAGAAAAAATAACAACTTGAAGTATGATCCTTCTTCTATCATTTCTTTCTTTGAATTGGGTATGATATTTGAGCGTACAATTCAGTTTAGAAAAGTTGTTGATTATGTTGTGCAACATAAAGTTCAATTAAAAATTAAACCCAATGAACATCATCGGGTTAGGATGAGATGTGTTGGAAACTGTAGATGAAAAATATTTGCTAGCCTGAATAAAAATACAAGAAATTTTTTTGTGAAAAAAAATATTATCCTGCTCATGGGTGTCTTACAAAGAACATGATCAAATTGTGCACAACAATGTATGTGAAAATGAAAATGAGGATGAATAATATCTCATCCAGACATTAGGGTTCATAAACTTCAAGAAAAAATAAGAAAAGAATGGGGATTAAAAATGGAAAGATCAATATGTACAGAGCAAAGCAGAATGTCATTTTCAAGTTCATGGGTGATTGGAAACTTGAGTTCTCAAAATTGTTGGACTACGTTGATATGCTTAAGAGTTCAAATCCTGGAACCTCTTGTTGGGTGAGAACTAATAATGAAACAGTTCCTAGCAAGCACTTGTTTAAATACTTCTATGTGTGTGTTTGTTGCATTGAAGAACGGATAGTTAAAAAATTATAGGAAGATTATAGGCCTTGATGGTTATTTTTTCAAAGGTGATTGTAAAGGAGAGTTATTGGTGGCTGCTGGAAAAAATGAAAACCAACAAATGTATCCAATAGCTTGGACAGTAGTGGATCAAGAAATTAAACACTATTAGAGTTGATTCTTAAGATATCTCATTGAAGATTTGCAACTTGGTAATGGACATGGCATAATAATTATGTCTGATATGCAAAAAAATATTTATTTTATCTCATTTAACTATTTTGTCTCATTTCATGGTTATTTTATCTCTATCTACCACTAGCACTGATTTGTTATGTGTCATGCATTTGTTCAATCCTACAGCCTGGCTGCAGTCATTTCATGTTAATTAATAGGATAGTTGTTAATATTGTTTGGTAGTTAAATCACTGTTGTCATTTTTATCATGTGTTGATTAATAACTGAGATATTAACTAACACATGATAGAAATGACGCCAATGATTTAACTACCAAACAATATTAACAATCATCCTATTAACTAACATAACATCAGCTAGCCTGTAGGATTTAACAAACACGTGACATACAACAAATCATTGCTAAAGCTAGGATGAGATAGAATGAGATAAAATAATCATGAAATAAGACAAAATAGTTTAAATGAGATAAAATAAGATAGAATGAGATAAAATAAATATCTTATGTATATCAAACATGATTGTTATATCATATCCACCACCAAGTTGCAAATCTTCAATGAGATATCTTAACAACCAACTCCAAGATTGTTTAATTTCTTGATCCATCACTGTCCAAGCTATTGAATACATTTGTTGGTTTCATTCTTTCCAATAACCACCAATAACTCTCCTTTACAAGCACCCTTCAAAACACAACCATCTAGGCCTATAATCTTCCTACAACCTTCTAACTACCTATTCTTCAATGCATCAAGGCACACATAGAAGTATTTAAGCAAGTGTTTATCAGGAACTATTTCATTAGCAGTTCTCACCCAACTAGAGGTTCCATGATTTGAACTCTTGATCATATCAACATAGTCCAATAATTTTGAAAATCAAGCTTCCAATCACCCATGAACTTGAAAATGGCATTCTATCTTCCCTATAACATATTGATCTTCCCACTTTTAATCCCCATTTTTTTCTTATTGTTTCTTGAAACTTATGAACCGTAATGTCTGGATGAGACATTATTCTATACCTCATCTTCATTTTCATATACTTTGCTATGCACAATTTGTTCATATTCTTTGTAAGGCACCTATGAGCAAGATAATATTTCTTCACAAAAAAAAGATCCTTACATCTTATCCAAGCTAGCAGACACTATCCAATTACTGTTTCCAACACATCTCACCCTAATCCTATGATGTCCATTGGGTCACCCTAACCCTCTGATGTTCATTGGGTTTAATCTTTAATTGAACTTTATGTTGCACAGCACAATCAGCAACAACCTTCCTAAACTGAATTGCACTCTCAAAATATCATACCCAATTCAAAAAAAGAAATGGTAGAAGAAGGATCATACCTCAATTTATTATTTTTTCTTCTTGAAGGTAAATCCACACCTGGTTGTGCTAAGACATTAAGTTCTTCAGCATTGTCTTCACTTGGTTCATCTGATGAACTAATAAACTTTTCATCACCTCCTAACTTACCATGATATTTGGTTGCCTTGTTTGTGAAAATAATCTCAAAACTCTTATCTATACCCGCCTCTCTAAACTCAACTTCTTACTATTTGGAATTGTCCTTAGGCCTTTTTTTTCCTTTCCAGCCTTACTTCTTTTTTCTTCTCTTTATTTTTTCCTAAAAATTATCAATTCTTCATCAACTTCACTATCAACTTGATCCGGAACATTATCTAAGTCATCCTCTTCAAAATCAAGAGAATCACTAGTTTTTTCCTCTAAAAATTATTCAACTCCACCTACCTCATTGATATCACCCTCTGAATAAGAATATCTAGACACTTCCCCTGTTTCTTCATTAATTTTTGGACCAAAAAATGGTCCCAAAGGAGTTGTGGGCCCCATCTCTTTAGCAGTCACGTAATTCAAGAATAGCTTACTCTACAAATCTTTAATGCAATTATATAGTTGGCCGTCACTTTCTATCTTGACAAATTTGTGGGTAATAGGATTTTCAGTAAAAAAAATCCTCAACTTCATCATATCTAAGATCTTTTGCATACAAAGAGAAGTGGTCCTTGTTTATGCAAAATATGCAATATTTCAATTTCAAAATATACCTACCTTTATAAAAGCAACCTCCATGGTGGAAAATAACTATAAGATAATCCATATCTATAGAAGAAAAGTGAATTTACAATAAGAAACTACAAAACGATGATAACTTCTACCAAACATACACTTTCAAAATGAAAAATCGAACATACCTGGACTATATAGAGAAATAACAAGAAAACATGCAAAGGATGATAATTTTGATCGTAAATTTTTAGAGATTTGGTTTAGACGGAATTTTCAACCTTCATTGGGATCTAGGATTTTCTTTTTAGACTAAAAAGAAGCAAATGAGAGGACTTTACACATTTGCCCCTTTTGTCAAATTTTGTTTTAGTTTTTTTTAAATAATAATATATGTAAATCTTTTAATTACCTATAAAGTCTTTTGATTACGTAGAATAACATGGCATCGAAGGATTAGACATAAAATACACGGCATAGAGGTTATATGTCACACGTTTTGACTATTGGATGCCTGTGTTTAAATGATAAAAAAAAACAGGCTAATTGAAGTATCTGTTTGTGCATTTTTGAAAGTTAGAGTTCCAACTTATGATTTGAAGTCAAGTAAAAGGGCTAATTCATGTATTGTGCCTAAATAAAAGGTGCAGGAGATATAACTCTCATTGAAATAACTGTAACTTAGCCAATCAAAAACCAATGCCTGATTTTCATTCCTACATCTGAAAGAAGACAACCAACCAACCAAAATTAGGAAAAGGAACAAAAGAGGTCAAGTAAGCTCCAAAAATCTATGCCTGCATACAGACTATTTTACAACCATTAGATTCCTGAAACCGCTGGCACTTGCTACACATCCACTTAACAGATAAAGCAGACAGCTTGGAAACACATGTCAATAAGTTGCAATACTTTAGCACCTGTTATACACCAATTGTCAAACAATTGCACAATAATGTCTTCATGGATAAATTTCCGTTACTACGGCAACCTTGGAACATTCCTGAAACCAAATAACATCACTTATTGCAGGCTGTAGCTATGAATTATGAACATGTATTCTCTTAACTTAATGTGGATACACTACTAGAACCAATTCAATTCTTAAAAAGGTGTATGTTATCAATCTGACCCATTAACGCATTTGCTTGGCTACAAATGTAGAAAGGAGATTCAAAATGGCAGGGGATGCTTATGAAACAAGAATAGACATTACCAGAAGGTTCAATAATAGTCTAAATGAATAAAAAACCAATCATAAAATAAAGAGATCTTACACAATCTTAGATCAGGGAGGATCTCCTAGAAGAGGATGCCAAAATTCGGAGAATGAGTAGCAGTGTAGTCAAGTTAAGATATTGTTGGCACAGCCAATCAGCCAATACCATCTCCTCTATCTTCTTGATGCTGTTTTCCTCCTCTTTACCAGGATGGTAGCCTGTTCAGTTTGCTTGTGTTTCTGTACCATGGTATAAACCTGCATTAGAAGAAAACTTTTTGTCATTTTATATTCACCATTCCCAGTCAGATGTTCAACCAATACGAAAGCAGAAGGAAAGTCGAGCTATTCATCAAGAGACTAGTGTTGCACCGTTGAACATTCAACTAAGTGTTCAAATAATACAAACATTAGACGGTAATAGGAGAAACCAATATTGAACATGCAAACACAATAGTAATGTTATTTTTTCATGCTTACTATGTTGCATAATGTTAAAAATTGAATAGCCGGAAAACAGTCATATGAGCTAAGCATGAAGTGACAAGATAACTTCATATATCAATCATTTATAACGACTACTTGGACATATATGCACATGATCCGCAGGTAAGCTCTTGATAAGGGAATTATAAATTAAGGAAAAATATCCAACTAGACTTAGAAGGTTGGCAAATCCAGGTATCCGTTGATTTTCAGCAGTACCTTTCTTACTCCAGAAGTTAATCCCATGCTACCAAGGTTTTTGCCATCGACATACTTCCATGTAATACTCTCTTTGTCCTGCTTTTTGTAGTTGGTGCTTCTATTTCCTATATGTCAACAGAAAGCACATGCAATTGAGTATATTAAAAAAGGTGCTACACTCTAAACATATGAATAAGTTACCATGAGGTAGTAAGTCAACAAATAGAATGAACCTTTTGGATGTAAGACCAATAACTCTATGTACATCTTGAGGCGTATATGACTGAAGATGTGGACATATTCTCCAATATCTTCTCGTGAAACTATTCTAGTAGACTCTTTAAGATCTAGATTGAATGATGACTCTAAAAAGTTATCAATTGCTTTTCTTCTCGAGGCCAAATCTGCTTCCTTCTCCAAGGGAACTGATGGAAACTCCCAGAGGCCAGCAAGTAGACCCTCATTTGGTCTTTTTACAAGAATATATTTGCTGCTGGATTGAGGTCCCATCATTTCCTGGCAATCCAGTATCTCTATAACACTAACAGCGGAAAACTCATGTCTTTGTTTGGCCTTCACAACTTTTGTTGGGTAATCTGTAACATGAGCTGACTTGTTCTGCCTAGAGAGTGATAAAGCATGACATTGAGCAGAGATGGGGCATGCTGCACAACCTGGATTCGAAAGAGAGCACAACGTAGCTCCAAGTTCCATAAGAGCTTGGTTGAAATCTCCAGGCCTACAAGGATCAACTAATTGCCCTGCAAGTTTCCTAATTCAAAAGAAAATATATCACAACACAGGATGGAAAGCTCATTAAGAACTAAAGTATCTGAATTTGAGTTACTACTAGTATCTGGTATGATCATTCTTAAGAGAGATATTAATTTATATCGGTTCCCTGAATATATTTGATATGAAACAGAAAGAAAAAATAAGTAGAGAAAGAAATATGATGCAACTCTATGTAGTGTACTGTTCTTAAAAGTTGCTTACAAACTTCCACAGCAAGAAAGCAACAAAAACTGCTTTATACATCACAAAGACTCACCAAAAACTCTTAACTGTCGCAGAGTCTTTTGGATTCGCTGATATAGCCTTCAGCCTGGAAATAACCCTGACTACGTTCCCATCAACAACAGGCACTGCCTACAGTAATAACATAAAAAATGTGAGAAGAAGAAAAATGTATTAGTAAGACAAAAGTTTGCAGAACCTATCAACCTTTTTGAAGGCAATTGAGGCAATAGCACCAGCAGTGTATTCACCAATTCCTTTGATCTTGCGAAGATCTGAAACTGTCTCTGGAAAACTACCTCCTTCAACCACCTCTTTTGCACCCTGCAAAAACACAAAAACACAAATATCACCATTAAGCAAACATGACAATGAGCAATTCAGTAGAGCTAAGAATGCTGATTTGCAACATCATAACAGTAATTTTTAAGCCGATTCAAAGTTGTAGTACCCTCTACACACGAGGGTCTTCCAGAAACAACCTCTCTATCTCTATGAGGTAGTAGTAAGGTCTACGTACACTTTACCCTCCCCATACCCCACTTTTGGGATTCCACTGGGTATGCTGTTGTTGCTGTCTGCAAAAAACATAACCAAACAGAATCTGGACTCTACGCCTTTAGCTAATCAACTGTCACTTGGCAACTGGAAGAACTACATAGATGGATAAATGCTGAGTTCCTCTATAGGAATATGCTCCATCCAGTTAATAAAGATTATGCTGCTCCTATAACATGTCTAATTCTACGTGGCGCTGCTCTTTGAGTGCACAGCTATATCAATCCACAATACCTCAATCCCAAACTAGTAGACATCAGCTATATAAATCCATTGTATCCATTTTGGCTCTATTTGTGCTCACTTTGGTCCAATACAAAAATTTTTTAAAAAAATCATTTTCTCAATGCATTACCTCGATGAGGTAGCGGTAAGGTCTGCGTACAAGCTACCCTCCCCAGACCCCACTGGTGGGACATCACTGGGTATGTTGTTGTTGTTGTTGTTGTTTCTCAATGCATTATTAGGGTTGTCTAAATCTCGCACTTACCCTTACTAATACATACAAGTCCCTGACCAAACTAAAAAACCTTCTAGCGAACATCCAACCTAATGTAAGTGTAATGATGGTAACAATTGAGTTTTTATCCCACAACCCAACTAATTGGCATTACCTAATTTATCCATTACTGCTATTGTATTCTGTTCTTAATCAAATATGCATTAGTTTCAGGTTTATCTTTTTATCCTTTTATAAGGTAATCACAGGAGTTGAGCATCTATGCTCCACTTTGAACACCCTTGGCCACTGCACTACCAGTGTTGGTTTAGTTTCAGGAATTTGTAGATTGAAACAACTTCTCTCTATGTGATTTTACCGATACTTGGTCATCTTTAGGTACCTTCTTATAAACGGAGCATATGGAGGGCTATGAGAATACGAAGAAACCATCTCAGGTGCTGTCATTTTACCTTGTATGAAAATGAATAAATTAAAGAAGAAGAATAGTTTTCACAACTGAGCAACCATGTAGAATGTCTCCGTCTATTCAAGTAGGAAGCAGCTCACCTCTAATAAGAACCGAGCTCGTCTATAATACCCCAAACCGGCCCACATTTCATTCACCTCCTGCAAGGAAGAGACTTTGAGTTCCAATAAAGAAAGTGAACCAAATAAGCATGCAGGTAAGTATAACCTACCTCAAGAGAAGCTTGAGAGAGATGATGAAGAGTAGGCCATTTGTTCATCCAGCGGTTGAAATAATCAATCACAGTTGAAACCCTAGTTTGCTGAAGCATTACTTCAGAAACCCACACAGCATAAGCCCTTTTTTCTCTCTCATCGAAACCACTACTGATTCTTCGCCAAGGAAGGTCTCTTTGATTTTTATCGTACCATTCCAATAGAGAAGCCCTAATTTGTTGGGTTTCATCTTTACTGAAACTGATGTCTTCTATGTCGACCCTTAATGGAACTTCTTTTCGAGGTATTTCTTTGTTACGCCGAGGTCTCTTCTTACTATTCGGAGACATGACCGTTTTCTTCTCTACCCCGGCATCTATTGATACTTTGTGCGATGCAGAGTAGCGCCTGTTCTGATTTCCCGCTAAGTAATGCGTTTGAAAGTGTAAGCAAATGGTCAGTGGCATATTAACTTTGTTGGTGGCTTTTTCTTGTTTGTTTAGATGATTGTTGCCTAGGAAAAGTTTTTAAAAAAAAAAGGGTGTCAAAACTAAAGAAATATTGACGCAAGCTTTATTTATTGTGTCGATATGATAATTTTAAGATTAGTGTTAATAATAATAATTTAAAAATCGCCAAGTTTTATTATTTGTACAAAGGCCTTACTTTCTCTTCTCCATCCCCACACTTTTACTTCCACCACCATCCCCACTTTTTTGTCGCCATTGCCATCCCCACACCTTCTACGATCACCATCATCACTACCACCTCATCCTCTTTCTCCTGCACCATCACCACTTCTTCCTTCTTCTCCATCACCATCACGATCATCTATTCTTCCTTCCCCACCACCATTACCACTACATCTTTGTGACACCCCAACCTATTCTAATTGATATCAACATAGAAAGTGCAAAGAATGAGTTCAATTCTGCAAAAGTTGAATTTCTACGAATGACATCTATGGCCGATAGAAGCATCCACGGACCATAGATGAACTCATGGAATCCAACTCCTAAAATTTCAAGTCTGAGAGTGATTTCTACGAACAAAGTTTATAGCTTGTAGATCATTTTACGGACTATAGATGACCCTCATATAAGTCAAAGGCCTAAAACCTCAAGAATCTCAGTACCCCTTTGACGAGCTGAGTGTACGACTCGTAGAATGGTATATGAGCTATAAAAGGGTCTCGTAGATTCAAACCCATGAGACCCTAAAATCTCAGTACTTTTTCTACAAGTAGACTGGACAACCCATAGAAGAGTCTATGACTCGTAAAAGGGTGTTCGTGGACCCAAACCTTCAAAGCCCCAGTTTCTATGACTTGCTCTCCACGACAGGTGGAAGTGCCTATGATCCATAAGAAAAAGTTAATAGATTCAGGGTCTAGAGACCCAGAAATTCGACCTGACTTCCACGAGAGGCTTCTACGACCCGTAAAAGCATCTACGGATTGTAGGTGCCCCTCATACACCATTTCGACAGTTATAATGAAGAGTACTTTTATCTTTTCTCACCCTTTTTCAATAAAAATTCTGACATGTTGAAGTAATTTAGGTCTCTTATCAATATTATATGCATCTTTTCTCCCATTTACATTTGAATATTTTGAGAGTAAGGATTGGAGAGAAGAAAAGCTAGGAGCGGTTTAACCAAGTTTTTTGAATTTTTCTTAGACAACGATCTTCCAGGTATGTAAGACTATTCATAATGTTGGATTGTGTTTGTCCATGATCCCAATATCTAAGTTTTGTCATTAGAGTTTAAGTTAGTTTTAGACCTAATTCCTTAGAGTTTTGATTGAGTTAATCCTCGTTTTGTTGAGTTTTATTATACATATTGAGGTTATGATTATTCTCATATTATGAATTTGTCAAAGTTAATGCTCATACTTATATTTTCATGAACCCTACTTGAGTTAAAATTCAATGTCACGTACTACATATTATTTTAAATTAATTATGATGATTATTGATGTAAAGTAAGAGTTTTAAGGAACATGAGTGTCCCAAATGTATATATATTTCATTGATTTATAAAGTCCATAAATTTAGACATTTTATGCATGATTACCATACTTTAAATGAGTTAGAGTTTCATGAATGATTAATGATTTTGAGTGAAGGAGCATGAAGAGTTGAGAAGAGTTTGAACCTTTTTAAGTAAAGTACAATGAGATTAGATGAGATGATTTTTAAAGAATTTACTCACTTGAAGTATATGAGCAGAACGAGTTAATTCTGGGAGTATTTTTCAGCATCAATTTAGGTTAGACTTCAAATAACTCAAATCCAACAAACTATGTAGTTAGTGTAGGATAGGATTATGCTATTGGTTGGGGCAGCTCCTTGCTTTTTTCAAAAAATGACCTTTATTCTATTATGAGTCTAATGACATTGCATCCCTTACTCTGTAAGCTATTGGATAGCTATGGCAATAATAGCAGTTTATTGTATCACCACTAGTTCATTGTGGTAGTTGTCGATTAGAGAAACTTCCCAAATAGTAATAATTCTCCATTTATACCATTTTGTATGAGTTAGTTTGACTTGGAACGAACTTTAAGAAAAAAATGAAAGACTTTTGAAATGTGTGATTTAAAATAAGTGACAGATGTTTGTGTACCTGTAAATAATTTCATTAAGGATAAAATAAATATTTTAAAGTTAAATTATCACTAAATATAAAAATATGTCATTCTTTTTCGGGTTGACTAAAAAAGAAAGTGAGTCATACAAATTGGGACAGAAGGGGTTTTATTTTACTGAGTTGCATTTCCTTATTTATATTTGTAAAGTACTATCTTATTCTTAAACTTGCATGCTTTATTGAGTTGAGTAATTACAGTATTTATTACATTTAGTATGTCCAGAGTATATTTCTTTTCAATTATTTTACACACCAGATATTCTATGTATTGACATCATACGACCTATATCATTTCATAATGCAAATATAAGTGTTAAACATCCTCAAAGGGCACATATATCATTGAAGATTAGTTTCCTTCCAGCTTGTGGTGAGACCACCTTGCATTCGATGGGGTCATGACCCAAGCGTGAGACTTAGTCGTAACACCGCGAATGAGAAACCCAAAAGTACCTCACCCAAGACTTTTAGCAATCATCAAGCATCCCATGGATATTGAACATAAATAAAAGTAAAGTTAAATGGGGGAAATGGGACAAGCGAAGAATCAAACATGGTATCCATACAAAGCTTCATCCTTCAATATAAGTGTCAAGAAATACCTTCCATGAAAGACTTATCGGGGTCTAAGACATATTCCTAAATCACTCTCAAATAGAAGTAGCAAACTAACAAAATGAAATAGTCTAAAAGTCATAATACATCAAGCTTGAAAGGAGTAAGGTGTTGTCCCTGAACTAGAGGACTCACAAATCAACTCATCTTCAAACATTCACAAGCTAGCCACGTATCAGAGAAGGAGAAGTACCGATCCCTACATGGTGATATCATGTAGGAAAAGGTATGTATTAATACTTTGAATGTACTAAGTATGTGAGATGCAATGCAACAAGAAAGTTATAAATATCATAAGTGTCAATATGCATAATCATATCAAGGAAAACTTAAAGATGATGAATAACCAATGCATCTTAAAACATGATTTGAATTAACATAAATATCTCAAGTTATCATATACATACTATGTGGGATGATATCATAGTCGACATTGATGTCGCCTAAACTACACCTCCCTTTGAAGGTATAAGCAGTTGTTGTCAAAATATATAACTTAACCAAGATTGGGCCCAATCTACAGGGAATATGGTCTAGACTTGGAGTAATTACGAGTAATTTAGATGAATTAACTTACTTATCTCCCGAAAAAAGGGGGGAGTTTGCAAATGTAGTAAGTAAACTTAACCTAAAAACAAATGTTGTGAATTCAGTGAGAGAAGTAACTAGGGTATTTTGTTCCCCATGAATTCTTACCTATTATGACAAGATAATCTTAATCTTTTCTAGTGTGTAACACGTAGAACTGGTAAGCTATTTTTACTAAACTCTTTGATTTAGGCGAGAGGTAAATTTCACTATGTGATTTGATCCATCACCATAGTGTGACAATACTAACCCTTACCTTTTGTTCTAGTACAACCACCTCTTGATCCGATTAGGTTGATTCGATGAGAGGGATTACATCAAATCCTATTAATTATTCCCTTATCACATTCATTACCACCTTGATCCAACAAGTAAGAATTAGATGAGTTCTAACGTTGCCCACCGCTAAAAAGTGTTCTAAACAAAGGGATTAATTAATATATGCTTACACACTTTTCAAAAATTACAGATTATCTGGTTCTACCTTGTTAGTTCTTTATGGTTCCTACAACCCTAGTTGTGAATTTAACTATGCATGATTATTATAGATAAGAGAATCATGTTATGGCATAACTGTCACGCCCCAAAGTCCCATAGGGCGGACCGGCACCTGTTGCTGATAAGGCTCGGAAGAACCAACCTATAACCATATGCATTCTGTATATTTTATAAGGGTTTTCTACATTTGATATGCATTTAAGTAGATAAACAGTGATAACAAGCCAAAAGGAAATAAATATGACTAGGTCGTTGGGGCCAAGCTGTCCAAAGTGCAAGACATAACTTCACTATGCTTTACATAGTCTACAAAACCTCTAAATAAATAAAATAACTAACAAGGGTTGGGACAGGCCCCGCCTTAACAAACTGTGCAATAAAAACATATTAGCTCTAGACATGAACAAAGATCCGAAGCAACCTGGAGCTTGATGACAGCAACTGAATATCCTTTACTCCTACTGGGGAGATCTACTAGCACCTATACCTGCAACAT
>JAOTQJ010000111.1:9008644-9039209 GCA_025642045.1 Solanum sejunctum | reverse complement strand
TTCTTCTTCTTCTTCTTCTTCTTCTTCTTCTTCTTCTTCTTCTTCCTCTTCTTCTTCTTCTTCTTCTTCTTCAACTTCTTCTTCCTCTTCAACTTCTTCTTCAACTTCTTCTTCCTCTTCAACTTCTTCTTCAACTTCTTCTTCCTCTTCTTCTTCCTCTTCAACTTCTTCTTCAACTTCTTCTTCTTCTTCCTCTTCTTCCTCTTCTTCTTCTTCTTCTTCTTCTTCTTCTTCAACTTCTTCTTCTTCAACTTCTTCTTCTTCAATTCTATCCATTTTTCTGGTTCAATGCCGCCTCTTGTTCTTCTATACAAATTTGAAAATAAAATATTTCTGTATTGAAAACATAGGGATACAATCAATAACAACAATGAGATATGTAAATAAGTTCTTACCTTGCATATCCTTGCATTGTGAGTTGATAAGCCACACGTACTATATGTCATTTTAGTTCTTTTTCTGGAGTGAGCCCACCTTCTTGCCCTTTTAGTTGTTACATCCTTTTTCCTAGGTCTTCTGATCTTTGGTCTTTAACTATCTTCACAAGATTAGGTGAGTTAATCGCATGTTCTAGTAATACATTCTAGAATTTGTCACCTCTTACAGGCATCAACTTGTCCTTATATGTCATCAAGTAAGCTTTCTTACTAAACCAGAATTTGATTAATTGATTCTATCTTTTGGTACAACACAGCTCTGATGGCATGAGGGCATGGGATGTCAGTCAACTGCCATGATCTACATGTGCATTTTTTCTCCACTATGTTCATTGTGTGTCTATCATTACCTTCAAATACTTCATACCCAAGATCACCATTGAAATCAACATTATATAACTAGGCTATTTTCATATAAGTAGTGAATAATTTCATGCAATTAGGACTACAGTTAGCAGTCTATTTGCTTGCATTCTCTTCCTTCAAAATATCACTACCAGGATTGCTCAGCCTAATCTCATTTGCATAAGCATCTATTATATTAAAATCATCTAAGAAGTTGCCTTGCATTTTTTGAAGGGCCATCCTCTTGGCCTTTTTCAACTTTGAGGTATTACCATTCAAGTTGAATTGATGTTTCAAGTCTTGTCTCATATCCTTAAGCTTGTATCAAGGATTATTCTGCAACTTACTTTTGAAATACTATGCTAAAGTACTTGTGCAATCTCTAAAATTTTTAAATGCATCCTCACAATTGTGATTTGTGTTCAATGTTTTAATCCTAAAACTTGAACCCTTGCCATCTTTTGAAATAAGAAGGAAAAATGGAAAAGCAATCATGCATCTATACCTCAGTCTGGTTCTATAACTTTTTTCCACTACTATAGGTCTGGTATTTGCAAGGGCATACAAATTCATAATTTTTCTTTCCTTATTCAAGTCGTTGAACCTCAAGGAAGGATGAAGTTCCTTATAATTGATGATCTTCTTATTTAATTCTCTACACTTTTGCATCTTAATGATCTCTAATTCCTCAAAGTTATAATCATCATCATCTAACTTTTTTTTTATCACTAAAATCATTTTCTGACTCAGCATCAGTGCCACATTCACACTCCATTAAGTATGTTTTACTATGGTGAATAATATTTGGGGCAGAAACAGTTTCTTTAAAAATCATCAACAACAAAGAAATTGACCACTTTAAACTGCTCATTTTATTAGGACTGTAGCTTCCTAATACCCGCAAACCCTTCAACCAAATAAAATTTTTCAGAAGGCCCTTTCACAGGTAGTTGCTTCACTAGTAGAAAATCAAAATTTTTTGTATACTCTTCCACTATCTTATCATAGTCCATGTGATCGGCATTCATATCTCCCCTAGTAGCCACATACTTCTTGCCATATACTGGTTAAGGTTTTGTAATTCATTTAACCCCATAATGTAACATAAGGTCAACAGTAAGCTTTTGCATGTAGAACTAAAAAAAGGACATGAATAGACATAAAGGGCCCTCAAATCAATAAAGTAAGAATTCCAAACTTAAAAAAACAACCAAACATCATAAATAATGCATAGACACAAGGGACCACCTGTTTATTACAACATAAAAAATAGAGTAAAAGAACTTCAAAACTACACGTATACTACTATTTTATAACAGAAAATCATAAAAGGACAACCATCTACAAGGAAATCCAAACTAAAAGAACACAAGGGCCACCTTAAAAACTTCAAAACTACCAAACCATAATAAATAATGCAAAAGAACTTCAAAACTACATGAATACTATATTTTATAACAGAAAATCAGAAAAAGACAATCATCTGCAATTGAATCCAAACTAAAAGAACACAAAAGCATAAAAAGGACCACCTAAAACCATCAAAACAACCAAACCATAATAAATAATGCAAAACTACTTCAGAACCACATAAATATTACTATTTTATATCACAAAATCAGAAAAGGACCATCTAAAAGGAAATCCAAACTAACAAACCATAATAAATAATGCAAAATAACTTAAAAACCACATGAATACTACTATTTTATATCACAAATCAGAAAACAACAACCATCTACAATACAAAATTCTCAAAACAAAACAATATCGTAACTCATCCCAATGCGCAAATCAATTAAACCCAAAATTACATAAAAAGTACTATTTGAACTCAAAATAAACAAATAATTGTTCATTACTCCAACATATCAAAAGACGACCACAAATCAAAAACCCTAACTAAAAATCATAAAAATAGTAAAAATAAAATACTCATTTACTAACTTACAAAAATAAAGTCAAAAATATTCCTTTGAAGTAGATGAACTGCGGAAACTCCAATGAAATCTCCATGTAAGTCGAATTAATGAAGAAATAAAGAGGAGAAATTAAGTTGTGTTGTATTTGTGGGGAACTAAGGGCGGAAATAATTAGATCCCCCTTTTAAGTTAGGCATCTTTGAACCAGTCAGATTTTTAAAGGCGGATTAAAATTTTTTAATTTGGGATCCTAAATAGAATGCCTATGTGGATGTTCATGTGGCAAAATTCATCACACATCGGATGCCACATATGAGACCAAATGGAGACTTGGATGTGGAGGGTAAAAGAAGTCCAATAGTTTAATGGTAAGGGTAAATTTGAGTTCAAAAATAGCTAAAGGGTATATATGAGCCAATTCGAATACTTTTTATTTGCATTTCTCGCTTTAGACAGATTTTTTTGAGCTTCAATTTGCCGAAAGGAGAAATATAAATGAAAAAAATATGAGATTATGAGAGATTCTTTTAATCGGATTTTTGTATATAATTTTATCTATAACAAGATGATGATGCTTAGCTTAGGAGTAAAGTCTATTTCCTTTACCATGAAGCCAGCCTAATGATAAATTTGAAGTGGAATTAATCAAGAATCTGCAGCAAAGTCATTTTGTTTCAGGGTAGATTTGAAACGAAAGATGGAATAGAAATTTCTGTCATCAAGTCGTAGCTCAAAATTGTCGAAATGTTGATCCACATTGCATGAAGAAGGTGAAGAATGTTCCAGCAATTGCACTAGCACGACATTTGCGATGATTTTTCGACAAGGAAGATTAATTACTTTCAATATTGTGTTTGTCTTTCTTTGTGTGTATTTTAGAAGAACTTTTGGAAGAATTACTTTCAACATTGTGTTCGTGCTTTTATTTTCTTGCGAACTCTTTAAAATCTAAGACTTGAAGTCTAATTTGTCTTGTTTTACTCTTTCTTCTTAAAGGTACATAAATAGCAAGGATTTGGAGGACTTATCGTGAGTTGTATTTAAGGTGGTGCTTGATCAAAAAATATAACATTTAAGGTGAAATTTGAACTAGAAAAAAATCTAAAAATAATTTTTATTTGATTTATAAGTTGTAATAAAAAACGACCATAAAAAAATTCCTTCTATATTATTCCAACAAGAGAATCATTATACAAATCTTCTATGTATTTCCTTACAAATTTTCTACCCCAAATATATATATCATCATGAGAATCTCAATTTTACATTGATCAGGTGGCTCCTCATTTATTGTGTTCTACTACTTTCCAACTAGCAGTGAATGGAACGAGGCAAAAAAAATTGAAAAGTGTGCCAATGTTGAAGCTAAAGGATGAAAATTTTATTGCTATTTCAACCATTTTTATTTACAAAATTCAAGTCCTAAAAAGAGAAATGTTGTATTATTCAAATTTATGAAAAATACAATCATTTTGACTTTAGCTATCAATTTCACATTAATTGAAATCACTATATAAATCATGAAACATTTGTATGTACTCTAGTTGGAAGTCATTATAGCTTGGTTAATTTTAGGAAAAATTACACAGATAAGTAAACATATACTAATTAATTAGTTAATATAGTTATAGTTTGCATTAATTATTGTTCGCAAAAAATATTTAATTGTATTTACAATTTGAGTTTTATATAATTCACGTAATTTATATAAACGATATGCGCGATTATACATAATTTGTGCGCGAATCAAATTGCATAGCTAAATATACAAACGTTGTGCATGGATTTATAGTGAAATATACAAACGTTATATAAAAACTGCTACAAATATTGCACGAATTATACAAACACTGCTACAACTATAATTATGAAATGTAATTACACAAACTATAACTAAGGAACATAATTAAAATATTTTAAATGGATTATGTACGAAAAGTCCTCTTAATTTTACCTTGTCTATCCATTATTTATCTAACCTGATCCCTTCTGCATTCAGACTTGGCCCACCTATATTTCAAAAACTCACTTAGGTGTAATTGACTTTGAAAACAAGCTTGGATGTTGCTAGGAAGCTGCCAACTTAAGTATATCTCCTTACAAGCATATTCATAATCAATGTGGAGAGGTGCTTTGCTTATGTTGGCAATAACGGACAAATCAATGTGAAGAGGTGCTTTGCTTATCTTTGCGATAGCTGACAGAGGGGTGACAAAATTAAACTCAATCCGCTCGATTCATTTAATCTTTCGAAATTTGGACGGATTAATAACCTGCCTATTGATTAGTTCAATTCATCTCAACTCAATCCATTTCAACTCATTTAAAATTAGGTTGATACTCAACCCATTTAAAATAGGATTGATAATCAATCCGAATTGATTCGAGAGAAATTTTGTCAAATATTTTTAAAATACTTTTTTTTCAATTTGATATATTTCATATAATCAAAATAAAAAAAAAATAATTTAATTAAGTACTAAAATATTAAATAAGAACAAATAAAGTAAAACTTAGTAAAAGTTGAGTTGGGTTAAGTCTTGACCCAATCTATAACCCATCACTTAACCCATTTCGAGCCAAGTAAATTTAAATTGGATTGGGTATTAACCCATTTATTGTCTTGACCAATTATAACTCATTCAAATTTGACCAAACTTGTCCAATTGACACTCATATTGATAATCCACATTGATAACTAAATAATAATAATAATATTTTTTTATTCTTGATTACGTCTACAACTATATGTTTAATCTTGTTTAGTAAAATTAATATTATGTTTATACATTGTGTTGTAGACTAAATATGCACGTGCAAACCATGTGCGGAGAAATTAGTTGCTTGACCACATCCTTTAATTAGAAATAACCGTAATAAGAGACTATGAAACAAAGGGAAAGCTGATCTACATGGATATTAATAACAAATAATAAATATACAATATAACATTTTAGATAAATTTTTCATTTTACCACAAGTATTCAATGTGTATTAATATCTCAATTTAAACATGGCCAGATTAACGTAATTTTAAAAATTGAACTAGGCAAAAGCTGATTTGAGACTTCATTATTGACCAGAGAAATGCATTATTTTTCTCGTTCGATTCAATTAATCTCCTATGAAACAAGAGATTCTTCAGGTACATAAACATTAGTTAACAGAGTCTGGCCCAGCTTTTCCGAAAGAACTTGTGATAAAAACATTAGTCATAACTCATACACATCAAAAGTGCTTTTGGAAAAACACATTTCACAAAAAATAAGTTATTCATAAGTGTAGCCAAACATGCTATAAAATACATTCCATTTGTTCATCAATTTGATAGAAACATCAAGCACAAGTGGATATCACCAAATTAAGTTCCCTTTTGTTAAGAACCAGTTCTCGTGCATTACGGTTAAGCCAATAGGCTCCTTGTCCCCCTTGCAAAAACAACATCACAGTCAATAACTAGTCCTACATTTGGGCACTGCATCACACTACAGTTACTGTAAAAGATGTGATTAGTAATTTCTGACAAACATACTTTAAAAATGTTAGTTTACAATCACTTCTTTTGTTGGCTCAGTAACTCAATGAACAAGCAGGGATTGGAAAACAGCTGCACTTGATATACATAGAGATTAATATCATAAATCCTAAACCTGAAAGAACACACAAGTACCTGCACAAGCTCCAAAAGAGTAGTTGTTGTTGTTGTGTGCTACTGGCTGTGTCTAGCCTTTCTCAAAGTCTTAATCAAACCCTTTGCTATTTTCCAAAACCAGACAATATTCAGCAGTGCCAAAATAGGAGGAACAGTTAACAAGCTATAGAATCCCAATGGATAAACTTCCTTGATCTGAAGAACAATTGGAGCAGTGTCAGAATGTGTCCTGTCATATTTTTACAATATATTCTCTTTAAATGGAGTCAACAATTATGTTATTTCCGAAATAGCTTTTAGTTAAGTAGGGTCCGTTGATACAGATCCTAAGCATAAAACAATATCAGCACATCAAACAACTCCCACGGACATATAATCATACTGGACGATCAATTGCATGTTATTGTGTTTAAATTATGAGATAACTATTACTCTTACAATGTTTAAAATGTCCCACTTTCATCAATTAAATAGGCTAGGCCCCCAAGGCATTGGTCCAGTGGTATGAGCGAATCTGTGATGTGGGTGTTACAGTAGAAGACACATGATGGTTTGAACCTTGCAGATTAAGTGAAGAAAGGTAGAGGAGCAAGTGCATTATTTACTGAGTTCGAACCATGTGCCACAACCCTGAGAGATTTCGCAGTTACAAAAAAGAAAATAGGCTAATCTACTAGAAAAATCTCTAAATACACGTCTCCCTTGTCTAGACACTGGGGTGATGCAGAAGGAACCAAAACTTTGACCTAGCCATGCAATCAATTAGGACCTAGAGTTTATAAATCCATTTCTAAGACAACATACTTGAAGAATTCTGCCGAGCTTCAAAATCTAACAAGTATTTTAAGTTGAAGAAGAATTAGGCCTTCAAACAGATTAGCTTCTATACATTGTGCAAATAGGTAATCACCTGATCAAAATGGCTAAACATGTGATGGAAAAAGAAGACAAACAACAGAATCCTTGCAACCTGAAAGCATCACATCAAAAATAATATTTGAGTTGATGAATTATTGTATAAACAAGATAATCATACCAAATGAACAAAGTGTTCAACAAACATCTATGTAACATAACCTGCCAATGCACAAACCCCTTCTTTTATCAAGTAGCAAGAAACCTCAAGGCATATGTAGCATTCATAGTAATACAAATATCTTAAGAATTTTCAGCAACACAAACCGCATAACTACCAGTTGTTAAACTTGAACAGAACATGATAG
The DNA here is from genome assembly GCA_025642045.1 of Solanum sejunctum. Classification (NCBI taxonomy): domain Eukaryota; kingdom Viridiplantae; phylum Streptophyta; class Magnoliopsida; order Solanales; family Solanaceae; genus Solanum; species Solanum sejunctum. Next base: position 9,031,630 of record JAOTQJ010000111.1, on the reverse strand, counting down.
AAACAAATGTTTGAGATAGTTGATGCAACTAACTTGCATTTGGTGGAAACACAAAGACTTTTCTGGTGTGATTAGACCACCTATTTTCACACTTATTGAGGAAAAATAAAAAAAAATCATGTGCATAAAATGCTTTCATCAAAGAAGAAAAGCAACTTGCCAATTTATCAGCAAAGAAGCCATAAGTTTAAAAGACCATTCTTGCCAAATCAAAATTGATAGCCACCCAAGTAGGAAGCTAGCTTAGTTTCATATACGACACAGAGCATATTAGCGTAATTAAAAGAACAAAGAGAGAGAGAAATATGTTCACGTGCATGACCATACCAGCCACCCAAGAAATAAAGCTACTCCATTGCAGACATAGAGCTGAGAGTTCTTTTGACCAGCAACATCCAAGTACCTACAAATATGGTAATGCAGTCACTAATGTAGAATGTTAGCTTCAGAAGACAAGGAATTGCAGATGCCGATTGCTCTTACCATCTTAAGTTAACAAAAGGAGTAGTACTCTCAGTAAAGAGTACCATAAATATATATATTTGTGCTTGACCACTTAACAGGGATTGAACAATTGCAAACATTGAAAGTCCGTGATGTAAGACCTGGAAGATAAAATAACAGTTCAAAGGCAAAGTACAATCTTAAACATCAACACCACAGAAGATTCAACATGAAATGCAATCAGACCCAATAAAGAGTAAGAGAAAATCATACATCAACCTTATACAAGAACTCATTAGGAGTTGGGCAGAATAAAGTAAAGAGGAGTAGTACCTATTATGCATTGATTAAAAGCCCAGCCACCCAAATTTGTGAAATTGATAGTATAATCATACAAGAACATACAATGATTTCTCATACTTACATACTCTGTTCCACCCAAGTCTGGGAAGTAATATAAAATCATTGCCAAGTCAGCCAGAAAGTAGCCAGTGGACATCTGCATCACCATACGATAGAATAGAGCTGAGAACAGATAATATATTCATCTGACATAATGTCAAAACAAAAGTCTAGAGCTGAATTGGATGGAGAAAGAAGTAAGTTGTTCAAGTGTGAACACAAAGCAAAACCATGACCATTGAAGAATGATAAAGAGTCCCACATTGGTGGTTAATAAGATGAGTGGACTCCTTATAAAGCTTAGACAATCTTCCTTCCTTTGAGCTAGCCTTTAGGGTATGAGTTAGGCCTAAAACCATATCAGATCAGGACTCATCACACCCAATATTGGGCCCTCCCCAAATTTAAAGTTGTGCATGTACCAAATGCTAAGCACCGAGCGTGAGGTGGGGTATTGAAAAATAATAAAAGGTCCCACCTAAAAGGTCTCATATTGGTGGTTAATGAGATGAGTAACTCCTTATAAGGCTTGAGCAATCCTCTCCCTTTGAGCTAGCTTTTGCGGTGTGAGCTAGGGCTAAGATCTGATTTTACAACAACACTATTACGTTTAGATCCTTCAGGGAAAGTCAGAGCAGAGTAGCCCCAGGTAAGTAAAGCCATGATTGTGTTACTACCCTAGGAAATTGAAAACATAACGATGCATGAAAACAGTAAGAGTATCAATCAAGAATTTTGCTCTCCCAATGGTGATAAAAATAGAACTCCTATTGTCTAACATACTTCAAACGCAGATAAAACATTTGTTCAGCTAAACTAGTTTCTATATATGAGGTCAAATCTGGCCAATTGACGATATGGAGAAAAATTGACAACCATTTATAATTGTAAATCTAAAAAGAAGTCAATGACAGTAGTTTTGGTGTAGATACCCCGAGTATGGTTTCTGAAAAAGTTGATGTTCTATTTATCATTAACACATCTTGAGCACCATCACGGAAAATGTCTGATTCAAGCAAGAGATATAAAGAAGAAGCAGCTACAAGGACCGCATGGAAAGTGGAAAATCCTCTGAAGAAACAAAAGATTCCTCAGTAAGACACTGGCACCATCCAAGACACGTAAACTATATCACTAAAAATGGAAAAAACAAAAATTCACATGACAGTTAAGATTGCTACCTGTTGTTCCATTCAAGTTTCTTCTGGTCATCAAGTTTAACATATCCCGTGAAGAAGAAAGGGCTTATAGCACCTGTTAATTGATAAACCTTCAAACAAACAATATAACATCTTTAAAAGTAAGAGGACAAGCAATAAAACAAGCTATTTTTTTTAATCTAATCAATCAAAGAGAGAGATGTGAAGGCCAAAAAGGACATACAAGTCTAACTCTTATCAGAGGCAAGGAAGAATTGTATTTTAGAACCTCCATTTTTTTAATTAATAGGCAAAAAGAAATATTATCCAGCAAAATGCATGTAATAAGTGCAGACAAATACAATTTGGTTAACTGATAAAATGCAGTCAACCATTATGTCTTGTAGACATGAAACATTGGAGCAGAAAGCCAAAAATAGCAAGCAAGAATGTGTGAGAAGTGTCAAAAATTCCATTCCCAGAGAACAAAGATGAGTATCATATTCCAAGCCCTGCTGTTACGTTTCCAGCTGAGGGAAAATGGTATCGGATCTCGTTTGCAACAGCCAGAAATACAAGGGGGTTCAGCAGATGATTATATGTTCTTCTCTTCTAAAGGCAAGGTTAAGCAAAGAATAGGGTCTGAAATCTCAAGCACTCACAGAATAAGACAATGAGATTAGAAGAAAAAAACTCACAATTTTACACATGATGATACCAGCAAAGACAGAAAGCAGCCACTGTAATTCTTTAATGGGGGTAGCATGACCCGCTATGCTAATCAATCTCAACATATTGCTAAAATGGAACATCAAATCATAAGTCTTGAAAGAAAAAGATTCATATACAAACGCAAAACAGGTCAAATTCTTAAGCCACAGACTCGAAAGAAGAAGAAGAACATTAAGTTTCAACTCTGTAAGTCAGAGAATTGACCACATCCGTGCAGGATATTGGTGTGAAATTTAATGACGACCAAGGGGGACCCCGGCCATAACCACAATTGGATTTTCCAAACACTACTCCATATTAAAAATTCAAATTTCCACGCATTACAAAACCCTTTTCTACAGAAAATTTGGGACACTGTCACAAAAATAGGGTTCAATTTTGTGGAAAAAATAAGTGTTTTGTAAAAATGCCACACCATACATTATATAGATAAAATATTTTATCTTGATAAAAAAATAAATAAATTATATTATTAGTTAAAATTAAATAAAATATTATTATTTTAAAAAAAAATTAAAATAAAATATAAAATATTCTCTTACCTCACTCTACCATTTCCTCGCATCATAACCAACCCACCGGACCAACCAATGTTTAATTTCCCCTTAAAATAATAATTTATATATTAGTTTAATCTTTTTAAAAAGTAATTCTATCCTACTCAGCTAATCCTTTACTTTTATTTTTTTTACTCATTTTTAAAAAATTATTTTTTACTTGTAGCAAGATTTTTAAAATGTAAATTTTTTCTTTATGTTATATTCAGTACACAAATAGAAAAAAATACTTTTCTAAAAACATGTGTTCATATCTATAAGAAAAAATATTTAAAAAATTTAAAAATAAATTAGGAGTGGAGGTTAGATAGGGGCGAGATAGAATTATATTTATTTTAAAAATAAAAACAATATTAATTTTTTAGGAAGGAGTGGAGGAAGAGGTGAAGTTTTAAATTTTTTAAAAGACATTTAAAAAAATAAAAGGAAAGGGACTATTGAGGGCTAAGGGTGAAGGGGTATGCGAGTGGGTGGGCGGAGTAGGTGAGAAAAATATTTTAAAATTTATTTTTAAGAAATAATTATTTTTTTAAAAAAATAATATTTTTTGGGGAGAATATTAATACTTTAATCTTGAATTGCTAACTAATATTAAAAGTTTATTATAAGGTCCCTTACTCCGAAAGGTGAAAACGAGGCTTGGAAATGTGTTTTACAAAAATTTTGGCCCAGGTGGCCCACCAAGACATCCTTCATGGATAGTGGTGCACACCACTGTTCGTGGAAGGACCTTTGGATAATTTGGAGGCTATCTTGTGCAAGAAACACACCACGAGACCCTCCGTCGTGGTGCACTCTAAGCCTGGTGGAGAGGTCCATGGTGATGCACCCTCCGAGCCCCAAAAATCCTCATGTAGTCTACGATTCACTCCACGACTCATGGAGGGTATCTTGAAGGGATTTGTCTAGTGAACTTTGGACACTTTAGTGAGAGCTTTTTGGTCTTTTTTTTTCCATCCATGATTTAATATTTTAGGCCTCTTTTTGAATGTTTTTATCCCTCCCATGCTATTCTAACTAACCTAAGTCCTACATGCACTCTCATTCTCCTAAATTCACAATTCTCTCATTAATTATCACTCTCAAGTCTACTCTCAAGCTCAAGTGAAGAATTCATTGAAAGACTCTAAAGTTTCAAGTCAAATTCATCCTTAGTTATTCAATTCTCATTAAGGTATATGAGATTCACCCATGGGTACCTTTCAATCATGGAGCCCAACCCATTTTCTCATTATTGTACCTAATTTCAAGTATGACTGAATTAGGCTTTTCATGACTTTGTTTTCAAATGATATTATCATGTTATAGATTATGTTTATAAAATAAAATATTCATGAATAACTCTAAATTTACATGAGTTATTATATGATTTTCATGAGATTATTCAAGTATACTATTTTGATTATGAAAATTATGCATGGTTCACTTCAATTATGATTAAAATGATCTTCAATTCAATGACTAAGTATATATATTTACTCAATTATTGTGATTTTGGACTTCTTGGTAATGAACGCATGTTGTTCTCCCATCTTTCATCACATGATCATGCATGTACATAGTTTTCAAACAGGCTTACGATTATGAATAGGGGAATTTAGGACCTTGAGGTTGACCTGGGATCCCTACGGGAAAATTCAAGATTCCGAGAGGTGATCTAAGACCACAGTAGGGGATTTAGTATCTTGAGATTGACCTGGGATCCTTATGGGAGTTTCAAGATTCCAAAAGGTGACCTAGGACACTAGCATAAAATGAGCCACTCCTATATGTGATGTTATGAACTATGAGATCTATGATCAAGTTAGGATAATGTTACACAAGTTTGAATTTTGATAAACTGTGATGACTAATGATGTTTTATGACAAGTATGCCAGCATATATATATATATTATGTATTCTGTGTGATGTTGACTTAGTACCAAGAGGACCTTAGGATTACATCTCACCCAATATGGGTTGCTAGTAGATCCATGTAGCTTATGACATGACAGGTAAAGTTCTACCTTAGAAAGTAGACTTTCCTTTTATTTGATGTAGGGGCAATATTAGGGTTCTATATTATAGCTCGCATGGTCTTATTATCGGTTACGATGACATTCCCATTTATATTTACTTATTATGATATCATGCATTATTACACTCATGACATATTGATATGTTGATTTTTTTCTTCTACATTGGTTCTATATATATATTCATGCCCTTGATCATGTATCATTATTATGCAGTTATTGATTTTATTTACTTATAACGTATTGCGTGCCCACATACTTAATATATTCAAACATACTAATGCATACTAGATGCCTATGTTATATCATAATGTAGGTGCATGGGACTATCTTCCTTTTCATCCTCGTTGCTAGATTTGGACTGCTATTAGAGATAGATTGAGTGAGTCCTCATTCTTCGGGGATGAAACCTACGACTATTCAGTTTACATGATGGATTGAGATACTCTTTTATTTTAATTGAGGTTGAGCTAGGGACATATCTTAGCCCCTACCCAATCTATGATTTAGAGGTTTTTTAGACATGATGTATCACTCTTTGGTTTGTACTTTTTATGATTTCCATGTTCAGCTTATGAATATGTTTGGCTTTTGCTTATACATCTTTATTTACCTTGAATGCATATGATATTCTAAGAAGGCTAGTTTATGGTTCCCTCGGGGATCTCATTTGTTGTGTTACACCTAGGGTCTGGCTTGGGGCATGACAAACTTAGTATTAGAACCCTAGGTTTGAAGTGTCCTAGAGAGTCCAACATGCCACATCAAGTAGAATCTTATTCATGGGTGTAAAGCACGTCACATCTATGAATAGCAAGCTATAAGGCATTTTTAGAAAATGTTTCACTTTGTTCATGATTTATATTGTGTCGTGGAACATGTCCTAAGTCTTCCTAACTCTAATGATTATTCTTTGCACTTTTTAGAAAATGCTTTCAACAAGAGCACCTGAGCCAAGAGATGCACGTGCTAATAAGGATCAAGATCCTTATGACGCTTTCAAAGAACAAGTCACTAATGCTACGTTTTGAACCGTTATTGCTATGTTAGTTGGGCTATGGCTACCTAGGCTACTTATGGTGTGGTTTTTCCTCCTCATTATTGTGCCTACTCTAACAACTCGTGTGAGGGATTTTTCTCGAATGAACCCTCCAGAATTCTATGGTTTAAAGGTAGATGAGGATGCTTAAGAGTTCATCGATGAGGTGTATAAGGTACTGGCTATCATGGGAGTGACTCAAAGAAAAGGTAGAATTGGCAGCATATCAACTCAAAGGAGTGGTTGAGGTGTGTTTCACTCAATGAATGTCTGAGAGGGTAAATGAAGGTCCGATTGGTTGGGAAGATATCAAGTTTGCATTCTTGGATCATTTCTTTCCACTTGAGATTCGGGAGGCCAAAATGACTGAATTTATCAATCTCAAGCAAGGGTATGTGTGTGTGAGAGAGTATACCCTCAAGTTCACCAAATACTCCAAATATGCTCCATCCATAGTTATCGATCCTCCTGCTAGAATGAGCAAATTCATTTTTGGAATATCTTACTTGGTTGTAAAAGAGTGTCGGACTGCTATGCTTGTAAAGAAAATGGATATATCTAGGCTTATGGCTTATGCCGAACAAACTTAAGGTGAGAATCTTAAGGAGAGGAGGATGAGAGAGTCTAAGAGAGCTCAATTCAATGGAAAGTTCTCTAATGCTAGATTTGGTAGTGGAAATAACCATCCTCAACAAGGCCAAAGGTTCCAAAGCCAAGTATCATTTCAGACTCCAAATCAAAGGTTTAACAAGGATAGAGTGTCATATCTTAGAGTTCAAGGAGGTGGTGGAAAAAGCTTTCCTAGATGCACTACTTTGGAAAAACCATGGGGTAAGGTGTTTGGCAGGTTCTGATACTTGTTATGGGTGTGGTAGGATGGGCTAAAAATTATTAGAATGTCTCAGTGTGGTAAACAAGGGTCAAAAAATTCATTGATGTTACCCAAACTACACCTCTTTTTTGAAGGTATAAGCGGCCATTGTCAAAATATATAACCTAACCAAGGTTAGGGTCGAACCCACAAAGAATATGGTCTAGACCTAGAATAATTATGAGCAAGTTAAATGAATTAACCTACTTATCTCCCGAAAGGGGTACGGGGTTTGTAATTGAAAAAAATAGACCTATACTAGAAGCAAGAGTTGCGAAATTAGTTAGAGAAGTAACTAGGGTATTTTGTTCCCCATGAATTCTTAACTTAGTATCATCAAATAATCATAACCTTTTCTAGTGTGTAGCATGCAGAACGGTAAGTTAAGTTTAAAAAACCCGTTGATCCAGTTGAGAGGTAAATTTCACTATGTGATTTGATCCATCCCCTAGTGCGACGTTGCTAACCCTTACCTTTTGTTCCAGTATAACCTCCCCTTGATCCAGTTCGTTTGATTAGATGAGAGGGATCACATCAAATCCTATTAATTAAGTTCTTTTCCTACTCATTACTACCTTGATCCAGTCAGTAAGAATTAGGCGGGTTCTAACATTGACCATCGTTAAATAGCATTCATAACAAAGATAACTAATTAATACATGCATGGACATTTTCTAAGAATTATAGATTATTCAGTTTTACCTTATTAGTTATTTATGGTTCTCATAACCCTAGTTGTGGAATAGCATAATCGAACACTTACAATGATGAACTTAAGAATAATAAATCCAAAATTCTCCATAAGAAATCACAATGTATTGTTTTTTAATGTAAAAATCACAAATCACAAAGTCACAAAAGTGTTTCTTAGTTCTCTCGTGCGTCTCTTTGTCTAAAAGACCTAAAAAACCTATTTATAATATTTAAAATACAAATCCAAAATAGAATAGGAAAATTGGATTTGATGGCTTCTATGGACTGAGTTACGGGCCGTATACAGATCCACTGTCTGTACTTGGGCTTCGTACTCTGCATTCTTCAAAAACTGGCTTTCAGTCTATGAGACCTTCCTATGGGTCACTTTCAAACTTATGACCTGTATAGGGTTTGGTCTAACAGCTTTTTAGAAACTCTTCAAACTCTGTTCCTTTGGGCACAAAACCAATCCATGTTTCGTGAAAACTTCTATAGCTTATCTGACAGTTCGTGGATGCAACTTCTGAAACTAGTCCATTCATTGAATCTCACTCACGAAACCTCTCTATGGCTTGTGCAAGTATCTACGTCCTATAGAGTGTCTCATAAGTCCTCAAAAACTTAACTTCTGCAGTTTTTCCAAAATTATGCCAAATCCTGTAATCATGCAAAATAAACATAAAAACACATCAAACCTACTAACATTGCTTTGAGAACACACAAAATTCTAAATTTTAAGCATAAATAATATTGAATTTCGATAGCACATCAATACCCTCAACTTAAAATTGTTGCTTGTCCTCAAGCGACGAACTCAATCTACGTAGGCAATATAGCAACACATAGACCACAATCCAATGACATACATTATTTCTAAGTCAAGCATAAATATCCACGCTAACTCATCAATGTATATCAGATAGTCATCAAACAAACTAATGCAAATCAATATATGTGACAGTGCAACTATGACAAGCAAGGTAACCACAGAGAAACAATCACTAAATTTTCCTACAATCAACAGTGTAATGCAAGTGCCCTCACAAAAAGAAGTCCCTATCCCTCTCATGATAGTATTTTCAAATGTGATTCTTGGGACTAAACAAAACCATTCACACTCACAATAGATATTCAAACACTACGCTTAATACTATATGCTTGCCCCTATACTCACAACTATGACCTTCGACTACTTGGACTAGGATCACTATAGGATTTATTTGGCTTATAACATAGGCTCAAGGGGATTTGGTATGATGTTTTAGGAATATAGTGACTAATGACCCTCCTTGACACTGTGTTATTCTCCACTTTTGCTGTACCAACATTGTTATTTTTAACTCATTCTCCCCTTTTCCTATTTTAAACTTTTCTGGATGCCTTACTCATATTTTTAAGTTCATTACCTTTTATTTTCACATTCTTTTTCTTTTTAGATCATTATTTATGCAACTATTCATCTTTCTTGCATCCATAGCACATTTCCCCCTTTTTCATGTATCACTAGCTTCCATCCCATTTGGTGTGATTTTCCTTATACCAGCCACTCTCAACTTAGGCTTTTGGCCTAAGTTGAGGGGCACAATATCCAACCTATGAACCAAAGCCACTTTAGTAGCCACCCTCAACTTAGAATTTTCGCCTCAGTCAAGGCGCACAATATTCAAAGAAGGACCATGGCCAAAGTCAGGATTTCACATTCAATAAGGCTCGGTACTTGGGTGTTTACATAAAAAAGGGTATATGCAAAGCTCAAACATTAGGATCAAGGGATACATCAAGCATTTTGTTGGTTATTTAGGATAAGGTGGACTAATATGGACAATGGTCTATAATCCTTTCCTAACTAACCTACAGTCCTAGTCAGAGTAACAAAGTAAGTTTTGAATTGAAACACAGTATAAGAATTATGCAAAGAAGCTCACACACACTTGGCATTGATACACTATCAACAAAGACTCTCAAATCATGTTTTCCATCAAAATTCAACCTCACTTATCAGAACAAATACTGTCAATCATTGATTTCACATAGTTATTGTCAAAACTACCTAACACAAAAATTTTGATGGGTATCCTTTTTCCACAAAGCTAACATATGCCATAGACTTTAGTACAATGTACTACTAATACTACTTACATATCCTAAATTTGCCTGTTCAATATAAAATAAATATCCTTAGGGAAAGAACACAAGCAAGAAAAACCCTCGGACTCAACATTTGGGATAGTTATAAACTATGGCTACTTAGATTTCACTGAGACTTATAACTACCCACACCCAATCCAAAAAGGTTTGCGTTGTCCTCAATACAATAAAATATGACTAAATCAAAGCATAGGGGTTAAAAAGAACATAACTGGGAGCCTAAGCGCCTGTCTCTACCTTGGGTTGCCTCCCAAGAAGCACCTGATTTAATGTCACAGCACGACTTAGACAACATGGGTGCTCGAACTTCACCAAGTGTCCATGTTTGCACTATCCTCACTTCTTCAACATTGCCAAGATATAGTTTGATTCTTTGGCCATTTCCTTTGGATTTTGTGCCATTTCTCTTTTCCAACTCCATAAACCCATGGTCGAAAACATGCGAAACTTTGAAAGGCCCCAACCATCTGTGTAACGATCCTAAAAAGTTCCCCAAAATGTGCCTCGGGATGTCTAGAATTTTAATTTCCTTATATCTCAAAATCCGTTTGTGATTTCAAAAATCTGGATTCAGATTCTTGTTCAGGAGGTCTAAATTAGGGGAAAGAGGGTATAATCCCAAATTAAGAGCAAAGATTTAGCAATTACAGAAATTCAAAAATCAAATTCCAGAGGGGTTTTCGCGTCTCCTCACAATGCACCCCTTTGTAATTTTAAACTCTTCTTTTCAGCTTCGGGCGAAGACTTTAAGTCTTGGTCCTAAAAGCTCCCATACGTGTTTTTACCCATACTTAGTCATATTTCACACTTATATCATCCTAAACACTTCCTAATACTAATTCAAACACTTAGTTATATTTTAACTCCCCAAACTCAAGTCCTAAACCCTCATCACAAGCTAAGGTTTTCCTTCAAGGTTCTTCTTCAAGTTTTAAGTCTCCATCTTCAATCTTCACCAAGTTCATCCAAAGTCAAGGTATATAATGTTAAACCATTATGTCCTTCCACCCATGGTGCCTAAACCCCCACTTTTTTTTAGTAATATTGCATGATTTAAAGTTGATTTTACATATGGGTCTTGTATATTGAGAATTTTATTGCACAGTGATTTTAGTTCATGAAAATATGGTTGTTTTAGCATATTTTGAGCTCTAAATCTTGGATCTAATGTCGGATAAGATTTTGTTGTATGATTTCATCTCTAAATTGCATGTCGTTTACCCCCACTACAACCCCCAAGGTATTTGATAAAATGTTCGGTTATGGTTTCTTGAGGAAATGAAGGTCCAAAGCATGAGATATGATATGAATGATATTATGATGATAAAATAAGCTTATGTATATGATTATTCCTATATGAAGTGTTATGCTAGAGCATATGATGAATTCTATATAAAGTGTAGAATTTATCATGACCAATTCGGGGGTTGAGCACTCGGATAACCTAGTGAAAGGTTTGTACTTCTCCACCTGGTGATGGGGCGACATTATCACTAACCTAGATGGGGGTATGTACTCGTCAACCTAGGAAAGGGCTTATACTTCTCCACTATGGTGATGCGACGACATTATCACCAACCTAGATGAGGGTAAGTACTCATCCATCTAAGTGATGGGGTGGCAATATCACTAACCTACTAAGGGGTTCTTACTTTGGAAATTCAGCTTGGTCTCTTCTACACATATGATATCCTATATGAGCATGGGTTACTTAAGCATGTTTTACTTATGCATTGATCATAAATGTCATGTTATTGTTCCATGTCTATTGCCTATTATTATGCATTTTGATTATGAAGCTTATCTCTTGTTATATGTCATCCCACATATTTAGTATATTCAAATGTACAAATGCATACTCTTGCCTACGTGATATCAACATGTAGGAACAGGTGCTCAACTTGATCATTCTCCCCCTCTACATGGCTAGTCGGTGCTATTCTAAGCTTATTAGTAAGTCCTCCATTTCAAGGACCTTAGTCCATGATTGCTATTATCTTTTTTTGAGACACTTTCTTATGTTCTATTTTGACTATGAGGGTGAGCCCAGTTACTTTGACTTGGCCCCCGCTCTATCTATGTATTTAGAGGTATTGTTGGACAAGATGTGTAATTATGATATGATATACGACTCTTTGTCTTGATATTAATGCTCTAGCGAGCTATCCCTTAGCCCTTTTGCTACTTTGTGCTTGCTTTATGTCCTTTACATGATTCCGTAACCAATGATGTGTAATGATAAATTCAGAGGCTTGATTGGGGTTATCTTGGGTTTCCTATTCGCTTGTCACGTCTAGGCCCTAGGCTTGAGTCATGACAAACTTGGTATCAGAGCACTACGTTGATAGATCCTCAGAGTTTAAAACACTACATCGATTAGAGTCCTATTCATGGTGTTGAAGCGCGCCATGACTATGAATAGGAGGCTATGAGAAATTTTAGGAAATGTTTCCCTTTTTCACATTCTAAGTCGTGCTATAGAGTTGTGGTGAGTTTTACCCCATGATGATTGTTATTTGCTATGCTAGATCATGCCAAACATTAGAGAAAGATGTGACCAAACTCCCGCGGAGCAACCTACCAATGGTGAGCTCCCTGATGCCCTTACTATGCTTGCCCAAGTAGTAGCCAACCATGTCTAACAAGGGGCCCAAGTCCCTCATGCTACTATCCGAGATCTATGGTAAGAGACTTCATGAGGATGAATCCTTCGGTTTTCCATGGGTCAAAGGTGGATGAAGACCCGCAAGAGTTTGTTGATGAGGTCTACAAAATCTTAAATATCATGGGTGTTAGGCCAAATAAGAAGGCGGAGTTGGCGGCGCACCAACTTAAAGGGGTAGCCCAAAAATCGTATCAGCTATGGAAGGGTGAGAAGGGGGTTGGTGATATGGTGCTTTGGGAGGAGTTCAAATTGGCCTTCCTTAATCGATTTTTCCCTCTTGAACTTAGGGAGGCAAAATTAGTAGAGTTTATGAACTTGAAATAAGGTGCTTTGAGTGTGAGGGAGTATGCCCTCAAATTTAATCAACTTTTAAAGTATGCTCCTCATTTGGTGTCCGATACTAGGTCAAGGTTGAATAAATTTGTTATGGGGGTCTTCGACTTGGTAAGTGAAGAATATCGATCCGCTATGCTTATTGGTGACATGCACTTGTCTTAGTTTATGACCTATGCTGAGCAAATAGAGGATGGAAAGATGAAAAAAGGAGGGAATGAGTCCAAGAGATCCCATTATAGAGGTAAGTTCCAAAGGGGTGGCCGATTCTCTCATGGCCAAGGTCCTCCTCATGCTACAAATACGGAATTTGCCAATGAGTTTAATAGACCTCAAGATATTGGTGGTGTGGCTCCTAATTATATGTATACTAGATGTGGAAGGGTCATGATGGCCCATGTTTGAAGGGTTCTAATGTATGCTTCGATTGTGAGGAGGTTGGTTGTAAGAAGGTAGATTCTCTAAGAAACCGTGTCAAGGGCCAAGGTGCAAATGCGTTTCCATTGGGTAGAGGTGGTCTCAAGGTGGTGCCCCAAGGCATAATCAATTCTATGCTCTCCATGGGAGGCAAGGGGTTGGTGAGGTTTCTAATATTGTTATCAATATGTTGAAAATCTTTTACTTTGATGTGTATCCTTTGAATGATTCGGGTGCCACTCTTTCCCTTATTACCCCTCTTGTTGCTAAAAAGTTTCATGTTGTCCTTGAGTTGTTGCATGAGTCATATGAATTGTCTACTCCTATTGGTGCCTCTATTATTTCTAGGAAAGTTTATAGGAGTTGTCCTATTTGCATTTTGCATAAGTTTTTTCCTTATGATCTTGTTGAATTAGATATAGTGGATTTTGATGTCATACTTGGTTGTATGTCTACTATGCATCTATTGATTGTAGAACCCTAGGGTCAAGTTTCACTTTCCTAATAAATCCGTCCTTGAGTGGGAAAGTCAAGATGTGGTGGTTAAGGGTAGATTCATTTTATACATTAAGGCCCATAAGTTGATTTCTAGGGGGTGTTTGTATTATCTTGTGAGGGTTAAAGATGTGGAGTCCAAAGTCCTTTCCATTGAGTCGATTCCCATTTTAAATGAGTTTCTTGATGTCTTCCTAAATGACCTTCCTAGTGTCCCTCCCGAAAGGGAGATAGATTTTGGCATAGATCTCCTTCCCAAAACTCAACCTATCTCCATTCACCCTTACCATATGGCCCCGACGGATTTGAAGGAGTTAAAGGAACAATTGAAGGATTTGTTGGAAAAAGGATTTATTAGACCTAGTTAATCACCTTGGGGTGCACATGTGTTGTTTGTTAAGAACAAATATAGGCCACCTAGAATGTGCATTGACTACCGGCAACTTAATAGGGTTACTATAAAGAATAGGTATCCTCTTCCGAGAATCGATGACTTGTTTGACCAATTGTAAGGGGCTTGCTTTTTCTCTAAGATTGGTCTTCGGTCTGGGTACCATCAAGTGAGGGTGAGGGAGTGTGATATTTCCAACATGGCCTTCCAGACTAGATATAGGCAGTATGAATTTATGGCGATGTCCTTTGGGTTGACTAATGCATCGGCCATCTTCATGGACCTAATGAATATGGTCTTCAAACCCTACCTTGATTCCTTTTTTATGGTCTTGATTAATGATATATTGATCTATTCACATAGTAGAGAGGAACATATGCACCATTTGAGGGTTGTATTGCAAAGATTGAGGGAGGAGAGATTGTATGCTAAGTATGACAAGTGTGAGTTTTGGTTGAAGGAGGTTACATTCTTAGGTCATGTGGTGTTGGGGGATGACACTAAACTAGATCCTAAGAAGATCGATGTGATTAGGAATTGGCCTAGCTATTGACCTCGTCAGATATTAGGAGTTTTTTGGGCCTTGCGGGTCACTATAGAAGGTTTGTGAATGGGTTCTCCTCCATTGCTTTCCCTATGACAAAATTGACTCAAAAGAGGGTTAAGTTTGAATGGACCAATGAATGTGATAAAAGCTTCCAAACATGGAAAGATAGACTTGTGTTTGCTCCTATATTGTCACTATCAGATGGGCTTGAGGGTTTTGTTGTGTATTGTGATGCATCTAGAGTTTGTTTGGGTTGTGTGCTAATGCAAAATGGTAAGGTAATAGCTTATGCTTCTAGGCAACTTAAACTGCATGAAAAGAACTACCCTACCCATGATCTAGAATTATCCGCCGTGGTGTTTGCATTAAAGATTTGGCATCACTATTTGTATGGGTGCATGTTGATATCTTCTCCGATCATAAGAGCCTTCAATATGTCTTCATACAAAAAGATCTCAACTTGAGATAAAGAAGGTGGCTAGAACTTCTCAAAGATTATGACATGAGTGTGCATTATCATCTAGGTAAGACAAATATGGTGGCAGATGCTTTGAGCCGAGTGTCCATGGTTGGCTTAGCCCATGTGGATGGTGGTGATTGGGAGATGGCCATGGAGGTGCATAGGTTTGCTAGATTGGGGGTTAATTTGAAAGAGGTTGGTGATGATAGTGTTGTGGTTATTGATGGGTCCAAGTATTCCTTAGTTGATGAGGTGATAGCCAAACAAGATCTTGACTCCTCCTTGCTTGAATTGCAGGCTTTGGTGAAAGGGGGCAAAGTAGAGGTTTTTCCCAAGGGGTAGATTATGCCTTTAGGTACCAAGGTAGGTTGTGTGTGTCATGTGTTGATGGTTTGAGGGAGAGAATTATTGATGAGGCCCATAATTCTTCTTACTCTATCTACCCAGTTCTACCAAAATGTAGAGAGACTTGAGGGATGTGTATTGGTGGGAAGGCATGAAGAGGGACATCGCTAAATTTGTTTTCGGTTGTCATTGTTGTCAACAAGTTAAAGTCGAACATCAAAGGTCGGGTGGCCTAACCCAAGATATAGAGATTCCCACTTGGAAGTGGGAGGTAATTAATATCAATTTTGTGGTTGGGTTTCCCAAAACTAGAAAAGGTTTTGATTTTATATGGGTGGTTGTTGATGGGATGACGAAATTGGCTCACTTTCTACCGATTAAGACTATATATAGGGCTGAAGAGTATGAAAGGTTGTACATCCATGAGTTAGTGAGGTTACATGGAGTTCCTTTATCCATTATATCGGATTATGGTGCGCAATTTACTTCATACTTTTGGAGCTCTTTTCAAAGGGGACTTAGTACCAGTGTTCACCTTAGTACGACCTTCTACCCTCAAACGGATGGCCAAGCCGAAAGGACAATTCAAACACTTTAAGATATGCTTAAGGCTTGTGTCTTGGATCTTAAAGGTAGTTGGGATGACTATCTTCCATTGATTGAGTTTGCCTACAGAAATAGCTATCACTCTAGTATCGATATGGCTCTTTATGAGGCTCTTTACAGGAGATGTTGTAGATCACCTTTGGGTTGGTTTGAGGTTAGAAAGGTCTCTTTGTTGGGACCGAATTTGGTTATGAGTCTCTTTAGAAGGTTAAGATGATTAGGGAAAGGTTGAGGATAGCCCAAAGTCATCAAAAATCCTATGCCGATGTAAGGAGGAAAGACTTAGAGTTCCAAGTGGGTGATTGGGTCTATGTGAAAGTTTCCCCAATGAAAGGTGTGGTCCATTTTGGTAAAAAAGAGAAGTCTAGCCCAAGCTATATTGGTCCTTATGAGGTGATAGAGAGAGTTGTCAAAGTAGCTTATGAGTTAAAGTTGCCTTGTGAAATGAATTTGGTTCACCCGGTGTTCCATGTCTCTATGTTGAGAAAATGTGTTGGTGATCCTAATGCCATTATGCCTCTTAATGTCATGGGTGTTATGGGGGATAACTTGATCTTTGAGGAGGTTTTGGTTCAGAACTTGGATAGGCAAGTAAAGATATTGAGGAACAAAGAGGTGGCATCCATTAAGGTCCTTTGGAGGAACCAACAAGTTGAAAGTGCTACATGGGAGGCCAAAGCAGACATGCAAAAATGGTATCCCCATCTTTTCCACTCCACTTAGTCCTAAGGTACAAATCCTAAGTCCTATATGTGATTTCAAGTCTTATATTTCAGCCCTATGTCATTCATATGCATTCATGTTTATGTGGGTAAACTTATGATGATGGTTTCACCCTTATGTTGAGATTTTGAAAAAAAATATATTTTGCATGTTATGTTGTGTTCCTATTGGGGCTGATTTGTTCATGATTACTCTTGTCTTGTACGTCTCTTTTACTTTCTAGGATGAATGTTCCTAAGGGGGAGATATTATAACGACCCCAAAAAGTGGTCCAAAATGTGCCTCGAAATGCCCAAAATTTTAATTTCCTTATATCTCAAAATCCATTTGTGATTTCGAAGATCCGACTTTGGATTCTTGTTTAGGGTGTCCGAATTAGGGGGAAAAGGGTCTAACCTTGATTTAAGATCAAAGATTTAGCAATTACAAAATGCCAAAAATCAAATTCCAAAGGGGTTTTCGTGTCCCCCTCGCAACGTGCCCCTATGTAATTTTGAACTCTATTTTTCAGCTTCGAGTCATGGGCCTAAAAGCTCGCATACGTGTTTTTACCCATACTTAGTCATATTTCACCCTTATATCATCCTAAACACTTTCTAATACTAACTCAAACACTCAGTCATATTATCACTCCCCAAACTCAAGCCCCAAACCCTCATCCCAAGCTAAGGTTCTTCTTCAAGCTTCAAGTCTCCATCTCCAATCTTCACCAAGTTCATCCAAAGCTAAGGTATATCGTGTTGAACCATTAGGTCCTTCTACCCATGGTGCCTAAACCCTTTTTTTACTAATATTGCATGATTTAAAGTTGATTTTACATGTGGGTCTTGTATATTGAAAAATTTACAGGACGGTGATTTTAGTTCATGAAATTATGGTTGTTTTAGCATGTTTTGAGCTCTAAATCTTAGATTTGATGAGGGGTTTTGATGTGAATATCTTGGGGGTGTTGCAAGGTGTTGATTGATGGTTTTGCTATAGTTTTTCTTGCATAATTTCATCTCCAAATTGCATGTTCTTTTACCCCCGCTACATACCCCCAAGGTGTTTGATAAAATATCCAGTTATGATTTCTTGAGGAAATGAAGGTCCAAAGCATGAGATATGATATGAATGATGTTATGATAATAAAATATGCTTATGTATATGATTATTCCTATATGATGTGTTGCACTAGAGCATATGATGAATCCTATATAAAGTGTAGAATAGACTATGCCCAATCTGGGGGGTTTGAGCACCAGGATAACCTAGTGAAGGGTTTGTACTTCTCTACCTGGTGATGGGGTGACATCATCACTAACCTAGATGGGGGTTTGTATTCATTAACCTAGGGAAGGGTTTGTACTTCTCCACCATGGTGAAGGCGCAGCATTATCACCAATCTAGATGAGGGTTAGTACTCATCCACCTAAGTAATAGGGTAGCAACATCACTAACCTACCAAGGGGTTCGTACTTGGAAAATTTGCCTTGATCTCTTTTACACATATGATATCCTATATGAGCATGGGTTACTTAAGCATGTTTTACTTATACATTGATCATATATGTCAGTTTTACTTATGCATTGATCATACATGTCATGTTGCTATACCGTGTCTATTGCCTATTGTTATGCATTTTGATTATGAAACTTATCTCTTGTTGTATGGCATCCCACATACTTAGTATATTCAAACGTACTAACCCATACTCTTGCATACATGATATCACCATTTATGAACCTATGCTCAAGTTGATCAGCCTCCCCCCTCCACTTGGCTAGTCAGTGCTATTCTAAGCTTGTTGGTAAGTCCTCCATTTCGAGGATCTTAGTCTATGATTGCTATTATCTATGTATTGAGACACTTTCTTATGTTCTATTTTGACTATGAGGGTGATCCCAGTTATTTTGTCTTGGCCCCGGTTCTTTATTTACAAGTGTTGTTGGACAAGATGTGTAATTATGATATGAGTTACGACTCCTTGTCTTGATGTTGATGTTTTGGCGAGCTATCCCTTAGCCCCTTTTCTCCTTTATGATTATTTTATGTCTTTTACATGCTTCCGCGACCAATGATGTTTAATGATAAGTTGAGAGGCTTGATTGGGGTTCCCTCGAGGTTCTCATTCATCGTGTCACATCTAGGACCTAGGCTTGGATCGTGATAATCTGGACTTGAGTTTCCTAGAGAACAACTTCAGTCTAGAGTTGTATAGAAACACCAAATCCCATGGTGCAAACTAGCTATTACCAATACGACGATCATGCTACAACTTCATCTTTGCTTATACAGGGCTGAGCTCTCATATGCTTTCAAATGAAACTCATCAAGTTTGTTGAGTTGTTTCAGCCTTAATTTAGCCATATCATTCCAATCCAAATCAACTTTTGAAGAGCTCACATGGCCTTTTGCTCAAGCTATACCAATAAGTGACAAGGTTTGCTAAAGACAAGTTGGTAAGGTAACATATCGATGGGAGTCTTGAATGCAGTCCAATAAGCCCATAATGCATCATCAAGCTTTCACGACCAGTTAGTTTGGTTTGCATCACAATCTTAGTCAATATCTATTTTATTTTCCTATTGGACACCATAACTTTCCCACTCGTCTGTGGATGGTAGGTTGATGGCCACCATGCTTTACCCCATATTTTTCAAGTAGAACTTTGAATAACTTATTGTAGAAATGGGAACCTCTATCGCTGATGACTACCTAAGGGGTATTAAACCTTTAGAAGATGTTTCTTTTCAAGAATGCTATGACACTCTTGCCTTCATTATTGGGAAGCGCCACCACTTCCACCTATACTGATACATAGTCCACAACCAATATACTTGTTCCCATGAGAGCTAACAAATAAGCCTATGAAATCTATCCCTTAAACATTGAATAATTCAATCACCATAATAAGGTTTAAAGGGAACTCATGCTTGCGGGAAACACAACCTTCTCTTTGGCATCTATCATAAGCCTTGGTATAGTCATGGGAATCTTGGTGGATTGTTGGTCAATAGTAGCCACACTACATGATCTTGTGTGTTGTTTGAATTCCACTATGATGCTCGCCCACCAAGGATGAGTGGCATGCCTCTAGGATACTCATCATTTCTACCTCAGGAGCACAGTGATGAGTAATTCCAACTACACATATGCAAAACAAATATGGACCATCCTAGAAAAACTTTCTCACATCATACATAAACGTACGCCACTGATGAGTAGTCAAGTCCAGTAGCACAATAGCACTAACCAAATAGTTTGCATAATCTGCAGACTATTGTATCATGTATTGTGATGTTCCTAGTACTCTTTTATCCGGGAAAGAATCATCAATTTCCACCCATTATCAAACTTTACCATGGCCTCGTCCTCTAATCTGGATAGGTAGTCTGCAACCTAATTTTTAGTCCCCTTTCTGTCAATCACATCAAAGTCAAACTCTGAAGAAGTAGTACTCATCAAATTAGTCTTGGTCTTGTATCCTTTTTCTCCATTAAGTACTGCAATGCTAAATATCAGTATGTACAATGACTTTGGTTCCCAAAAGTTAAGACCTTGGAGATGAAGTTATAGAATTTACCTTCCTTCTCCTTCTTTTTGAGTATATGAGGGAAAGGATGGTGAGGTCTAGGAATGGGTTTCAACTTCTGTGGTGTCACTACCTCATCACTCACCCCATTCTTGATGCTAGCATCTCTAGTCTATGCATCCTTTCTCTCAACTATGTTCTCACGAACCTCATCATCATCGAATAGCATCGATGGGTCGATGGTCTGCTTGCCACCACATGTCATCACTACCCATCCACTATCTCTTATTCTTTGGATTGTAAATTCTTTTGCTGGGCAATATCCCTTTCTGACGTTGGTTTAGTTGAATTAGCATCTAGCCAAACTGTTGCCCCAGCTGCTTGATAACAACAGAATGAGAATTGATTTTTTGGTTAATGCTAGAGATATCAGATTTCATCCCTTTTAAGGTCTCATCCCAAGTGTCATCCTTCTTCAATTGTCGATTGAATATCTCCTCAATTCGAGAGCTACTAGCACTAGAGCCTCAATTATGTGGTGACACATACAAACCATTTCTGTAACCATCTCTACATTCTTAATTAGCATCTCTATCTTGTCCCTTGTTCATGTCATAGTACCTCCTCGATTGTTGTCTCTGAAAGCGCAATCCCTGTTAAATATCCAATTTTGGTACCTTGACCTTAGTGCCAATAGTCCTGATTGGATCCTTAGGTGCTGGTTTAGATATCTGCCATTTGGTAAGTGATAAAGTAAGTGTCCTCTACATAGTAAGACTCCTCATACACGGGTGCTCACAAAGGATGATGATTTACTTCATTCACATGCTCGTGACTCTACTTTATCAATAATTTCATATTAGTACTAATTCGATCAAGCTTTTGCATTATCTCTTCATTTATTTTTGCCTGCACCGAATTAGTACTAACTAAGAATGAGCTTTTAGTTGTTGACTTGTCTCTTGTCCCCTATGCATGGTTCATCTTGACAACTTTGTCCAACCTCTTAGCTATCGTCAAAAATGGACAATCTAAAAATGAGCCTCCCATGATAGTTTCAACAACAATTTGACTATTTTCATCCACGGCTCGATAGAAGATTTCCACCAAGGAATCATCAATGATCTTGTGGTCAGGGACACTACTAGGCACTTTTTGAACCTCTCCCATGTAGTGCTAATCGAATTACCAGGAAATTGCTTAAAGTTATTGATTTGACCCTTCAACTTCAGCTTCTTTGACCTAGGAAAGAACCTCTCTAAAAAGGACTTCTATATTTTTGCCTAGCCGGTGATTGAACTCTGTCAAAGCTTGGATAACCATAGTGTAACGACTCAAAAAAGTGCCCAAAAATGTGCCTCGGAAGTGCCCAGAATCATAATTTCCATATATCTAAAAATATATTCGTTATTTCAAAATCCAACTTCATATTCTTGTTTAGGGGGTCAAATTGAGTAGGGAATGGTATTTAGAGCAACAATATCAAAATCCAAAAATTGTAATAAATGCTATTTAGTAGGATCAAGTTTGAATGCGCATATCTCTTAGCACATAAATAATTGAGTGGTCCATGACCTACTGACTTATATCCTTTGAATTAGCTTTCTAACGCACTTCATTTCACCTTATTCTGAGTTCGGATGAAGGATATTTGACCATTTTGATAAAACTCATTCGTGTAGAAAATGCAGATTTCCAGTGAGCATTTGCGTCACCTTCGTGACGCAGACTAGTGTTATTTTGGGCCTATTTTTTGATTTTAGTCCAAGACATCCAAGTCTTGGGCCCAAGGTTTCCCATATGTATTTTTACCTATACTTAGCTTTATTTCATCCTCAATACTGTCACGCCCCAAAGTCTCGTAGGGCAGATCAACACCCGTTGCCGATAGGGCTCGGGAGAACCAACTTGTAACTACATGCGTTCTATACATATTATAAGGGGTTTCTATGTTTGACATGTCTTTAAATAGATAAACAGTGATAGTAAGCCAAAAGGAAATGCATACGACTAGGCCATTGGGGCCATGCTGTCTAAAGTGCGAGATATGACTTCACTGTGCTTTACATAGTCTACAAAGCCTCTAAATAAAGAAAAACATCTAACAAGGGTCGGGACAGGCCCCGCCTCAACAAATTGTGTAATAAAAACATATGAGCTCTAAATATGTACAAAGCCCTGAAGTAACCTGGAGCTTGGTGACAGCATCTGAATATCCTATACTCCTACTGGGGAGATCTACTAGCACTTGTACCTGCAGCATGAAATGCAGGTCCCCCGTAAAGGACGTCAGTATGGAATGTTATACTGAGTATGTAAGGAAGGATATACTATATATATAAAGCAACAACTCAAATGAAACTATGCGTCTGTGGAAGATCAGGGACCACCCTTAGTTATATTGTGGAATCATGTACTTTACGTCCTTTATATCACTTTACCTTT
>JAOTQJ010000111.1:8967620-9008544 GCA_025642045.1 Solanum sejunctum | reverse complement strand
ATGATTTGACAATCAACCACCAAATCTTGGTAGGGAAATTGAGTGAAGCCTTGGCAATAGACTCTGAGTATATGGCGATCCATGTAGGTTTCGAACCCTGCTCAGCAATATAACCAGCCACCTATCTCATAAAGTTTGCTCTGTGCTCTAGATCTCTTATCATCAGTGGGTCCCTTATCTACCCTACTCTGTAGTCAAACTCAGCTTTGGATCTATGGGCAGGGAACTCTGGCCCAAATAACATGCAATGTATAGTGGTCAATGAAATATCCACTAATCAGCAACTCACTCTGGTCTTGATTAGTCTGGATGAGCAAGGGGCTTCTTCCCCTTGGGAAGACTACTGCAAATAGTAGCTGCATAAGGAGCATAGAACTCTCTTACCATGGTCAGGGAGTATCACCCAAGTGATTGGGTTAGCCATGGGAGCCCGTATATGATCATCGTGCCTTGAAGACCGAGGATACTGTTGAGTTTGTCTGGGATGACTCGGGGCTCCTCATAGATAGAACGGGCTAGCTTTCCCTAATCTGTATTTTGCATATCCTTTACATAAATATCCCACATGCCCTCGGCACACCACTGACTAATAAGCGCATCTAGTGGAGATGGTGATGATCAAGGTACTGCAGAGGACATCATCTCCAAACCATTATTGGAGCTTGACTCAAAGCTGGACTTTTATATGGATGGAGTCATCTAAATAGAGTTACTCTATCATTGTTTCACTTATTAGACTGGAGAGTACAAATGACAAGAGCCTAAGTCTGCCTAGCTTTAGCAACAACTCTCGTCTGCTCATCCTCCTAGGGCTCATCTTTGATCCTTCTCTGTAGGGTCCTGATCTCGTTACATTTAGCTTTTGGGGCCATAGTACCTGAAAGGTTATTCTACATTTATTTTAGTATGTTTTAACTACTAATTTCCACCCAAGATCAAGTTTATGAGTTGACATCAAGTTTTCTTCATTATGAGTAGACTTTATTGAAATAGTTTTTTATGTTACATTTTTTGACAAAAATCATATCCTTCGATGATTTCACTACTAAATTAAGTTATTAAGTCAAGGTGTATAGATTTATTGTTGCATTTGTAAGAACCATAGATATTTCATCCAAAGCTATCAAGTCTAAAGCAACGAGTTGAGTTTGAGAAGTATTTAAAGCATCTATAATTATAAGTTAGTAGTAAATCCATGTTTTTGAGACTTATTGCATGGCTACCTTCCTCAATTAAAGAACACGTACAAATTTTAGAAAAGTTAAGAAAATTTAAAGCTAGGCTAAGTACCAAAAAGTTAAAAGAAATAATTTTTGAGTAATAATACTATTAAAATTATGATCATATAAATAATATTTTGAGAGTAGTATTGAGTATTGATATGGCTAAGAGTAATAATAACTTGAACCTATAAACTACTTAGCTAGTGTAGGATAGAATTGTACCAGATTTTACAACTCCTAATATGTCACTGAGATGTCCAAGATTAGATGAATCCATAAGTTGAGCTTCATCCCTTACCCTAGAAAGGTATTGGATGGCTCTAGCAACGTGGGCAAGATGTTGTTTCATCATGATGCTCATAGTGATGGTTGTCATTTAGAGAAAATATATATTATTTTTAGATATAGACTGAGTTGCATTTATTTATGCAGTAAACCATATATTTTACTTATATTTCATTGATTATGTCACTG
Organism: Solanum sejunctum; assembly: GCA_025642045.1. Taxonomy (NCBI): domain Eukaryota; kingdom Viridiplantae; phylum Streptophyta; class Magnoliopsida; order Solanales; family Solanaceae; genus Solanum; species Solanum sejunctum. The sequence goes on along the minus strand of JAOTQJ010000111.1, from coordinate 9,006,847 downwards.
GGTTATTTTTTGATTTAAGTTTTTGACTTGAGTAAGCATCCTATCTTGAGTTCTTATTTTGTCCATTTTACATACCATACATTTCACGTACTAATGCCCTTTGGTGCTGCATTATTTTATGATGCAGATTCAGGTGCCTATGATAGCATACCAATGACAGTTGGTGAAGACCAAAGTTTTGAAGAGCTTTAAAAAAGTTAGCAGACAAAACTCTTTAGGGGCTGTAAGTTCAAAGACGGCTTGTAAGAAGGTTTTGTAAGTTGAAGTCTTACTTTAGAAAGTGTAAAGTACAAAACCCAGGTACGGACTGTGAGTTCACCAATGACCCATAAACTTGTCCGTAGAAGTTGCCAAATCTAGTTTTCCTATTCCATTTTGAATTTATATTTTACATATTATAAATAGGCTTTTTTAGGTTTTTTCTTAGAAGAGATAGATGAAAAAGGATGAAAACAACTAGGAGAGAGTAGAGAGACTTGGGAACTCATACTTTGTGATTTTTACATTGAGATTATTACATTATGATTTCTTCTGGAGTATTTCAGGATTTCTTGTTCTTCAACTCATCAATGTAAGTGTTTAATTATGTTGTGTCATAACATGATTCTCTCATTTAATGATCATGCATAGCTAAATCCATAACTAGGGTTGTGAGAACCATGAAGAAGTAACAAGGTAGAACTGGATAATCCATAATTCTTGGAAAGTGTGCATGTATGTATTAGTTAATCCCTTCATTTAGAATTATTTTTAACTGTGATCAATGTTAGAACTCACCTAATTCTTACTTGCTGGATCAAGGTGGTAATAAATGGGATAAGAGAATAATTAATAGGATTCGACATGATCTCTCACGTCTAATCAACCTAACCGAATTAAGGGGTGGTTGTATTGGAACAAAAGGTAAGGGTTAGTAATGTCACACTGTGGAGATGGATCAAATTATATAGTGAAATTTACCTCTCACATGGATCAACACACTAGAAAATAGTAAGATTATCTGACTATACTAAGTTAGAAATTCATAGGGAACATAATACCCTAGTTACTTCTTTCACTAAATTTACAACATTTGTTTTTAGTTTAGGTTTAATTACAATATTTGAAACCCCCCTTTTTTAGGGAGATAAGTAGGTTAATATATCCAAATCGCTCGTAATGTAACACCTTTCACGTGCTTCAAAAATGCTTTATAGTGTATTTCTTGGATATCACAAAATCTGTGCATGATTTTGCAAATCCGACTTCATATTCTTTTTTAGAGGAAAAAATTATGTAGGAAATAGGTGACCTTATATTTTTAAATGAGTCGTAGAGAAAAATAATATTTTGCTGCTGCAGTCAAACTAGTGAGGGTACGTGAGCAGTCTGCGCTGCAGATTGGGCACGGACTGGTGAAATACATTGGTCCACTGCAAGTCTATCTTGCGGACTGGATGAGAACTAGTTCACCAAGTTCTTTAATTTTTAAGTTTTCGCTAAAGGGCATTTGGGTAATAACCTAAAAACTATATAGACGAGAAACCCTCATTCCTTAGACATTTTTCAACCTAAAGCTCTCTAGAATCTCTCAAATCCACTTCAAAACAGCATCAACTATCCCACTAAAATTCAAGAATCTGAAGAACTTGCTTTGGATTTAAAGAACCTAATTCAAGCCTCAAGTCTTCCTCAAATCTTTCTTCAAGAAACTCCAAATTTAGGTATATGAGTCTTCATCCATGGTTCCTTTCACCCATGGAGCCCAACTCTCTCTTTTTATGAAATATCATGATTTCAAGGCTAGATTCTTCATGGGTACTTCCTATTATGCATTATAAATATGAATTATGTTTGATTTTATCAAGTATTGATTGATTATGCATGAACATCTATTGAAAGATTATTCCATGAGTTGATTTATATCTATTGAAGCTATGCATGACATAAACTATGAAGACTATTAAATACTGTGAACATTTAAGATGGATTTCATGACACTTAAATTGGGGTTTCTACTATAATATTGGTGGTTGAAATGAATGATTTCCAAATGCATTGATTTCACTCCTCACTTGTCTTATAATCTTGAATTTCATTATTTTAAGTATATGTACATATACCCACCATATTTGACTAAATTTGCATGACAATCATTCTTGTGTTGAAGAAAGACTATTGCATATTTACCAAGACAAGTATTTTATAATAAATTATGGGCTTCTAAGCACGTATTAAGGTTATGAAAAGTTTCTATGATTTGCAAGAAAAATGTTAAGCCTTTATTCTATCTTTCTACCCTCTTATGAGTGTATAACATCTAGATGAAAGGGGTCAAGCACGATAACTAGTTTACCCTCATGTACAAACCAAAGCTCACTAGAATGGGTCAAGCATATTATAATTGTTTCCCTCATGTGAAATGCAATGTCCACTGGAAGGGGGCCAGTCTATGTATTTTTTTTACCCTCTAGTATAAGGTATATCCCCATATGTAGGGGTCAAGTATAGAATGAGCTATTCATGCCATTTGATCACATTTTTACAAGTCATTCAAGTTGTGAGTAAATTTATGATTATGTCCAGTATTCTATGGATTAGACTTAGCACGGAAAGAGGCTTAAGGTGGGGGCTCGACACAAGGGGTCCTTATATAAAGTCTTGGTTACTTAATTATGTGCCACCATAAGTTTATATTATTTCCCTAAATGGGCTTTTACTAGAAGATCCAACTAGGACAAGTTACCTACAAATGTGGGGTCAAACTTGGTTTACCTCGGCAAGTAGACCACTTCTTTATTTGGTGTGGAGTGAACATCGGGATTCCAAGTAATAGGTCGCTTGGTCATATATGTCGATTAGGGTCTCCTCCCATATATGTTTGATATATTATGCAAGTTTTACTATCTCCATGCACGTTTAGTTCAAGCATTGATCATACATGTCATATTGGTCTTATATGCAATGATTATACCTATGTATCTTGATTATTATGACATTTGTCCTTTGTTGCATTGCACCCTGCATACTAAGTATATTTCAAGTACTAACGCATACTTTTTGCCTATATGATCTAACCATGTAGTGATCGGCCTCTTATTCATCCTTCCTCTCCACATGGCTAGGCGGATCATTTGAAGATAGTTTTGGGTGAGTCCTCAACTCCGGGAACAATATCTACCTTACTTTTATGCTCGTGATAAGACTTGTCTAATTTGGGATACTTATCTTTGAGGGTGAGCCTGGGGAGATATCTTGGCCCATGATCCATTCTTATTAGAGGTGTTATTGGATATAGATATTTATGTATCGAGATCAACTCCTATTACGTCTATGTTATTATGAAAAACTTTCTTAGTCCCATATTTCCCTCTATGCTTTTTTTATTTTAATGATGAGATGGAAGTCCCAAGTCCTGCTTCCCTTAGCATTATTTGTTACTTTCTTGTTGTTTCATTATGCTTCCGTAACCAACGATGTATAAATCATATGCTGAAAGGCTTATTTAGGGTCCCTTGAGCTCCTAATTCACTATGTCACATCTAGGACCTAGGCTTGGGGTGTGACAAGCTTGGTATAAGAGTACCAGGTTATTAATGGTCCTCAAAAATCCAACACACCAACTCAAGTTGAGTCTTATTCATGGTTGTGAAGCTTGTCATAACTATGAATAGGAGGCTATGAGGCATTTTACGAAATGGTTCACTTCTTCGTGATCTATGTTGTGCTCTAGTTTTAAAAATAAGTACTCCTTACCTAATGAGCACTCTTTTGCTCTTTAAGATCATGCCACAACCAAGGAGAAGGGTATAGAGAGCTCTCACACTCGAGGAGGGTCCGGCTCATCTGGCCCCTCAAGCTCCCCTGGAATAAAGGATTACACATGCTGAATATCAGAATGCCATTACCATGTTAGCACATGTCATGACTAACCAATTGAACCAAGGGGCCCAACCTCCTCATCCTCCTACTCTGGCCTCAAGAGTGAGGGACTTTACAAGGATGAACCCTTCGTAGTTTCATGGTCCCAAAATGGAAAAGGATCCCCAAGAGTTCGTTGATGAGATATATAATGTGCTCACTACTATAGGGGTGAGTTTGGAGGATAAGGTAGAACTTGCAGCCTACCAACTCAAGGGTTGCACAAATTTGGTTTACTCAATGGAAGCTAGAGAGGGAAAACAATAATCTCATCCCATGGGAGGAATTTAAGGCTGCCTTCATCAATCGATTCTTCCCTATTGAATTGAGAGAGGCAAAGATGATGGAGTTCATAAATCTTAAACAAGTATCCATGAGTATGACGGAGTATTCCCTTAAGTTCAACAAGCTCTCAAAATATGCTCCTTACTTGGTTGCCAATTCTAGGGCAAGAATGGATAAGTTTGTGTTGGGGTGTTCAACTTGGTGAATGAAGAATGTCACACCACTATGCTTATGGGGTGATATGAACTTATCTCGGCTCATGACTTATGTTGAGCAACTTGAAGGGGAGAAGCTTAGGAAGAAGAGGAGTGGGGAGTCCAAGAGTGCTCGGTATGATGGTGGGTTTCAAGGCGCTAAGGGTGGCTATTTCCAATAAGGTCATAAATTCCAAGGTTAAGGGTCTTCTAATGCTAAAAACAAAAGATTTTCGAACGATGGGGCACCTAACCCTAAGGTTGAAGGAGTCAATTGTAGGATGACTCTCCCAAGGTGCCAAAAATATGGAAGAGATCATGGTGGTTTATACTTGAGGGATTCATATGCTTGCTATAGGTGTGGAAAGGTAGGCCACAAGGTTGTTAATTGTCCCTATGCTAGAAACAAGGATAAAGATGGTCATCCTCAAGGACAAGGTGATCATGTGGATCTAAGGGTGAGGCAAAGAAGGGGCACCCTATGGAATAATCGGTTTTGTGCTCTCCAAGAAAGACAAGGAATGGATGAGGTGCCGAATGTTATTACCAGTATGTTAAAGGTTTTTTATTATGATGTGTATGCTTTATTAGATCCTGGTGTCACTCTTTCTTTTCTTACTCCTTTTGTTCTAATAAGCTTTATGTGTGTCCCAAATTATTCTGTGAACCCTTTGTGGTGTCTACCCCCATTGGTGAATCCGTTATTGCTAGAAATGTCTATATGGGTTGTTCCATGTCTATATTGCATAAAGTCTTGACTTGTGATTCTATTGAACTTGACATGGTAGATTTTGATATTATTCTTGGGATGTATTGGGTACATGCATATCATGCTTCCATTAGTTGTAGAACTCATAAGGTTAGGTTCTAATTTCCTAATGAGCCCATCTTTGAATAGGAAGGTCATAACTCAGTGGTTAAGGGCAGGTTCATCTCTTGTCTTAAAGCCCAGAAATTTGATTTTTAAGGGTTGCATTTACCATCTTGTGAGGGTTAGGGATGTTGAGTCTAAATTCCATCCTATCGAGTCGATTCCAGTGGTCAATGAGTTTCTTGATGTCTTTCGCGATGAGCTTCCCAGTTTTTATCCCAAAAGGGAAATAGACTTTGACATAAACATCCTCCTCGATACTCAACCCATTCCTATTCCCCCTTACCGTATGGACCTGGCGGAGTTGAAGGGGTTGAAGGACCAATTGAGAAATTTATTAGAGAAGGGTTTCATAAGGCCTCGTAAGCCACCTTGGGATACAATGGTGTTATTTGTAAGAAAGAAAGATGGCTCACTTAGAATGTGCATCGACTATCAACAACTCAATAAGGCCACTATAAAGAACAAGATCCTCTACCAAGGATAGATGACCTATTTGATTAATTACAAGGGGTTAGTCATTTTTCTAAGATCTTTGGTCTACATACCACCAAGTGGGGGTGAGGGAGTGTGATATTCACAAGATGGATTTTTGTACTAGGTATGGGCATTTTGAATTTGTGGCGATTTATTTCGCTTAACTAATGCACCGGTGATATTTATGGATCTCATGAATAGGGTCTTTAAACCTACCTTGACATGTTTGTGGTAATCTTCAAAGATGACAACTTGATTTACTCCTCAAGTGAAGGAGAGCATGTGAATCATTTGAGAATGGTGTTGCAAACTTTGAGGGATGGGAGGTTGTTTGCTAAATTTGATAAATGCAAATTTTGGTCGAAGGAGGTTGAATTTCTAGGGAATGTGGTCAGGTTATGGAATTAAAGTGGACCCTAAGAAAATAGAAGTGATAAGAAATTGGCCTAAGCCCTTGACTCCAACGAATATTAGGGGTTTCTTGGATTTAGCAGGGTACTACCAGAGGTTTGTGAATAGTTTCTCTTCAATTGCTTCCCCTTTAACAAAATTGACACAAAAGAAGGAAAAATTTGTTTGGACAAATGAATGTGACAAGATCTTTCAAACTTTGAAAGATAAGCTTATCTCCACTCCTATTTTGGCTCTACTAGATGGGCTAGAAGGGTTTGTGGTTTATTGTGATGCTTCAAGGGTTAGTTTGGGGTGTGTATTGATGTAAAATGACAAGGTTATAACATAGCTTCTTGGCAACTCAAGGTGAATAAGTGTAATTATCCCACCCATGATCTTGAATTAGTGGCCATGGTATTTGCTTTCAAAATATGGTGTCATTATTTATATGGGGTTCATATAGACGTATTCACTGACTACAAGAGTCTCCAATATGTGTTCACACAAAGAGAACTTAATTTGAGACAAAGAAGGTAGTTAGAACTCCTTAAGGACTATGACATGAGGTCCACTATCATCCCAACAAAGCTAATGTTGTGGCTGATGCTCTAAGTAGAGTGTCCATGGAAAGTGTAGCTTATATTGATGATGGCAATAAGGAGTTGGCTAGAGAAGTTCATTGGTTAGCTAGATTAGGAGTTAGGATGAATGAAGTTGAGAATGGAGGTATGGTGTTTATTAACGGTTCCAAATCTTCTTTGATTGAAGAAGTCAAGTCCAAACAAGATCTTGACCCCACCTTACTAGAATTGAAAGCTTCGATGAAAAGTGGTGAAGTAGAGCTTTTCTCTCAAGGGGGAGATGGTATCCTTAGGTAACAAGGTAGGTTATGTGTGCGTAATGTTGATAGGTTGAGGGATTTGATTTTGAAAAAGGCACATAATTTGTCCTACTCTATTCACCCTAGTTCCATAAAAGTTTATAGGGACTTGAGGGAGGTGTATTGGTGGAGTGGTATGAAAAGAGATATTGCCAAGTTTGTAGTAGGTTGTCACAATTTCCAACAAGTCAAAGCCAAACATCAAAGGCTGGGTGTCCTAGCCCAAGACACAGAAATTCCTACTTGGAAATGGAAGAGATCAACATGGATTTTGTAATTGGTTTGCTAAAGACTAGGAAGAACTTCAATTCTATTTAGGTTATGATTGATAGAATGACAAAGTTTGCTCACTTTTTACCAGTTAAAATAACTTATGGTGCCAAGGATTATGCCAAGCTATATATTCATATGTTGGTTTAGTTGCATGGAGTACTATTGTCTATTATTTTGGATCATGGTGCCCAATTCAATTTGCACTTATAGAGATCCTTCCAAAATGGTCTTGGTACCAAAGTCACGCTTAGCACGACTATTCATCCTCAAACGGATAGCCAAGTGGAAAGGACAATTCAAACTCTTGAGGATATGCTTAGGGCTTGTGTTTTGGAGTTAAAGGGTAGTTGGGATGGACATCTATCACTCATTGAGTTTGCTTACAATAATAGCTACCACTCTAGCATTGGCATGGCTCCCTTTCAAGCTTTATATGGTAGGAGTTTTAGGTCCCCGATCGGGTGGTTTGATGTCGGGAAAATGGATTTTCTAGTCCCAGATTTAGTTATGGAAGCTATGGAGAAGGTCTGGTTGATAACGGAGATATTTAAGATGGATCAAAGTATGCAAAAGTCCTAATCCAGTGTAAGGAGGAGAGACCTTGATAGTTTAATATTGATGATTGGGTATATTTGAAGGTCTCACCTATGAAGGGTGTGGTCCGGTTTGGAAATAAGGGGGAGTTGAGCCCAAGGTTTGTGGGGACCCATAGAATTTTGAGTAGAATTGTTAAGGTTACCGACAGAGATAAGTATGGTTTATTCGGTCTTCTATATGTTTATATTGAGGAGGTGTGTCGGTGACCCAAGTACTATAGTACCCTTAGAAGTTGTGAGTGTTGTGGAAGATAACTTAACCTATAAGGATTTCCAGGTGGAAATATTAGATAGGAAAGTAAAGAGGTTAAGAAACAAAAATGTGCATCCGTCAAAGTCCTTTGGAGGAATCAACAAGTCGAAAGTACCACTTGGGAAGCCGAAGCGGACATAAAGAAGCGATATCCATACCTATTTCGCTCTATTCAAGCCTAAGGTAACAAATTAAGTCCTATCTATGATTTCAAATCTTAAGTTTCAACCCTCATGTCATTCTTGCATGCATACATGTTCATGGTAACATGTTTTGGTGATTTTGATGTATATGTTCGGAAACTTTTGAGAATAAAGTTTAAGTGCATTTATTGCATTCATGCCGGGCTAAACGTTTCCTAATCTCTCCTCTTGTGTATGTTTTCTTTACATTCGGGGATGAATTTTCCCAAGGGGGAGATATTGTAACACTTCTTACGTGCTTCAGAAATGCCTTAGAGTGTAGTTCTTGGATATCTCAAAATCTGTATAAGATTTCACAAATCTGACTTCATATTCTTTTTCAAAGGGCAAAATTGTGTAGGAAAAATAATTTTTGATTTTTAGATGACCCGTAGAGAAAAATAATTTTTTGCTACGGGTGCTAAATCAGTGAGGGTACTCAACCAGTTTGCGTTGAAGGATGGACGCAAACTGGTGAAATACATTGGTCTACTACAAGTATGTGTCGCGGTCTGGATGTGGACTAGTTCACCAGGTTCCTTAGTTTTCAAGTTTTCGCTCAAGGGCATTTGGGTAATAACTCAAAGCATATATAGACAGGAAACCCTCATTTTTTAGCCATTTTCAACTCTTTAGAATCTTCAAATCCTATCCAAAACATAATCAACTATCCCAATAAAATTCAAGAATCTCAAGAACTTGCTTTGGATTTAAAGAACCCAATTAAGGCCTCAAGTCTTCCTCAAATATTTCTTCAAGAAACTCTAAGATTTAGGTATGTGGCTCTTCATCCATGGGTCATTTCACCCGTCGAGCCCAACTCTCTCTTTTTATGAAATTTCATGATTCCAAGGCTAGATTTTTCATGGGTACTTCCTATTATGCATTATAAATATGAATTATGTTTGATGTTATCAAGTATTGATTGGTTATGCATGAACATCTGTTCAAAGCTTATTTCATGAGTTGATTTACATCTATTGAAGCTATGCATGATATAAACTATAAAGACTATGAAAGACTGTAACTTTTAAGATGGATTTCATGACACCTAAATTGGAGTTTCTACTACAATATTGGTGAGTTGAAATGAATGATTTCTAAATGCATTGATTTTACTCCTCTCTTGTCTTATACTCTTGAGTTTCATTATTTTAAGCATATGTACAAATATCCACTATGTTTGAGTAAATTTTCATTGCAAGGATTCTTATATTGATGAAAGACTATTGCATATTTTGCAAGACAAGTATTTTATAATAAATTATGGGCTACTAAGCACGTATTAAACTCATGAAAAGTTTCTATGATTTGCAAGAAAAATGTTGAGCCCTTATTCTATCTTTCTACCTTCTTGTGAGTGTATCACATCTACATGAAAGGGGTCAAGCACGATAACTAGTTTACCCTCATGTAAAAACTAAAGCTCACTAGAAGGGGTCAAGCATATTATAATCTTTTCCCTCATGTGAAATGCAATGCCTACTAGAAGGGGTCAAGTCTTTGCATTATTTTTACCCTCTAGTGTAAGGTATATGCCAACATGTAGGGGTCAAGTATTAGAATGAGCTACTCATGCCCTTTTATCATGTTTTTACATGTCATTCAAGTTGTTATTAAATTTTTAATTATGTCAAGTATTCCGTAGGATTAGACTTAGCACCGAAAGAGGCTTAAGGTAGGGCTCGACCCATGAGGTCCTTATATAAAGTCTTGGTCAATTAATTATGTGCCACCCATAGGGTTATATTATTTCCCTAAATGGGATTTTACCCGTGGATCCAACTAGAACAAGTTACCCACAAGTGTGGAGGTTAAGCTTGGTTTACCTCAGCAAGTAGACTACTCCTTTATTCAGTGTGGAGTGAACATCAGGATTCCAAGTAGTAGCTCGTTTGGTCTTATATGTCGGTTAGGGTCTCCTATCATATGTGTATGTTATATTATGCAAGTGTTACTATCTCCATACATGTTTTAGTTCAAGGATTGATCATACATGTCATATTAGTCTTATATTCAGTTATTATACTTATGCATCTTGATTATTTTGACTTACATCCTTTGTTGCATTGCACTCTGCATACTTATTACATTCCAAGTACTAACACATACTTTTCACCTAGATAATCTAACCATGTAGGGATCGGAGCTCCTGTTCATCCTCCCTCTCCACGTGGCTAGCTAGATCATTTGAAGATAGCTTTGGGTGAGCCCTCAACTCTGGGGATAATATCTACCTTACTTTCATGCTTTTACCAAGATTTGTCTAATTTTGGATACTTATCTTTGAGGGTGAGCCCGGAAGATGTTTTGGCCCTTGCTCTATTTTTATTAGAGGTGTTATTAGATATGGATATTTATGTATCGAGCTTGACTCCTATTACGTCTATGTTATTATGAAAGACTTCCCTTAGTCCCTTATTTCCCTCTGTGCTTATTGTATGTTGATGATAAGATGGAAGTCAAGTCCCGCTTTCTTTAGAATTATTTGTTACTTGCTTGTTGTTTTATTATGCTTTCACAACCAAGAATGTGTAAATGATATGCTAAGAGGCTTGTTTGGGGTCCCTTTGGGGTCCCCATTCGCCATGTCACATCTAGGTCCTAGGGTTGGGTCGTGACACGTAATTACTCTAGGTCTAGTCCATATTCCCTGCGGGTTTGACCCTAGCCTTAGTTAGGTTATATATTTTGACAACCACCATTTATACCTTCAAAGGGAGGTGTAGTATAGGTGACATAAAATTTTTGGCATCATTGCCGGGGAATATGACTTTTAGACTGGTCTAAATTGGATAATTTGTGAATTAATTCTTATTTTCCTTGTTTTACATTTCATGTTATTTTTGTTTTGTTTCTGCATACACGTGCAATGTATGCACAACACTTGTAGTCGAGGCAATCCCTTGACTTTATTTGACCTATAGACCCAGAGAACACGACTAAGAATGGCCCAAGATAATGCAAACAAGACTAGAAATAATGTTGTAAATACAACATTGAATCTGAATAATGATAACTCATCACCATTACTTAAGGATGCGAATCTATTGCTATAGGATCTTCAAGTTGATACTAACACATGGAATCAAAACAGGCTTGACCCTATGGTGGTGGAAATCATGGAGCTATTATGTTACCTCCTTTATCGAATAATATAAAATTTGTTATTTCATGTGGGTTACCTCAAATGCTGCAAAATAAAGGGTTGTTCGCGAGCTTACCATTAGACGATCCACATAACCATCTATACAACATCGTCGCTGTCTACGAAAGCATGATGGAGAACCAAAATGTATCCATGGATGTCATTGGGCGCTTTGTCTTCCTATTGTCTCTAAAAGGTGAAGCGACACTATGGTTATTCGAGCTCCAATAGAGCTCAATCACCATGTGGGAAGAAATTCAGAAGGCCTTTTTGGAGAGGTTCTTTCCTAGGCCGAAAAAGCTAAAGTTGAAGGATCAGATCAACAACTTCAAGCAGTTGCTTACTGATTTGATTAGTACTACATGGGAGAGATTTACAATGTATTTGAGGAGTGTTTCGGACCAGAAGATTGTTGATGATTCCTTGGTGGAGATCTTCTATCGGGCACTTGATGATAATTGCAAAGCACTGGCCGACTCAGTCGCTGGTGGCTCATTCTTAAATTTTCCATTTTAGGTTGTAGCTGAACAATTGGAAAAGATTGCAAAAACAAACTGGGCATGGGGCTCGCAAAATAAGGCTGAAACAACCCTCATATGCTTTATAATGCCCCATAATCATAATTTCCATATATCTCAAAATCTATGCATGATTTTAAAAATTTGATTTCATATTCTTGATTACGGGACAAAATTTAGTGAGGTATTGGTATAACCTAAGATTTTTGAAGACCCATAGTGAAAAATAATATTTACTAATTTTTAAATTCTAGTGGTTGTCCGTGCCCTGGCCGCGACTGGTGCGGAGTAGTGTATTTGGCCAGGTGCGATTAGTCCACGTCGCGCTAGGGGCACAAACCAATGTAATATTTTCCTTGGTTTTCTTATTTCGTCTAAGGGCATTAGGGTCATATCTACATGTCCACTTAAACAGGAATCACCCATACTTAGCCATTTTTCAACTCTATAGCTCACAATGCTTCTCTGAAACCTCTCTAAGACTTTATCAATTCTACCATTCAAATTTAAGGATTTCAAGCTCAATTTTAGGATTCAAGGACTCATTTCAAGCTCTAAGTCTATTCAAGTTTACCTCAAGGAATTCAAGGTTTAAGGTATGTGGGTCTTCATCCATGGGTCCTTTCACCCATAGAGCCCACACTTCTCTTTTTAAGAAAATTGCATGATTTCAAGTCGTATTACCTATGGGTATTTCTTATTATGAATTATGAGCATAAACTATGTCGACTTTATCAAGTATTGATTGATTATGCATGAATGTTTATTTCAAGCTTACTTTATGAATTGATTTTGTTTATCAAGATTATGCATGTTTTGAGCTATGAAACTATGAACTATTATGAGCTTTTATGATGGATTTCAAGGTACCCTACATGAGGGTTTTACTACCATGTTGGTGAGTTGATTTTCATTGAGTTTACTCATATTATTTTACTCTTGAATTGCATGATTTTGAACAAGTATCATGAACCCGCCATGTGTTTGATAAAATGACATAACAAGAGTTCTCAAGTTATTGATCATCTATTACATAATTTACAAGTTAAGTGACTATATGATCATTAAGAGCTTCAAGCATGCATTGAATTCATGAAAAGTATCTACAATGTTGTAAGTATAAATTTTAGCTCTATTTCAAGATTTTAAGTCTTGTGAGCCATTCATGTTAAAGCAAGGGTTCATGTATGATTATGATCTACTCTCATGTTCAAGTTAGGCTCACTAGTAGAGGTCAATCATGTTTTAGAGCTACTCATATCATGTTATCATGTCTCTTACAAGTTATTAAAGTTATGATTATTTCAAGTATTCCATGGGATTTGACTTAGCATCTATTAAGGCTTAAAATGGGGACTTGACTTAAGGGGTCCTTATATAAAGTCTTTAGTCTCTAAACTATGTGCCACAATAGGATTATGATTATTGCCTTTGCGATACTAGTGGATCTATCTATCTATACCACACCTTGATGAGGGGGTGAGATTCCTTGAATTATTCATTGTATGGTTTATCATGGCAAGTAGACCACACCTTGTCGAGGGGGTGACATGCCTCGATCACCTTGTCGAGAGGGTGACATGCCTCGATCACTTTACCAAGGGGTGACATGCCTTGGATTCCAAGTAGTAGCTCACTTGGTCTATGTCAGTTAAGGTCTCTTCCTACACTTGCATTATGTATTATGCAGGTTGAATGTTTTATAAGCATATTTTATTACAAGCATTGATCATGCATGCCATGTCGAGATTATGTATCGATTGCTTATGATTATGCATTTTGAATATATATTGGCTTCTGTTTTCATTGCATTGCTCCCCGCATACTTAGTACATTCAAACATACAAATGCATAACCTATGCCTACATAATATCACCATGTAGGAACTGGAGCTCCTTTTAATCCTCCTCCTCCAAGTGGCTAGTTCGTTTCTCGGAGAAAGCTTTGGTGAGTCCCCAAATTCATGGACAATATCTACTTGTTTCATGTTATATTAAGACTCCTTCTTATGTTGAATACTTATTATTATGAGGGTGAGTCTGGGAAGTGTCTTAGCCCCTGCTCCATTCCAAGTTAGAGGTGTTGTTGGATACTATATATGTATATGATTTGAGCTTTACTCTTTCATGCTCTTTTGATTATCAAAGACATCCCTTAGTCCTTCTTCCCTTTTCAATTATATCTTGTTAATGTTTATTTTGCTTCCGCGACCAAGGATGTGTGAATGATATGCTAAGAGGCTTATTTAGGGTCCCTTCAGGTTCCCCATTCGCCATGTCACGTCTAGGCCCTAGACTTGGGTCATGACAAGCTTAGTATCAGATACTAGGTTGTTATTGGTCCTCGTATATCTAACACACTGCATCAATTAGAGTCTTTATTCATGGTTGTGAAGCGCGCCACAACTATGAATAGGAGGTTATAAGGCATTTTATTAAATGTTTCAATTCTTTATAGTCTATTTAGACATAATTATAAGGATTTTCCCCTAACGTATGCTATTGTTTCTTTTATATCATGCCGATACCAAGAGGAAGGCTAAGGAGATCTTGTACACCCGAGGAGCAAATGGTCTCTCCCGCTCCTTAAGCTCCTCAAGATGGAGGGGTAGCCCAAGAAGAGTTCCAGGGATGCCATCACAATGATAGCTCAACTATGACCAACAAAATGGACCAAGGGGACCAAGCCCCTAATGCTCCTACTCCATCATCAAGGGTGAGGGATTTCACAAGAATGAATCCACTAGAGTTTCATGGGTCCAAGGCAGATGAGGATCCCTAAGACTTTAGCAATAAGGTATATAAGGTACTATCTATCATGAGGGTCAATTCAGAGGAGAAACCAGAGTTAGTGGCCTACTAACTAAAAGGTATGGCCCAAATTTAGTTTACCCAATAAAAATTGGAGAGGAGAGATGATGATATTATTCCTTAGGAGAAGTTTAACGCCGTATTTCTCAACTGGCTCTTTCTTATCGAGCTAAGAAAGGCTAAGATGATGGAATTTATGAACCTGAAGTAAGGTTGAATGAGTGTGAGGGAGTATTCCCTCAAGTTCAACAAGTTTTCCAAGTATGCTCCACATTTGGTGGCCAACCTTAGAGCTAGAATCAACAAAGCTATGTCTGGAGTATCCGACTTAGTCAATGAAGAGTGTTGTACCGCCATGCTAGTGAGTGATATGAATTTGTTTTGGCTCATGACATATGCTAAATAACTTGAGGGAGAAAAGCTTAGAAAGAGAAGTGGGAAGTCCAAGAGGGCTCGATTTGAAGGTGGTTTCCAAGGTTCTAAGGCCAACCGGTTTCCTTAATGTCATAAGTTTCAAGGTCAAGGGTCTTTAAATGCTTCTAACGAGAGATTTTCCAAAGATAACCCAAGATTCTAAGGTGGTAATGGTGGAGTTTCTAATCCTAAGTGCCAAAGATATGGTAGAAACCATAGTGGCCCATGTTCTAGAATCTCTAATGCTTGCTATGGTTATGGAGAAGTAGGTCACAAGTTCATTGATTGTCCTCATGATCAAAAAAAGGTAGAGATGGTTATCCTTAAGGCCAAGGTGCTAATGTGGGTCAAAGGGAAAAGGGAGGCCAACAAAAGGGTGCTCAAGGCAAAATAGGTTCTATGCTCTCCAAGGAAGGCAAGGGGTGGATGAGGTGCCCGATGTCATCACTGATATGTTAAAGGTTTTTGATTATGATGTATATGCTTTGATATATCTGGGTGCCACTCTTTCTTTCATTACTCCTTTTGTTGCCAAAAAGCTTTATGTGAGTCCCGAATTGTTTTGTGAACCTTATGAAGTGTCTACCTCCATTGCATAGTCCATTGTTGCTAAAAGAGTCTAAAGAAATTATTCCATGTTCATATTGCATAAGATCTTGCCTTGTGATTTTTTTGAACTAGATATGATGGATTTTGATATTATTATTAGGATGGATTTGTTACATGCATATCATACTTCTATTGATAGTAGAACCAGTAAGGTTAAATTCCAATTCCCTAATGAGCCCATCCTTGAGTGGGAAGGTCATAATGTGGTAGTCAAGGGTAGATTTATTTCTTATCTCAAAGCCCAAAACTTGATTGCTAAGGGTCACCTTTATCATCTTGTGAGGGTTTGGGATGTTGAGTCTAAGGTACTTCCTATTGAGTCAGTTTCGGTGGTCAATGAGTTTCATGATGTTTTTTTCGATGAGATTCCTAGGGTTTCTCCCAAAAGAAAAATAGACTTTGGTATAGACCTCCTTCCTGATACACAATCCATTTCCATTCCCTTTTATCGTATGGACCCACCAGAATTGAAGGAGTTGAAGGATCAATTGAGGGACTTGTTGGAGAAAGGTTTCATAAGGCCTAGAAAGTCACCTTGGGGTGCACCGATGTTGTTTGTAAATAAAAAGGATGGTCTATTAGAATGTGCACTAATTACCGGCAACTTAATAAGGTTACTATAAAGAACAAATACCTTCTATCAAGGATTGATGACCTTTTTAATCAACCACAAAGGGCTAGTCACTTTTTGAAGATTGATCTCTCGATCCAAATACCACCAAGTGAAGGTAAGGGAGTGTGATATTCCCAAGATGGCTTTTCGGACTAGGTATGGGCACTTTGAATTTGGTGTAATGTCTTTTAGGTTGACTAATGCACCGACAATATTTATTGATCTCATGAATAGGATCTTTAAACCCTACCTTGATATATTTATGGTGGTCTTTTTTGATGATATTGATTTATTCACGGAGTGAGGAAGAGCATGTGAATAACTTGAGAGTGGTGTTGAAAACCTTGAGGAATGAGAGGTTGTTTTCTAAATATGAAAAATGTTAGTTTTGGTTGAAAGAGGTTGCTTTTCTAGGGCATGTGATATCGGGTGATAGCATTAAGATGGATCTTAAGAAGACGAAGGTGATAAGGAATTGGCCTAGACCCTTAACTCCGTGGGATATTAGGAGTTCCTTTGGTTTGGCAAGCTACTACTGGAGGATTGTGAAAGGCTTTTCTTCTATTGCTTCTCCTATAACAAAGTTGACCCAAAAGAAGGTAAATTTTGTGTGGACCGATAAATGTGAAAAGAGTTAACAAACTTTGAAAGATAACCTTGTCTCCCCTCCTATCTTGGCTCTTCTAGAAGGGTTGGAAGGGTATATGGTTTATTGTGATGCCTCAAGAATTAGTTTGGGGTGTGTTTTGATGCAAAATGGTAAGGTGATAGCATATTCCTCTAGACAACTTAAGGTGCATGAGTGAAATTATCCCACCCATAATCTTGAATTGGCGGTCGTGGTGTTTGTTTTAAAAATTTGGCATTACTATTTGTATTGGGTTCATGTTGATGTATTTACTGATCATAAGAGTCTCCAATATGTGTTGAAATAAAAATATCTTAACTTGAGAAAAAGAAGGTGGTTAGAGATCCTTAAAGATTATGACATGAGTGTACATTAACATCCCGACAAAGCTAATATTGTGATCGATGCTCTAAATAGAGTGTCTATAGGTAGCCTAACTCATAGTGATGATGGTGGTAAGGAGGTGTCTAGAGAAGTTCACCGATTATCTAGGTTGGGGGTTTGGTTGGATGAAGTTGAAAATGGTGTAGTGGTTGTTGATGGTTCTAGATCTTCTTTGATTGAGAAAGTCAAGTCAAAACAAGACTTTGACCCCGCATTGCTAAAGTTGAAGGCCTTGGTGAAGGTTGGTAAAATGGAGGTTTTTTCCCAAGGGGGAGATGGTGCCCTTCGGTACCAAGGTAGGTTGTCTATGCCTAATATTAGTGACTTGAGCGAGTTCATATTGAAGGAGGCCCATAATTCATCTTATTCTATTTACCCTAATTCCACAAAGATTTATAGAGACGTGAGGGAGGTGTATTGGTGGGTGGTATGAAGAGAGATATCGCCAAGTTTGTATTCGATTATCATAATTGTCAATAAGTAAAGGCCGGGTGGCCTAGCCCAAGACATATAAATCCCTACTTGGAAGTGGGAAGAGATCGACATGGATTTTGAAATTAGGTTGCCTAAGACTAGAAGACACTTTGATTCTATTTCGGTTGTTGTTAATAGAATGACAAAGTCGGCTCACTTTCTACCTATCAAAACCACTCACGGTGCCAAAGATTATGTCAAGTTGTATATTCATGAGTTGGTTAGATTGCATGGGGTGCCCTTATCTATCATTTGGAATTGTGGTGCTCAATTCACTTCTCAGTTTTGGAGATTCTTCCAAAAGAGTCTTGGTATCAAGGTCAAGCTTAGCACGACTTTTCATCCTTAAAAGGATGGCCAAGCCAAAAGGACTATCTAAACTCTTGAGGATATGCTTAGGGCTTGTGTTTTTGAGTTTAAGGGTAGTTGGGATGAACATCTTCCACTTATTGAGTTTGCTTACAATAATAGCTACCACTCAAGTATTGGCATGGCTCCCTTTGACACTTTATACAGTAGGTGTTGTAGATCTCCGTTTGGGTGGTTTAATATGAGAGAGATGGCATTACTAGGTCCAGATTTCGTCATGGAAGCCTTGGAGAAGGTGAAATTGATAAGAGAGAAGCTGAAGACAGCCCAAAGTAGACAAAAGTCCTACTCCGATGTGAGAAGAAGAGATCTTAAGTTTAAGATTGGTGATTGGGTTTACTTGAAGGTTTCACCCATGAAGGGTATGGTGTAATTTGGCAAGAGAGGGAAATTAAGCCCAAGGTGTGTAGGTCCTTATAGAGTTTTGAAGAGAGTTGGTAAGGTTGCATATGAGTTGGAGTTGCTTATGGAAATTAATATGGTTCATCCGGTCTTCCATGTGTCCATGTTGAGGAAGTGTATGGCTGACCTAAGTGCTCTAGTACCCTTAGAGGTTGTGGGTATTGTAGAGGATAATTTGACCTATGAGGAGGTCCCGGTGCAGATATTGGATAGGCAAGAAAAGAGGTTGAGAAACAAAGATGTAGCATCCGTCAAGGTCCTTTGGAGGAATCAACAAGTAGAAAGGGCCACATGGGAAGCCGAGGCGGACATGAAAAAGTGATACCCATATCTCTTCCACTCTACTAAAGGCAAAGGTAATAGCTCAAGTCAAATCTCTAATTTCAAGTTTTCAATCATCATGTCATTTTTCATGCATTAATGTTTATGGTAACATGTTCATGGTGATTTTTGACATTCATGTTGAGACTTTTGAAAAGTGATATTTAAGTTCATTTGTTGCATTCATGATGGGCTGAAATCTTCATGTTTACTTCTCTTACGCATGTTTCATTGATATTCGAGGATGAATGTTCCCAAGGGAGAGATATTGAAACACCCCTCATGTGCTTCGAAATGCTTCATAATTTTAATTTTCATATATCTTAAAATTTGTGCATGATTTAAAAAATCTGACTTCATATTCTTGATCAAGGGGAAAAATTGAGTGGGAAATGGGTATAATTTGGATTTTAAAAGACCCATTGTGAAAAATAATTTTTGCTAATTTTCAAATTCCAATGGCAGTCCACATCCTGGCCACGACACGCTAGGGGTACGGAGTATAGTGTATTTGGCCAGGCGCTATTGGTCCGCGTTGCGCAAGGGGGGAAGACAATGGTAACATTTTCCTTGGTTTTCTTATTTCTCCCAAGGGCATTGGGGTCATAGCCTCATGCCCACTTAAATATGAAATCACCCATACTTAGTCATTTTTTAACTCTATAGCTCACAAAACCCTCTGTAAAAAATCTCTAAGACTCTATCAATTTCCACATTCAAATCTAAGGATTTCAATCTCAATTTTAAGCTCTCTAAGACTCTATCAATTCTCTTATTAAAATATAAGGATTTCAAGCTCAATTTTGGAATTAAAGGACTCATTTCAAGCTCTAAGTCTACTTCAAGTTCATCTCAAGGAATTTAAGGTTTAAGGTATGTGGGTCTTCATCCATGGATCCTTTCACACATGGAGACCAACCTTCTTTTTTTATGAAAATTTCTTGATTTCAAGTTGTATTACCTATGCGTACCTCTTAGTATGAATTATGAGCATAAATTATATTGGGGTTTTATCAAGTATTGATTGATCATGCATGAATGCCTATTTCAAGCTTACTTCATGAATTGATTTTGTCTATCGAGATTATGTATATTTTGAGCTATGAATCCGTGAACTATTATGAGCTTTTGTGATGGATTTTAAGGTACCCTACATGAGGGTTTTACTACCATGTTGGTGGGTTGATTTGCATTGAGTTTACTCATATTATTTTACTCTTGAATTGCATGAATTTGAATAAGTATCATGAACCTACCATGTGTTTGATAAAATGACATAACAAGAGTTCTCAAGTTATTAATGATCTATTACATGATTTACAAGTCAAGCTATATGATGATTAAGGGCTTCAAGCATGTATTGAATTCATGAAAAGTATCTATGATGTTGCAAGTAACAAGTTTAGCCCTATTTCATGATTTTACCTCGTGTGAGCTATTCATGTTAAAGCAAGGGTTCATATATGATTATGATCTATTCTCATGTTCAAGTTAGGCTCACTAGTAGAGGTCAAGCATGTTTTAGAGCTACTCATGTCATGTTATCATGTCTATTATAAGTTATTAAAGTTATGATTATTTCAAGTATTCCGTTGGATTTGACTTAGCACCGATTGAGGCTTAAGATAGGGGCTCGACTCAAGGGGTCCTTATATAAAGTCTTTAATCTCTAAACTATGTGCCACCATAGGATTATGATTATTTCCCTTGTTATACTAGTAGATCCATCTAGTTATATGACACCTTGACGAGGGGGTGAAATGCCTCGAATTATTCATTGTATGGTTTATCATGGAAAGTAGACCACACCTTGTCGAGGGGATGACATGCCTTGATCATCTTGTTGAGAGGGTGACATTCCTCGATCACCTTACCAAAGGGGTGGCATGTTTTGGATTCTAAGTAGTAGCTCTCTTGGTCTATGTCAGTTAAGGTCTCTTCCTACACATGCATTATGTATTATGCAGGTTAAATATTTTACAAGCATATTTTATTACAAGCATTGATTATGCATGCCATGTCGAGATCATATATCGATAGCTTATGATTATACATTTTGAATATATATCACCTTATGTATTTGTTGCGTTGCTCCCCGCATACTTAGTAAATTTAAAGGTACTAACGCTTATCCTATGCCTACATGATATCACTTTGTAGGAATCAAAGCTTTTTTTGATCATCATCCTCCACGTAGCTAGTTCAGTTCTCAAAGAAAGCTTTGGTGAGTATTCTATTCCGAGGATAATATCTACTTATTTCATGTTATGTTGAGACTCCTTCATATGTTGAATACCTATCATTATGAGGGTGAACTCGAAAAGTGTCTTGGCCCCCAATTCATTACAAGTTAAAGATGTTGTTGGATACTATGTATTATATGCTTTGAGCATGAA
This sequence comes from Solanum sejunctum, assembly GCA_025642045.1. NCBI lineage: Eukaryota > Viridiplantae > Streptophyta > Magnoliopsida > Solanales > Solanaceae > Solanum > Solanum sejunctum. The sequence continues at coordinate 8,985,457 of JAOTQJ010000111.1, read as the reverse complement.
TCTCTTATGCTTTTATGATTATCAAAGACTTCCCTTAGTCCCGCTTCCCTTATTTATATGTCGTTGATGTTTATTTTTCTTACATAACTAAGGATGTGTGAATGATATGCTAAGAGGCTTGTTTGGGGTATCTTCAATTCCCCATTCGTCATATCACATCGAGGACCTAAGCTTTGATCGTGACAAAGTCACTGACTAAAACCTTTTTCATAATTATTAACAATTTTAAACAGGCAAAGATAAAAGAGGAGATGATCCAAGAGTTGGCTCAAATCAGTACAAATGTGGGATTATTAATGAAGCCGAGTTAGAAGCGCATTAATGCAATCAATCATTAGCCTCCACAACTCCTATATATTAGGATCTCTACTATAATAAGGACACTTTCTTCATCATTTATTAGATAGGGAGTTTCCGAACTAACGCCCAAGAGTCCAATCAAGACTATCAGTGCCAAGGTCAACGGACTCAAGGTCAAAACTTCAATAGAGATGGTGCCTTTAGAGATAACAACTGAGGTGTTACTATGATAGGAATAGGGGTTAGGAGAGATATGCTAATTAGAGATGCAAAGATAGTTATATAAATGGTCCATCTATACCACCACAATCGTGATCCTAGGGCTGGTAGTTCAAGGATTGAAGAGTTTGATTTATTGTTGAAGAAGGCTAATGCTCAGGATAAGACCTTGAAGGGGTTAAAATTTAACTTCTCAAGCATTAATTAGAAGATCAAGTCTCATTCTATTACTATCAAGCAGCTGCAACAACAGTTTGGTCAGATATCGACTTAGTTAAACTAGCATCAGAAAGGTACATTACCAAGCAACATATTGTAGAACCAAAAGAATGATGGGTAGTGCATGGCAGTGATGACAAGTGCTGGCAAGCAGACTATTGACCCACCGATGCCAGTTGATAATGAAGAGGTTTATAAGAAGATGGTAGACAAGAAAGATATAGAGATTGGGGATTCTAACGCCAAGGATGGGGTGAGCAAAGAGGTAGTGATGCCAAAGAAGTTGAAACCCATACCTAGACCTCCACCTCTTTTCCCTCAAAGACTTAAAAGAAGGAGAAGTAAGGTAAGTTTCAGCACTTCATCTCCATGTTGAAATAACTTACGATCAATATTCCTCTCATTGAGGCATTGGAGAAAATGCCTAGTTATGCAAAGTTCATGAAGGACTTAGTGATGACAAAGAGGACTATCGAGCAAAAGGTCTCACAAAAGCTTCAGCATTGTAGTGCAATTGCAACAATGTCCTTGGTGTAGAAGAAAGAAGATCTCGGAGAATTCACCATACTCTGCACCATTGGAGATGTGGAATTTGCAAAAGCATAGATAATTTAGGTGCCAACATCAATTTAATGCCTCTTGCAATATTCAAGAAATTAGGCTTGGGAGTCCTTACTCCAAAAAGCAAGCAGTTTTTGATAGTTGGCAGGACAGTGAAGAAGCCCATGGGGATATTGTATGATGTTCAAATCAAAGAGCAAAAGTTCATATTCCCCGTAGACTTCATGATTCTAGACTATGAGGTCGACTTCAAAGTCCCAATCATCTTACGAAGGCCCTTCCTGGCCACTGGGCGAGCACTAGTGGACATGGAAATGGGTCAACTTAAGTTTAGATTGGGTAGTGATGAGGTCGTGTTTAATATCTGCCAGTATATGAAGAAAATTGAGGATCTAAAAGTGGTATCTATCATTGAGAGTGTTGACAAGATATAACCAGAGGTACCAATTAAAAAAAGACTAGGTCTCGAGACTCTAGAAGTAATGTTAATGAACTTCAAGAGTGATGGTATCCCAGACAATAATGAGATAATGAAAGCTCTAGGAGCAACCATTCTCCATAGGTATCAGGCTAAGCTTGAGTTGGAATTAATGAATCAAGAGAAACCACCTACTAGACCATCCATGAAGAGCTACCAATTGATGGAGTTGAAGGCTCTTCTAACTAATCTGGGGTATGTGTTTTTGGGTACTAATAACACTTTGCCTGTCATTGTTGCTATAGATCTTAATGACAAACAGGTGGACACGTTGATCTCGAAACTCAAGCAATTCAAAAAAGCTATTGATAAACAATTACAGCTATCATTGGCATCCCACCTAGCGTGTGCACTCATAAGATTCAACTGGTAAAAGACTACAAACCAAGTAGTGAACACCAAAGACGCCTCAACCTACCAATGCAAGAGGTTATGTGCAAAGAGTTCATCAAGTGGTTGGACGTAAGAGTGATATATTTGATTGATAATAGTGAAAGGGTGAGTCCGATCTAGTGTGTTCTAAAGAAGGGAGGTATTACTGTAGTCCCATATTCTAGTGACAAGTTGACCCTATGAGGCTAGTCACGGGTTGGAGGGTTTGCTTGGGCTACAGGAAGCTCAATGTATCAATTAAAAAAAGACTATTTCCCTGTGGCATTCATCGACTAGATGCTAGATTGCTTGGCAGGCAAAGGCTAGTATTGCTTTCTCGATGGTTACTTGGGATACAACCAGATCTCTATTTCCCCAAAAAACCAAAAGAAAAGAACCTTCACATGCCTTTATGGCACATTTGCATTTAAAAGGATGTCATTCGGGTTGTGTAAATACACCAGTAACATTCCAGAGATGCATGATGTCCATTTTCTCAGACATGGTAGGAGACACTATTGAGGTATTCATGGATGACTTTAGTGTGGTTGGATACTCATTCAATGATTATTTGAAGCTTTTACACGTAGTGCATCAGAGATGTGAAGAATGTCATTTGGTTCTGAATTAGGAAAAGTGTCACTTCATGGTAAATGGAGGCATCGTGTTAGGATATAGAATCTCTATCAAAAGAATTGAGGTGGATATAGCCAAAGTGGAGGTGATTGAGAAGCTTCCTCCACCTATTTGTGTTAAAGGTGTGAGAAGTTTCTTAGGAAATGCAAGTTTTTATTGGCACTTCGTAAAGGATTTCTCAAAGATTGCACACCCTTTTTGCAAGCTACTTGAGAAGGATGCTAAGTTCATATTCGATGATGAACGCCTATAAGATTTTGAAGGGTTGAAATAGAAGTTGATATCGGCAAGATTTTGAAGGGTGGAAATAGAAGTTGATATCAGCACCTATCATAGTTGCTCCATATTGGTTGAAGTCCTTCAAGATTATGTGTGATGCAAGTGGGGTTGCACTTGGTGTGTTGTTGGGACATCACATAGAGAAGATTTTACATCCTATCTATTATGCCAGCAAGACCCTAAATGTAGCATAGAAAAACTACATTGTCATGAAGTATGAGTTAATCATAGTAGTCTTTGCGTGTGAGAATTTTAGGTTTATCTTTTGGGAACCAAAGTCATTGTACATATGACCACTCAGCATTGTGATACTTAATGATGAAGAAGGATGCAAAACCAAGACTAATTTGATGGGTACTTCTTCTTCGAGAGTTTGACTTCAATATGATTGATAGAAAGGGGACTGAAAATCGAGTTGTAGACCACCTGTCCAAACTAGAGGATGAGACCAAGGCAAAGTTTGATAAAGGGGTAGAAGTTGATGATTCGTTCCCTGATGAGACAGTACTAGCAGCATCTTATGATTTGATACCATGATTTGCAGATTATGCAAACTATTTAGTTAGTGATATTATGCCACTAGACGTGACTTATCATTAGCACTGTAAGTTTATGTTTGATGTGAGAAAGTTTTTCTATGATAGTCCATATTTGTTTCATGTCTATGTAGATGGGATTATTTGTTGCTATGTTCCTGAGGTGGAAATGATGAGCATTTTAGAGGCTTGCCACTCATCCTTGGTGGATTGGCATCATAAAGGAATTAGGACAACATACAAAATCTTGCAATGTGTCTACTACTGGCCAACCATCCACCAAGATATTCATGACTATGTTAAGGCTTGTGATAGATACTAGAGAGAAGGTAGTGTTTCTCGCAAACAAGAGCTCCCTCTAAACTATATTATGGTGATTGAATTATTTGATGTTTGGGGGATAGACTTTATGGGCCCATTCATTAGCTCTCATAGGAACAAGTATATTCTGGTGGCTGTGGACTATGTATCAAAAAAGGTGGAGGCAGTGGCACTTCCCAATAATAAAGGCAAGAGTGCCACAACATTCTTAAAGAGAAACATCTTCTTAAGGTTTGGTACCCCTCGGGCGATCATCATCGATGGAGGTTCCCATTTATGCAATAGGTTGTTCAAGCTCTTTTTGAAAAATATAGGGTAAAGCATAGGTTGGCAACACCCTACTATCCATAGATGAGTGGGCAAGTTGAGGTGTCTAATAAGGAGATTAAACAGATTTTGTTTAAGACTCTAAATGGAAATCGGACTAACTGGTCATGAAATCTTGAGGATGCATTATAGGCATACTACATTGCATTCAACAATTCTATAGGTATGTCTCCCTACCGACTTATTTTTGATAAAGATTGTCACTTATCGATAGAGCTTGAGCACAGGGTGATGTGGGATCTTAAAAAGATGAATGTGGACTACGATGATACGGCTAACTCAAGGCTGAGTCAACTCAACAAGCTTGATGTGTTCTGTTTGAAGGGGTATAAGAGCTCAACCCTGTACAAGAAAAGGATGAAGTTGTATCATGTTCGTCGCATTGAGTATCGCCAATTCGCACTAGGAGACTTGATCTTATTATATAAATCTAGGTCAAAGTAGTTCCTTGGAAAACTCAAGTCCAGATGGTTGGGGCCATTTAATGTTTCACACGGTTTCAACCATGGGGCTATTAAGTTTAAAAATAGAAATAACACGAGATTCAAGATGAATGGCCAAAGAATCAAACTATATCTTGGCAATATTAATGTTGAGGAAGTGCAGACAATGGAAGCATGGACACTTAGTGAAGTCTGAATAACCAAGTTATCTAAGTCGTGCCCGAACACTAAATCAGGCACTACTTAGGAGGCAACCCAAGACGAACATTTGCACTTATGCGCCCAGGTATGTTCTATTTGACCCCTATGCTTATATATTGCTGCATTGAGGATAATACAAAATATTTTTGATAAGGTGTGGGTATTTATAGGCCTCGGCGAAATCTGAGTAACCATGGCCTATAACTATCCTAATTGTTTAGTCTAACCGGTTTTCTTGCTTGTGTTCTTTCCCTAAGGATATTTATTTTCTTTTAAACTGGAATGTTTAGGATATGTAAGTACTATTAGTAGCATATTGAACTGAAGTCTGTGGCATATGTTAGTTTTATTGAAAAATGATACCCATCAAATTTTTATGTTAGGTAGTTTTGATAACAAACATGTGAAATTAGTGATTGACAGTGCTTGTTCTAATAAGTTGAAGTTTAATTGTGATGAAAAACATGAGCTGAGAGTATGTGTTAATAGTATAATCAGTGCCTAGTGTGTGTGAGCTTCTTTGCGAAATTCCTATACTGTGTTTCAATTCAGAACTTGCCCTGTTACTCTGACTAAGACTGTAGGTTAGTTGGTTACGAAAGGATCTTAGACCATTGTTCATATTAATGCACTTAGCCTAAAAAACCAACCAAATGCTTGATGCATCGCTGGGTCCTAATATTTAAGCTTTACATGTACCTTCTTCTTTATAAACACCTAAGTAACCCAGCCTCTTTGAATGTGAAATCTAGATTTTGGCCCTGGTCCTTCCTTAAATATTGTTTACCTCGACTCAGGCAAAAAATCTAAGTTGAGGATGGCTACCAAAAGTTGCCCTGGTTTATAGGTGGTATATTGTGCACCTTAACTTAGGCCAAGAGCCTAAGTTGCGCGTGACTGGTGTAAGTAAAATCATACTAAATGGGGAAAGAAGCTAGTGATGCATGAAAAAGAGAAAAATGTGTCATGAGTGTGAGAAAAAGTGAATAGATGCCTAAAAAATGAGCTAAAAAAAAGAATGTGAAAAAATAAAAGGCAATAGGCTTAAAAATTTGAATAAGGCACCCAAAAAGGTTTGAAATAGGAGAAGAGAAGAATGAGTTGAAAAGTGTCTATGTTGGTAGGGCAGAAGCGTAGAATGACGCAGTATCAATGAAAGAGATTTGTCATTACATTTCAAAAACATCATAGGAAATCCCTCTAAGCCTACGTTACAAGCCAAGAAAGTCCTATAGTAATCCTATTCAAAGTGGTCGAACGTCATAGCGATGAGTATAGGGGCAAGCATATGGTATTAAACGCAGTGTTTGAATATTTATTACGAGTATGAGTGATTTTGTTAGTCCTAATCATTAAATTTGAATATATCATCATAAGTGAGATATAGAAATTCTTTTTGTGAGGGCACTTGAGTTACACTTTTGATTCTAGTCTATTTTAGTGATTGTGACTTATTTATGGTTACGTTGCTTGTCATAGTTGCACTGTCACATATATTGATTTGCATTATTTGGTTTGATAGCTATCTGATATGCATTGAGGTGTTAGTTTGGGTATGTGTATTGATCAAGAGATGATACATGCCATTAGACTGGATCTATGTGTTACTATATTGCTTATGTAGATTGAGTCTTCACTTGAGGACAAACAATAATTTTAAGTTGAGAATATTGATGTGTTGCAAAAATGCAATACTTTTAATGCTTAAAAATTGGAATTGTGTGTTCTCAAATATATGTTAGTGGATTTGATGTGTTTTTATGTTGATTTTATAGGATTATAGGATTCGGGATGATTTCGGGCAAAAGTCTACAAAATTAACTTTTTGGTGATTTACGGAGAATCCTACGGGTCGTGGTTCACTCCACAAGTCATAGGTTGGTTTTGTAAGTCAGCTCTAATAAAGGGCCAAGTTTCAAATGTTACATCCATGAGTTGTCAATGAGTCATAAATAGTTTCATGCGTCGTAGTTGGTTTCATTGGTTAAAGATCAGAAAACATGTTAAATGCTAAAGTATTATCAGATAAAGTCACTTATGAGTCGTAAGTCGAATGGCAGATCATAGATAAGGTTTTGCCTGGATGATCAAAGTTTTGAAGAGTTTCAAAAAAATTAGCAAATAAAACCCTTTATGGGTTGTAAGTTCAAAGATGGCCCGTAAGAAAATTTTGTAAGTTGAAGCCTAATTTTGGAAAGTGCAGAGTACGAAGCCCAGGTATAGACCGTGAGTTCACCTACAAACCGTAACCTCGTCCGTAGAAGTTATCGAATCCAGTTTTCCTATTTTGTTTTGGATTTGTATTTTACATATTATAAATAAGTTTTTTAGGTTTTTTTTCTTAGGAGAGACACACGAAAAAGGACAGAAATGACTAGGAAAGAGTAAAGAGACTTGGGAACTCATATCATATGATTTTCACATTGAGATTATTACATTGTGATTTATAATGATGTTCACGCTCCAATAAGAAAGCAGTCACTGTATGACCGAAGTTTAGAGTCGAATCTATAGGGAATACGAGGCTTAATTACAAGACTTCACTATCAATTATTTTGAGTATCTATAACTAATATCTCTAAACGGGGTGTTTTTTGTAATTTAAAAACAAAAGTAAAATAAACACGAGACTACAATGCAAGCAAACACTCAATATTAGGGACAACTTGGAAATTGTGTTCCCCAAGGTTCGTTAACTCAATTACCCTAGACAACATAACTACAATTGGAAATTCACATATAGGACGGTAACTTAGGTTCTTTCAACCCTCTTGTAAAGGTGAAGGTCGAATTTCATCATGGTACGTGATCAGCAACCATGGTGTGTCAACTAACTATTACCCATTATCCTAGTAAAAACTTTCCCTTGGTCAGGTTTGGTTGATTATATGAGAAAACATTGATTGAAGTTTGTCGTCTACTTCCCTTTTCTTATTCATCACTACCTTGGTCAGGATCAGGATAGTATGCGGGGTTTGGTGTTGGCCACCACTAAACAACAATCAAAATAAAGAGAAACAAGCAATACATGCAAAACCCCATTCATAGAAATGCAATAAATCTAGGTCATCTAAAATTAACTACCCATGCTTCCCACAACCCCAAGTTGTGGGTTCTTAGCTACTCATGGCTAAAGCAAAACCATGAAAAATGCAAAGACAAGACATAGTTGAGAGTTTAACCCAAAGTAATGGAGAATAATAGCACCACAATTTCCAAACCACAAGCTTGATAATTGAGAATGAATACAATATGGAATTTGCAATCACCAGAAGTGCGTTTTCCAAGAAAAAATGAAAATCTACACTAAAACCCTAAAATATTCTTGAGAGAATATTCAAAGGCACATTCAATGTTCACCATCTGGAATCTCTCTAAAATAAACCCTAACTTAAAGTATTTATAGTAGTTACAAATTTAACCCTAAAAATTACACAAAAAAGATAGCCGACAGTTGGTATGCCTCACAGGTATGACTCGTACGGTGACCTGCGAGTCATAATCTCGTATTAGGTTCTTAGCATTTTGGACTCAATTGGTATGACCCACTAGTACGAGTCCTTACTTGGGGTATGACTCATATATTCCTCTCATAGTTTAGGGCTTTAGTTTTTTGGTCCAAAATGTTGGCCCTCTGTTTCTTGCTATAAGTGTACCTATACGAGTCATAGTGAGACCTATGACTCGTAGGGTCGCCTCGTAGGACTGACTTCCACTTAGCAGATTTTTGATGTTTTGGTCTCTGTTTCTTGCTATGAAATCACCATATGACTTGTATCTTAGGGTATTATTCGTAGGTGAGCTTGTATGTCTTATACTTCAACAAAATCTATAATTTTCCTCTAAAATCATGTTAACCTACCTTTTTTACAATAACAACACGAAAATACATGAAAACCATAAAAAGATGCATTAATAACTCATTAATTTCCTTATTTTAGGCATCAATTATGTTGTATTTTGACAACACATCAACACCCTTAACTTAGAAATATTGCTTGTCCTCAAGCGACGACTCAATCTATGCAGACAATGAGAAACACATAGCAGCTTATACTAATAGCATATACATTAATTCCTCAGATTTAGATACCCAACTATCATTTTCAAAACAAGATTACAAAGTTACTAAGCAAAACAAAAACACAATGATATACCTGGCAATCCAACTTTGATAAGCTATGGGGCGTCAACCATCCATAATCATTGGTATAGTCATATGCTAATCAAGTAGTGCACATGCGCTCACAGAAGAGAAGTCTCTCTTACTCACTCAAGAATCATTTAGACTTTAGGGATTGAGGAAGCATTCTCACTGTCGCAAATAAAATTCATGGACAATGACTAACACCATAGGCTTGCCTCTATGCTTAACCTCTGGATTGGTGACAAAGTGGATTTGGATTACTTTAGTTCTTACTGGCTTGTAACACAACTTTGGTGTGGCATTTTAGGCAACTAGTGACTAAAAGCTATCTTTGAACCATGTATTACCAAAACTTTTACCTTCATAACCCATTCATTTTCACTAAATTTACCCTTATTCTCCTGTTTCAATCTTTCTCCGGGTGCTTTCTTTCTCTTTTTCAGTTGTGCCTCAATTTCGAACTCATTTTTGCTAATCTCTTCAACTCAAGGCACTTCTATTTTCTGTTTCTTCAACCAACTCATGATTATTCATTTCTTTCTTTCTTTCCTAATCAACCACCTTATTTTTATTACTTTACCAAAATAAAGGCCACCCTCAACTTAGGCTTTTAGCCTGAGGTGAGGTACATAATATCTATTCCCCAAACCAGGGCCACCATTTGTAGCCACCCTCAACTTAGACTTTTAGGCTCAATCAAGGTTCACATGTTCAAGGATGGACTAGGGCCAATATTACGGTATTTCATCAAACATGGTTAAGCTAGCACGGTGTCAAGGAAGAATGAGTATATGAGAAGCTCAAAAATTTGTAACGAAGGATTCACTAGTTTATTTGGTAGGTCATTTAGGCAAGAGTGGGCTTTCTTACAGAACAAAGGCCTAAGTTCCCTTCCAAATCAACACATCACTAAACCAATGTTAGAGTAACAAGGCACGTTCTGAGTCCATACAAGATGCATGAATGCGGCAAAATAAGCTCACAACATATATGACATTGCACCCACAATCAAGTATAGACTCATAGGTCATGCTTTAAGCCTTAGCTTACTTTCACATTATCAGGACAAACTTTGCTAGATACTCAAAATGCATGAATGCCTGAATTACCACAATCTCAAAAATTTTGAGGGTACCTAATTATTAACCTCATTCAAAAAGCATTTAAAGACTATGTATACACCAACAGATAACACTACTATGAATTTACACATTATCTACACTACCTAAACATACTGGTTCAACAGAAAATTAAACATCCACAAGGAAAAAGAAACACCACAAGAAAATCTTGGGATCAAAAAGAGGGGAAGTTATGGACTCGAGGATACTCAAACTTCACCTTAATCCGTAACTTCCCACACCCCACAAAAATAGAATACTTTGTCCTTAAAATAAAAACATGTACAAAGAGAAACAAGGGTCGTACCTTAGGTTGCCTCCCAAGAAGCGCCTGATTTATTTTTGCGGCACGATGGAATATTGTTGTTTGGTACTCATGTTTTGTCAAGGTCCCACTCTTCAATTATCTTATTTCCTCCATGTCACTGATGTACAGTTTGACCCTCTGTCCATTAACCTTAAAGATTTTACCATCCCGGCTTTCTAACTCGATGGCTCCATGACTAAAAACGCACACCAACCTGAAGGGTCCCATCCATTTGGATCTGAGTTTCCCAGGAAACCACTTTAACCTAGAGTTATAAAGCAATACCATGTCTCCTGGAACAAACTTAAGATTCTCAATTTTACGATCATGCTGAATTTTCATCCTCTGTTTGTATAATGCAGAGCTCTTATATGACCGTAGTCTAAATTTATCAAGTTCATTAACCAGTATTATCCTGGAAGTTGTTGTTTCATGCCAATCCAAAATTTAGATTCTTTAACACCTATAGTGCTTTGTGCTCAAGTTCAATTGGTAGGTGACAAGCCTTTCCAAATACTAATTGATATGGAGACATTCTAATTGGTGTTTTGAAGGTTATGCGCTAAGCCCACAAGGCATCTTCCAACTTTCTCAATCAATTAGTGTGATTCACATTCATAGTCTTTGACAAGATTTGCTTTATTTCTCGATTTGATACTTCCACTTGCGCACTTGTTTGGGAATGATAAGGGGTTACCATCCGATGCCGTATACCATACCTCTCAAAGAGAGCTTTGAAAAGTCTGTTGCAAAAGTGAGAACCCCCACCACTGATAATAGCTCGAGGTGTGCCAAACCTGGAGAAAATGTTTCTTTGGAGAAAATCGGTTACACTCTTACCTTCATTGTTTGGTAATATGATGGCCTCTACCCATTTAGAGACATAATCAACCATGACTAGGATATATGTATTCCCATAATAGCTAACAAAGGGTCCCATGAAGTCTTTACCCCAAATATCAAACAACTCGATCACCAAAATAGGAGTAAGAGGGAGTTCTTGCCTTCACAAAACTCCACCCTCTCTTTGGCATCTGTCACAAGCCTTGACATAATCATGAGCATCCTGGTGCAGAGATGGCCAATAATAGCCACACTGTAGTACCTTATAGGCAATTCGATCTCTACTATGATGGCTACCCACCAATGATGAGTGGCAAGCTTTGAGAATGCTCATTATTTGTACCTTTAGAACACATCTATAGATGATCCCATCAGCACAATACGGAACAGATATGGTTCATCCTTAAAGAATTCTTCACATCATGCATGAACTTGTGATGTTGGTGGGTATTCAAGTCAAGCGACACTATATCACTCACCAAATAATTAGCATAATCTGCGAACCAGGGTATGAGATCATGTGAGGCTGCCAACACTCTCTCATCGGGGAAAGAGTCATTGATATCAAGCCCATCATCAAATTTTACCATAATTTCATCTTCTAATCTTGAAAGATGGTTTGCTATTTGATTTTTGGAGCCTTTTCTGTCAATCACATCAAAGTTGAATTCTTGCAAGAAAAGCACCTATCTGATCAGTCTCGATTTTGCATCCTTTTTCGCTATCAAATATTTGAGGTGTTGCATAGTCCATGTGCACTATTACTTTAGCTCCCAATAGGCATGACCAAAATTTTTCAAAGGTAAAAATAAGGTCAAGCAATTCTTGCTCAGTGACTGTGTAATTCTTCTGAGCCACATTAAGTGCCTTGCTAGCAAAATAGATAGGATGCAGAATCTTCTCCCTGCGTTGCCCTAATACTACACCTAATGCAACACCACTTGCATCACACATTAGTTCAAAGGGTTTTGACCAATCTAGATCCACAATCTCTCCAATTCTTCAAAGGCCTGCATGCATGCATCATCGAACACAAATTTGGCATCCTTCTCCAATAACTTGCACAAGGGTTGTGAGATTTTCAAAAAACCCTATATAAAATGGAGGTAGAATCCTGCGTGGCCCAAGAAACTCTAGATACCTTTCATAGAAATCGGTGGTGGGAATTTTTTGATAACCATAATTTTTGCTTTGTTTTTATGACCAAGCACAATACCTTCCTTGACCATAAAGTGGCATTTCTCCCAATTTAACACCAAATAATTCTCAACACACCTTTGTAATACATCACGCAAATGTAATAGACATTCTTCAAAAGATTTACTAACCACACTAAAATCATCCATGAATACCACAATAGTGTTTTCTACCATGTTTGAGAAAATGGACATCATGCATATTTGAAATATTGCTGAAATGTTACATAACCCAAATGGCATTCTCTTAAATGTAGAGCTGCCATACGGGCATGTAAAATTGGTCTTCTCTTGACCTTTAGGTGCAATGATAACTTGATTATCCCTGGAATAACCATCAAGGAAATAGTACAAACCCTTCTCTGCGAGTTTGTTAAGCATTTGATCCATGAATGGCATGGGAAAATGATCTTTCTCCGTAGAATCATTCAACTTTCAATAGTCCATGCACACTCTCCATCCACTAAGTGGTCTCATGGGAATTAACTCATTTTTTTCATTCGACACCACAGTGATACCTCTTTTCTTCGGGACACATTGCACAGGGCTCACTCATTCACTGTCTGTAATATGGTAGATCACCCTTGCATCTAACCACTTAATGATTTCTTTCTGACCTACTTCCTCTATTGGAGGATTAACCATTTTCGATGTTCGATACTTGGTTTATAATCTTTGACTAGTTGAATCTTCTTCATGCATAGCCCAGGAGGTATGCCAATGATATTTGTAATTGTCTATCCAATGGCCCTTTTGAATTGCTTGAGAACTGCCACAAGCGCCTCTGCCTGTGCTTCACTTAAATCAGCTACAATTATGACAGGTAATATAATGTTTTCTCCCAAGTATGCATATTTGAGATATGTTGGTAATGCCTTCAACTCTAACTCAGGTGGGACTTCTACAGACAACTTAGGGGGTAGAGTTTCCCTATTGCTCAAATCCAACTCCAGCCTAGCCTATCATCTGGATCCAAATGACACGCTGAGAGCATGTACTGTTTCTTCATAATTAGGGATGCTTTCACCATTAAAATTCATCAAAATAGCTACCAAAGTTCAACTCCTAGGCTCAACTCAACTAGGATCTCTACTTTATCATCCTCACTCATTTTAGTCATTGAGACGACCTGAAACTCGCAACTCCTTTTATCTTGTTGGCCCACTTGAAATACAATTGCCTCTTTACCAAACTTGAAAGTAATCAAACTCTTTTCCATATCAACTAACGCTTTACCTATGGCTAAGAAAGGTCTTCCCAAGATGATAGGAACTGCAAAACCAACTTCACAGTTAAGTATAACAAAATTTATAGGAAATATAAATTTATCTATCTTGACCAACACATCATAAAGTATCCCCATGGGCTTCTTGACTTTTCTATTTGCCATTAACAACCGCATCTTGGTAGGAACAAGGTTGCCCAAACTGAGCTGTCTGAATATGGCAAGAGGCATTAAGTTAATGTTGGCTCCCAACTCACATAGTGCTCTAGCAAATGCAAGTTCCCCAACTGTGAAAGGTATGGTAAATGTACCCGGATCTTCATGCTTCTGCACCAAAGACTTTGTGGTGATGGCACCATAATGTTGAAATTTTCAGGTGAGTCTTGGTTAACTTTTTGCTTCTTGTTGACCAGATCTTTCATCCATTTAGCATATCACGGCATCCTTTCAAGAGCTTCAGCTAAGGGGATGTCCGCTCTGATAAGGGGTCTTAAATAACATAAGAAAAAGCTTCACCAACTGCTTTATCCACAAGAATGGCTAACAACTTCTTAAGCAATGCCAAGAATTGTTCAAACTTACTTTCCTTTTTTCTCTTCCCAAGTCTTTGAGGAAAAAACGGTGGGGGCCTTGGAAAGGTTTTATATTTCTTTGGTTGCTCTTTTGTGTTGTGTGCTTTGGTCTTCTCATCTACCCTCTTCTTGTGGCTTCCATCCATAACCGTTGTCATAGGGGGATCTACAATGCTTTTGCCACTTCGAGTCATGACTGCCATGCAATGCCCATCATTCTTTGAGTTTTGAACCATACTGCTTGGTAGGGTGCCCTTTTGGCATTGATTCAATTGAGAAGAGATTTGCCCAAATTGTTGTTCCAATTATTTAATAGCTATGGAGTGAGACTCTATCTTTTGATTTATGCTTGAATGTTCAATTTCATTCCCTTCAATGTCTTATCTTAAGGATCAGCTCTTTTCAACAACTTGTCAAATATCTCTTCAAGCGTCAAAGTACTTGGTTCGGCATCACGATTGTGGGGTGGCACATAAGGACCATTTCTATAGCTATATCTTCTACCCCATTCAGCATATAACACTCTCTCTGTTTCATAGTAACCACCTCGATTATCTCTATAGGCACCATCGCTATTGTAGTTTTGACCTTGATTCTCGGGACCTTGCCTCCAATAGTCCGAGTTGGACCTTTGGGTGTTGTTCTGAAAACCCGCCACTTGGTTACTCATGAAACAAGCATCTTTATCAATAAAAGGATCTTCATACGTGGGATCCTTTAGTGGTTGGTGAGTGACCGCTTGGACACTTGCTTGGTTTTGCTACAAGACCAAGTCTATACTTGTGCGAAGTTGAGCAAGTTGCTCCATGATTTCTTCATTGACCTTTGCTTGCTCATTGTTGGTGTTGACCGCACAAAAAGTCTTCATTGAACCTCACTCTCATTGACCCCAAGCTCTATTAGTTTTAACCACTTTCTCCATTCTCGTGGCTATCAATGCAAAAGGTTGGTCAAACAATATGTCTCCTATGATTGTGTCAGCACAAGCTTGACTATTATCGTCAAGCACCCAATAGAAAACCTCAACCAAAGCATCATCAACAATCTTGTGATTAGGGACCATCCTCAAGCATTTTGTGAATCTTTCCCATGTGCTACTAATAGAGTCGCCTGACAATTGCTCAAGATTATTTATTTGATATTTGAGCTTTAACTTGTTTGATCTTGGGAAATATCTTTATAGAAACACTCTCTGAAGCTCTACCCAACTTGTTATTGTACAGGAGGAAGCTCAGATAACAACACAACTGCATTACTAGTGAATGACAGTGGAAACACTTGCAAACCAATGACACCAAGAGAAAGATTTTATGTCCCCATGACACTCTTGTAGACAAAAACCATATTATGGAGATGATAGTGGGGACCTTATGAAGGTAGTACTGTGAATAACCCACGGTTTTGGAGCATTTGATGTAACCCACTCGACACCGAGAACTTAGCTTCTACCGGTAATGGAGGCAACCCTATAGCGCCAGTAATATCTAGGGCCATAGGGTTCAAATGATATTGGTTCCAACTATAAGCGTTCTCGTTGAAGTCCCTAAGTTATGGCCTATCATCCCTCGGAGGTGGATTTTCTTCTCTCCCCGTATCATCATTCATATTTATTTCTTCCTCAACCTCGATATCCTTATTCAGTTGACCCATTCTTCTGAAAAGTCGATGGATCTCCAAATTAATAGGAGCTAACAGAGTGCCTTAGCTCCTTTTGTTAGGAATACAACCTAGTACACCTGCAAATAGAATCAAACAACAGAAATAAAAATAAAATTAAAATATAAGAAAATTTAGAAATCAATACTTGAACTAATTAATAGTGAATAACAAGTCAAAACCTAGTCGTATCCCCCAACAACGGTGCCATAATTTTTTATCATGTTCATGCTCCAATAAGAAAGCGGTCACTATCAGCAATTAACCTAACCAAATATTAGGGTCAAATCCACAAGGAATACGAGGCTTGACTATAAATCTTCACTATCAATCGTTTTGAGTATCTATAACTAAAATATCTAAACAGGATTTTTTTTGTGATTTAAAAACAAAAGTAAAATAAACACTAGACTATGATGCAAGGAAACACTCAATTTTAGGGACAACTTGGGAATTGTGTTCCCCAAGGTTCGTTGACTTGATTACCCTAGACAATATAACTACAATCGAAAATTCGCATGCAGGATAGTAACTTTGGTTTTTCTAACCCTCTTGTGAAGGTGAAAGTCAAATTTCACCATGGCACGTAGTCGGCAACCATTGTGTGCCAACTAACTATTACCCATTATCCTAGTCAACTTCCCCTTGGTCAGGTTTGGTTGATTAGACGAGAACTTATCAATCGAATTCTGTTGTCTACTTCCCTTTTCCTATACTTCACTACCTTGTTCAGGATCATGATAGTAGGTGTGATTTGGTATTGGCCACCACTAAACAACAATCAAAATGAAGGGAAATAAATAATACATGCAAAACCCCAACCATAGAAATGCAATAAATCTAGGTCATCTCAAGTCAACTACCTATAGTTCCCACAACCCCAAGTTGTGGGTGCCAAGCTACTCATGGCTAAAGCAAAACCAATAAAAATGTAAAAACAAGACATAGTTGAGATTTTTACCCAAAGTAATGGAGAATAATAGCACCATAAGTTGCAAACCACAAGCTTCATAGATTGAGAATGAATATAATGTAGAATTTGCAATCCCCAAAAGTGGGTTTTCCAAGAAAAAAATGAACATCTACACTAAAATCTTAAAATATTCTTAAGAGAATATTCAAAGGCACATTCAATGTTCACTATCTGGAATCTCTCTAAAATAAACTCTAACTTAAAGTATTTATAGTAGTTACAAATTTAATCCTAAAAATTACACAGAAAAGACAACTGGCAGTTGGTATGCCTCACAGGTATGACTCATAGGGTGACCTACGAGTCATAATCAGGGTCTCGTATCAGGTTCTTGGCATTTTAGACTCATCTGATATGACCCACTAGTATGAGTCGTTGCTTGGGCTATGACACGTATGTTCCTCTCGTAGACTAGGCCTTCAGTTTTTTGGTCTAAGATTTTGACTCTCTGTTTCGTACTATGAGTCTACCTATACGAGTCATAGTGAGACCAACGACTCGTGGGATGGCCTCGTAGAGATGACCTCCACTTAGCAGATTTCTGATTTTTTGGTATATCATTCTTGCTATGAAATCACCATACGACTCGTAGGTGAGCTCATATGTCTTGTGCTTAAGCAAAATCCGCAATTTTCCTCCAAAATCATGTCAACCTACCTTTTGTGCTATAACAACATGAAAACACATGAAAACTATAAAATGTCGCATTAAGAACTCACAAAATCTCTTGTTTTAGGCATCAAATGTGTTGTATTTTGACAACACATCAATTTCTTGCAGGGATTTCTTATTCTTCTCTTCATCATTATAAGTGTTTAATTATGTTATTGTAACACCCCACACCTTACACTACTAGTACAAGTTAAATGAAACATGACATGGTTTGGTCAAACTAGCGCTAATTT
>JAOTQJ010000111.1:8947663-8967520 GCA_025642045.1 Solanum sejunctum | reverse complement strand
TAGCTTCTGACTTGTCCTTCTTATAGATAGCTTTAAGCTTTATCTTTTCTTTTTTATCCCTACACAATAACCACTCTGTGTACGCGACCTTCTTATCAGTCACTTTATCCTGAACTTCATCATTCTACCACCAATCATCCTACCGTCCACCCGAGGTCCCTCTCAAAACCCCGAGCACCTCTGCAGCTCCTTTCGAATGAACCCAGCAGTCAAGTTCCATATTTTGTTCACATCACCTTCACTCCTCTATCACCTTCACATATTATGTTCTATACAGGTAATATGATTTACAAGCACATTTTACTTCAAGTATTGATCATGCATGCTATATTGATACTATATTTATCCATTCCTTATGATTATGTATTTTGACTATGTTGGCTTATGTTTTGTTGTATTGCATCCTACATACATAGTATATTTGAACGTTCTAACACATACTCTATGCCTACATGATGTTACCATGTAGGAACCGAAACACCTCTTGATCATCCTCCACATGGCTAGTTTGGTGCTTTGAAAATAAGCATTGGTGAGTCCTCAAGTTCGAGGACACTACCTATGCTACTCTTGCCATTTTTATATTTCTTTATGTTGAACATTTGATATTATGAGGGTGAGTCCGGAGAGTGTCTTGGAACCCGTGCTATTCCATGTTAGAGGTGTTGTTGAATAATTGATGTATTTATACTATAAGTTTGACTTTTGAATGTTTTATGACTATCAAAGATTTTCCTTAGTCTTATCTCCCTTATTTATATCTTTTGTTGTTGTTATTTTGCTTCTGCGACTAAGAATGTGTGATTGATATGCTAAGAGGCTTATTTGGGATTCGTTTGGGTTCCCCGTTCATCGTATCATGTCTAGGCCCTAGGTTTGGGTCATAACAAAATTAGTCTCAAAGTACTAGGTTGTTAATGGTCCTCGGAATCCAACACACTGTATTAATTAGAGTCTCATTCATGGTTGTGAAGCGCGTCACAACTATGGATGGGAGGCTATGAAGCATTTTAGGAAATGTTTCACTTTTTCATGCTCCATATGCTTTAGATGTGAGTATAAGGCTTCTCCCCTAACAATTGCTTTTTTTTTTGTTTAAGATCATGCCAATTCCAAGAGGAAGACTAAGGAGAGCCCACACACTCGAGGAGCAACCGGCCCCTCCCGCTCCTCAAGATCCTCAAGGTGGAAGGGTGGCCTAAGATGTGTTCCGGGATGCTGTTATCGTGTTAGCTCATGCTATTACCAACCAAATTCATCAAGGGCCCAAGCCCGTCATGCTCCCACTCTAGCTTCTAGGGTGAGGGATTTCACTAGAATAAACCCACTGGAGTTCCATGGATCCAAGATGGATGATGATCCACAATAGTTCATCAACGAGGTGTATAAAGTGTTATCTATCATGGGGCTCAACTCGGAGGAAAAGAAGGTGTTGGTGGCCTACCAATACAAAGGGGTGGCCCAAATTTGGTTTACACAATGGAAGTTGGAGAGGAGAGATAATGATGCTATTCTTTGGGAGGAGTTCAAAGCCGTATTCCTCAATCGGTTCCTTCATATCGAGCTAAGGGAGGCTAAAATAATGGAGTTTATGAACCTTAAGCAAGGTTCCATGAGTGTGAGAGAGTATGTCGGGTGTGTTCGACTTGGTTAATGAGGAGTGTCGTACCACCATGCTAATAGGTGATATGGATTTATCCTACCTCATTTCATATGCCGAACAACTAGAGGGGGGAAAGCTTAGAAAGAGAAGAAGTGGCCAGACTAAGAGGGTTCATTTTGAAGGTGGATTCTAAAATTCCAAGGATAGCCTATTTCCTCAAGGCCACAAGTTTCAAGGACAAGGGTATTTCAATATTCCTAATAGGAGGTTTGCTAATGAAAGTCCAAGATTCCAAGGTGGTGGTGATGTGGTGCCAAAGGTGTGATAGGAACCATAATAGCCCATGTTTGAAGAACTCTAATGCTTTTTATGGTTGTGGTAAAGTGGGTCATAAGTGATTGATTGTCCCTATACTCAAAACAAAGTTAAAGATGGTCGTCCACAAGGCCAAGGTGCAAATGCGGGTCAAAAGGGAAGAGGAGGCCAACAAGAGGGTGCTCCAAGGCAAAATAGATTCAATACTCTTCAAGGGAGACAAAAGGTGGATGAGGTGCCTGATGTCATCACCAGTATGTTAAAGGTTTTTGATTTTAATATGTATGTTTTGATAGACCTAGGTATCACTCTTTCTTTTATTACTTCCTTTGTTTCCAAAAAAAGTTTCATGTTAGTCCCGAATTATTGTGTGAACCTTATGAAGTGTCTATATCTATTGGTGAGTTCATTATTGTCAAAAGAGTCTACAGAAATTATCCCGTGTTCATTTTGCATAAAATTTTGCTTTGTGATTTTGTTGAGTTAGATATGGTGGATTTTGATGTCATTCTTGGGATGGTTAGTTGTATGCATATGTGAAAAGACTCCAAAAAGTGTCTGAAAATGTATCTTGGAAGTGTCTAGAATCGTAATATCTATATATCTAAAAATTCATTCGTTATTTCAAAAATTCAACTTTATATTCTTGTTTAAGGGGGTCAAATTGAGTGAAAAATTGGTTTAACATAAATTTTAGAGCAACTATATCAAAATTCAAAAATTGCAAAAACATGATTTAGAAGGGTCAACTTTAAAGGAGCATATGTCTTAGCACATAAAGACCTAGGTGGTATACAACCTACCAAATTAAAGCTCTTTGAATTATCTTTCCAACGCACTTATCTACAGCTCATTCCAAGTTCGAATGAAGAATATATGCCCATTTTCATAGAACTCATTTGTGCAGAGATGCAAATGCCAGTAAGTAATCTGTGTCACGGATCAGTGTTATTTTCATCCTATTTTTTTTATTTTGGTCCAAGACTTTCAAATCTTTAGTCTAGGGATTTCCTTACTTGAAATTACCTACACTTATCCTTGTTTCACCTTCATATCATCCTAAACATTCCTCAATACTCACTCGAACATTTAGACTAATATTTATCTCAAGATTCAAGTCTCAAAACCCTTATCTGGATCTAAAGAATCCCTTCAAGATGCAAGTCTCCATTAAAGTCTTCTTCAAGAAATTCTTCAAGGTCAAGGTATGTGATGTTGAACCATTGGGTCCTTCCACTTATGGTGTCTAAGCCTCTTTTTTTACTTAAAATGCTTGCTTTAAATGTTGATTTACTTATGGGTGTTGATTACTATAAATTTCACTGCATAGTAATTTGGGATTTATGAGAGTATGATTGTTTTAGCATGTTTTGAGCTATAAATCTTGGATCTAATGTAAGATTTGATGAGGCATTTTGATGTATATTGCTTGAGGGTGTTGCAAGATGTTGATTGATAGTTTACAATGGATTTTCTTGCATCATTTTACTCTTGAATTACATGGTTTTACACTAGCATTGCACACCCTCCAAATGTTTGATAAAATGCCTTTTCAAGGATTCTTTAAGTTTTGATGATCTATTGGTTGAGTTATGATTGATGTGATCCTATGATGATTATGAGCTTTCTAAAGATGTGCTTAAGTCATGAAAATGTAGATAATGTTGTTTGGCTGGATTTAGCCCCTTTCTAAGATTATGCCTCTTGTGAGCCTTTGATGTTAATGTTAACGCAAAGGATAATGTTGATGATGACCCATTCTTATGATTGAAGTTAGGCTCACCATTTGAGGTCAATTATGTTAAAAGCTACTCATGCCATGTCTCTATGTTTATTACAAGTTGTTAAATTATGATTATCTTATATATATTATGTGGGATTAGTCTTAGCACAGAGTGGAATAGAGGTGATTTCCCAAGTCCTAGAACTATGCGCCACCATAGGCAAAGGGATTAGAGGCGAGTTCACAAATCTTTAAGAGGCGAGTACCCTAAATATGAGAGTTTGAGGCTAGTACCGAGTCCGATCTTATGGCGAGTGCCCGAGTCTAAGAACTAGAGGTGAGTAGCCAGTTCATAAAAGGCTTAGTGGATCCACTTAGGAATTAGGAGGTTTACCTTGGCAAGTAAGTCCTCCCTTTCTTCTGGTGCAGGATTGACATCGAGATTCCGAGTAGTAGCTGGCTTGGTCTTATGTTATGTCGGTAAAGGTCTCGTCCCACACTTATGTATTATAATCTATATAAGTTGAATGAGTTGTAAGCATGTTTTACTTCACGCATCATGCATACATGTGATATTGATATTATCCTATTCATTACTTATTATTATTATTATTATGCATTTTGATTATGATACCTATATCTTGTTGCATTGCATTCCACATACTTAATATATTCAAATACACTAACGTATACTTTATGCCTACATGATATTACTATGTAGGAACCTGAGCTCCTATTGATTCTTTTCGTGGCTAGGCAGATTTTTCAAGTTAGCCTTTTGTGAGTCCTTCATTCGGGGACAATGACTATTCTCTTATGTTATATATTAAGACTCTTCTTTATTTATTATATACTTATGACCATGAGGGTGAGCCTGGTTGCATTGTCTAGGTCCCCGCTAAGTATCTATATTTAGAGGTGTTATTTGACAAGTTATGTATTATGTTTGAGCTTTGACTCATCTATGTTATTTAAGTATTAAACTCTCTCTCTCCCTTAGTCCCAATTCCCCCTGTTCATATTTCTTATATGTTTTATATTGCTTCAGTGACCAAGGATGTGTAGTGATATGCTATGAGACTTGTTTGGGATTCCTTCGGTTCCCCATTTATCGGTCACGTCTAGGCCCTAGGCTTGGGTCGTAAAAAAGATAGTATGAAAGCACTAGGTTGATAGATCCCCAGAGTCCAACACCTCACGTCGATTAGAGTCTTATTCATGGTTGTGTTGTGCACCACAACTATGAGTAGGAGGCTCTGAGATGTTTTAGGAAATATTTTTCTTTTTCATGGTCTATCTCGTGCTTTAGTAGAGAGATAGGGATTTCCTCTATAACAAATGTTCTTTTCTCTTCTAGTTGATTATGCCACTTCGAAGAGGACAACAAAGGAAGGTAAGTTGTAGGTTTTGATATTGATAGATCCAAGTTTCACTATTTCTTTCATTATTACTTTTGGTTGCTAGTAGGCTTCTTGTATGTCCCGAGTTGTGATGTGAACCTTTGGTGTTTACATCTTGGTTGGGTATATTGTTCTTAGAAAGTTCATAGGTATTGATCCAGATTTGTATTGCATTAGGTCTTTCCTTGTGGCTTGTTGGAGTTGGTATGGTGGATTTTGATATCATGTTATGGATAAAATAGTTGCTTGCATATTGTGTCTTCATGGATGGTAGGACCCATATAATTAGATCTTGATTCCCTAATGAACCCATTTGTGAGTGGAAGAGTCATGATGTGGTCAACTGATAGTAAGGGGTAGGTCAATTTCATGTCTTAAGCTACAATTGATTTATAAGGGGTTGCATTTATCATCTTGTGAGAACTGGAGGTATTGAACCTAAGTTGTTTTGTTTATAGAATTGTTGGTGGTGGTAGATGAGGCCTTGAATGTCCCTTTCTGATATTTTAAAATTGGGGTAGTCTCTTTTGATTTTACTAGTGCACCAGTTATGCCTATAAGTCTATGATTAGGATCTTTAGTCCCTACTCTATTAGGCTCATGGTGGTTGGTGATGATATGATGGCTTGTTTCCCTAATAAGGTATTGCATGTGAGTCATATGAGGGCAGTACTATAAAGTTTAAGGAAGAAAGTTGGATGCTAAATAGGATAAGTGGGAGTTTGGTTGTAAGAATTTTCCTTCCTAGGTCGTGTGGTGCCAGGTGATGGTATTAAAGTAGACCCTAGTAAGATGAAGGTGATTAGAGATTGGCCTAGACCTTTGAACCTATTGGATATTTGGAGCTTCTTGGGCTTAGCTGGCTAATACCAGAGTTTGTGAATAGGTTATCTTCTATTACTTCTCCTATGACTTAGTTGACCCTAAGTAAGGACAATATTGTGATCGATGTTTTGAGTAGGGTGATTTGATAGGTCCAGGAGTTGTTATCTCTTGTGTGATTTCTTTGTGCTAATAGAATTCATGAGTGTAGAACTTGTAAGGTTGTAATATGATGGTTGAGGATGGTCAACTATAATGGGTTAGTCACTTCTCTAAGGTTAATTTGAGGTTTGAGTTTTATTCCCAAGTGTGGATGAGGGTAGGTAATATCCCTAAGTGTCCTTTCGAATTAGGAAGGAGCATTTCGAATATTGGTGGAGTTGTTGGTTGACTTATGCACTGGCTATGTTTATGGGTCTCATGAATAGGGTCTTAAAACCCTACCTTGGCATGTTTGCGGTGGTCACTTATAATGAAGTATTGATTTATTTAAATCTTGTACATTATTTGGGGGTGGTATTGCAAGTCTTGGAGGATGAGAGGCTATTTGCTAGATATGATAGGCGTGCATTGCGGATAACAAGAAGATGGTTAGAATTCTTTAAGAATTATGGTATGAGTGTGCATTAGTTTCTCTGGTAGGGTTAGTATTATGATTGGTGCTCTAAGTAGTCTAATGTGTATGGATAATGATGGCAAGGAGGAGACTAGTAGGGTCTATCATTTGGCTAGACTGAGGGATTAGGTTGGAGGAAGTTGAGCATGGTGATGTAGTATTCTTGATTGTTCCAAATCTTTTTTGGTTGGAGAGGTCTAGATTAAGCAAGGTCTTGATACCGTCTAATTAGGGTTGGACGTTGTGGGTGAAGAGATGGTACAGTGGAGGTTGTCTCCCAAGTGTTAGATGGTGGCTCGTGGCAGCAAGTGGAATAGGTGTGATTAAGGTTGACAAATGAGTTATGGTTGTGATGTCCTTTTAGAGTGTAGAAGAAGTTGGTAAAGTTGCATATGAATAGGATTTGCCTAGGGATATGGTTATGGTTTGTTCAGTTCTTCATGTTTCTAGGTTGAGGAGATGTGTTGGTGGCTCTAATAATATAGAACTCTAGAGATTATGGGTGATGTGCAGGATAAGTTGGCTTAGAAAGAGGTCCCGGTGGAGGTGTTGGATGGATGAGTGGAGAAGTTGATTGATGGGGATATAGTGTTTGTCAAGGCCCTTTGGAAGAGTAGTCTATTCATATGTGTTTCTCGGGGAGCCGATATAGGTATGGAGGAGCAATATTCGTATTTCTTTCATTCTATTCAAGCTTATGGTGACATGTCAAGTCCTTTCTATGATTCCAAGTCTTATATTTTAGCCCTCATGTCATTCATATGCATTCATGTTTAGGTTGGCAAGTTTATGATGATTTTACCCTTATGTTGAGATTTTGAAAATGATTTTTTAAATGTAATGTTGCATTCTTATTGGGACTAATTTCTTCATGATCACTCTTCTTATGTACGTTTCTTTGACATTCAGGGATGAATTTTTCCAAGGGCGAGATATTGAAACAACCAAAAAAGTGCCCGAAAATATGCTTCAAAAGTGCCCAGAATCGTAATTTTCAAATATCTTAAAGTTTGTTCATTATTTCAAAAATTTGACATCATATACTTGTTTAGGGAGATCAAATTGAGTGGAAAATAGGTCTAACCCGAATTTTAGAGCAACCGTATCAAAATTTGAAAATCACAAAAATGTGATTTAGGAGGGTAACATTTAAAGGGGCATATCTCTTAGCACAGAGAGAACTAGGTGTCCCACAACCTACCAAATTAAAGCTCTTTGAACAACTTTCCAAAGCACTTGGTTTCACCTCATTCCGAGTTTGGATGAAGAATTTATGCTAATTTTCGTAAAACTAATTTGTGCAAAAATGCAAATGCCAGTAAGTATTCCGCGACATGGATTAGTATTATTTTGGTCCTAATTTTTTTTATTTCAGTCCATGACTCTCAAGTCTTGGGCCTAAGTGTTCCCATACTTGAAAATACTTATACTTAGTCTCATTGCACCTTCATATCATCATAAACCTTCCCTAATACTCACTCAAACACTTAAACTAATATTTCTCTCAAGATTCAAGTCCCAAACGCCTCATCCAGATCTAAGGAATTCCTTCAAGCTTCAAGTCTCCGTCAAAGTCTTCTTCAAGAAATTCTTTAAGGTTAAGGTATGTAGTGTTGAACCATTGGGTTCTTCCACCCATGGTGCCTAAACCTCCTTTATTACTTAAATTGTATGATTTAAATATTGATTTACTTATGGGTCTTGATTGTTATAAATTTCATTGCACAGTGATTTGGGGTTTATGAGAGTATGATTGTTTTAGCATGTTTTGAGCTATAAATCTTTGATGTAATATAAGATTTGATGAAGGGTTTTGATGTATATTACTTTAGGATGTTGCAAGGTATTGATTGATAGTTGTACAATGGATTTTCTTGCATGATTTCACTCTTGAATTGCATGATTTTACACTAGCATTACATAATCTCCAAGTGTTTGATAAAATGACTTTTTAAGGATTCTTTAAGTTTTAATGATCTATTGGTTGAGTTATGATTGATGTGATCTTACGATGCTTATGAGATTTCTAAGATGTGTTTAAGTCATGAAAATGTTGATGATGTTGTAGGGTCGGATTAATCCCCCTTTTTAAGATTATGCCTCTTGTGAGCCTTTGATGTTAATGTTAATGCAAAGGATAATGTTGATGATGACTTATTCTTATGATTGAAGTTAGGCTCACCATTTGAGGTCAATGATGTTAAGAGTTACTCATGCCATGTCTCTATTTTATTGCAAATTATTAAAGTGTGATTATCTTATATACATTTCATGGGATTAGACTTAGTACCGAGTGGACTAAAGGCAAGTCCCCAAGTTCTAGAACTACGTACCACCATAGGTAAAGGGGTTAGAGGTGAGTCCCCAAATCTCTAAGATACGAGTACCCTAAATATGAGGGCTTGAGGCGAGGACCCAAGTCCGGGCTTGTGGCGAGTATCCGAGTCCAAGAACTAGAGGCGAGTACCCAATTCACAAAAGGCTTAGTGGATCCACTTAGGCATTAGGAGGTATACCTTGGCAAGTAACTTCCCCCTTTCTTCCGATCTAGGGTTGAAATCGAGATTTCAAGTTGTACTTCGCTTAGTCTTATGTTATGTCCATTGAGGCCTCTTCCCATACTTATGTATTATGATCTATATGAGTTGAATGAATTGTAAGCATGTTTTATTTCACGCATCATGCATATATGTCATATTAGTATTATGTTATTCATTGCTTATTATTATTATTATGCATTTTGATTATGATGTCTATCTCTTGTTGTATTGCATCCCACATTCTTACTGCATTCAAATGTACTTACACATACTCTATGCCAACATGATATTACCATGTAGGAACCTAAGCTCTTATTGATTCTTCTTATGGCTAGACGGATTATTCAAGTTAGCCTTTGGTGAGTCTTCCATTTTGGGGATAATGACTATTCTCTTATGTTATATATTAAGACTCTCTTTCATTTATTGTATACTTATGACCACAAGGGTGAGCCCAGTTACTTTGTCTTGGCCCCTGCTAAGTATCTATGTTTAGAGGTATTATTGGACAAGTTATGTATTGTATTTGAGCTTTGACTCACCTATGTTATTTAAGTATTAAACTCTCTATCTCCCTTAGTCCCAATTCCCCTTGTTCATGTTTTTTATGTTATATTATATTGCTTTCGCAACTAAGGATATGTAATTATATGTTATGAGGCTTGTTTGGGATTCCTTCGGGCTCTCTATTTGCCAGTCATATCTAGGACCTAGGCTTGAGTCATGACATTATTATTCTTCTATTGATTGTAGAACCCATAGGCTTAAATTCCGACTCCCTAATGAACCTATCCTTTAGTAGAAAAGTCGTGATGTGGTGGTCAAGGGTAGATTCATTTCTTTTCTTAAAGCTCAAAAGTTAATTTCTAATGGTAGTCTCTATTATCTTGTGAGAGTTAGAGATATTGAGTCCAAAGTCCATCCTATTAAGTCAATTCTGGTGGTTAATGATTTTCTTGATGTCTTTCCCAATGAGCTTCCCGGTGTTCTTCCCAAAAGGGAAATAGACTTTGGTATAGACCTCCTTCCTAATACTCAACCCATTTCTATATTCCCCCTTACCATATGACCTCGGTAGGGTTGAAGGAGTTGAAGGAGCAATTGAGGGATTTATTGAAAAAGGGTTTCATAAGGCTTAGTAAGTCACCTTGGGGTGCACCAGTGTTATTTGTGAGGAATAAAGATGGTTCTCTTAGAATTTGCATTGATTATCGACAACTTAATAGAGTTACTATAAAGAACAAGTACCCTCTACCAAGGATTGATGACCTTTTTGATCAACTTCAGGGGTCTAGTCACTTTTCTAAGCTTGATGTTTAGTTCAGGTATCACCAAGTGAAAGTAAAGGAGTGTGACATTCCCAAAATGGTCTTCGGGACTAGGTATGAGCACTATGAGTTTGTGGTTATATCCTTTGGATTGACTAATGGACCAGCTATATTCATGGATCTCATGAATAGGGTCTTTAAATCTTACCTTGATTTGTTTGTGGTAGTTTTTATTGATGATATCTTGATTTATTCCCATAGTGAGGAGGAGCATATGAAATAGTGAGGAGGAACATGTGGATCACTTGAAAGTGGTGTTGGAAATCTTGAGGGAGGAGAAATTGTATGCTAAGTATGAAAAATGTGAGTTTTGTTTGAAAGAGCTTGCTTTTATATGGCATGTGGTATCAGGTTATGGTATTAAGGTAGATCCTAAGAAAACAAAGATGATTAGAAATTGGTCTAGACCTTTAACTCCATCGAACATTAGAAGTTTCTTGGGTTTGGCGGGTTTTTATTGGAGGTTTATGAATGAATTCTCTTAGATTGCTTCTCTTATGACTAAGTTGACACAAAAGAAGACAAAATTCATGTGGACCAATGAATGTGAGAAGAGCTTCCAAACTTTGAAAGATAAGCTAGTCTCCGCTCCTATCTTGTCTCTGCCGGAAGGGTTGGAGGATTCATTGTATATTGTGATGCCTTAAGAATTGGTTTGGGTGAGTTTTGATGCAAAGTGGTAAGGTGATAGCATATGCCTCTAGACAACATAAGGTGCATGAGAAGAATTATTCCACTGTGATCTTGAATTGGCAGTCGTGGTATTTGCTTTGAAAATTTAGCTTCACTACTTGTATGGGGTTAGTTGATGTGTACACCAACCACAAGAGTCTCCAATATATGTACACCCTAAAAAATCTTAATTTGAGACAAAGAAGGTGGTTAGATCTCCTTAAAGATTATGATATGAGTGTGCATTATCACCCGGCAAAGCTAATATTGTGGTCAATGCTTTAAGCAGGGTGTCTATGGTAGTCTAGTTCATGTTGATGATGGTGGCAAAGAGATGGCTACAGAGGTTCACCGGTTGGCTAGATTGGGGGTTAGGTTGGATGAAGTTGACAATGGTGGTGTAGTGGTTGTTGATGGCTCTAAATCTTCCTTGATTGAGGAGGTAAAGGCAAAATAAGATCTTGACCCCACCTTACAAGAGTCGAAGGCCTTGGTGAGAGATGGTAAAGTAGAGGTTTTCTCCCAATGGAGAGATAGTGCCCTTAGGTACCAAGGTAGATTATGTGTGCTAAATGTGGGTGATTTGAAAGAATCGATCTTGAAGGAGGCCCATAATTCATCCTATTCCATTCACTCCAGTTCTATAAAGATGTATAGAGACTTGAAGAAAGTGTATTGGTGGGGTGGTATGAAGAGAGGCATTGCCAAGTTCAAATTTAGATATTACAATTGCCAACAAGTGAAGGCCGAATATCAAAGACCGGGTAGCCTAGCCCAAGACATAGAAATTCCCACTTGGAAGTGAGAAGAGATCAAGATAAATTTTATAGTTGGATTGCCTAAGAATAGGAACCATTTTGACTCTATTTGGGTTGTTATGGATATAATAACAAAGCTGGCTCACTTTCTACCAATCAAAACTACTTATGGTGCCAAAGATTATGCCAAGTTGTATATACATGAGTTGGTTAGATTGCATAGGGTGCTCTTGTCTATCATTTTGGATCATGGTGCTAAATTCACCTCTCACTTTTGGAGGTCCTTCCAAAGAAGTCTTGGTACCAAGGTTAAGCTTAGCATGACTTTTCACCCTCAAATGGATGGTTAAGCCGAGAGGACTATCCAAACTCTTAAAGATATAATTAAGGCTTATGTTTTGGAGTTTAAGTGTAGTTGGGATAAACATCTTCCTCTCATTGAATTTGCTTACAACAATAGCTTTCACTAAAGCATTGGAATGACTTCTTTTGAAGCTCTTTATGGTACACATTGTAGATCCTCGATTGGGTGGTTTGAAGTAGGGTAAATGGATTTGCTAGGTCCGAATTTGGTCATGGATGCCTTGGATAAGATGAGGTTGATTAGGGATAGATTGAAAACAGCCCAAAGTAGACAAAAGTCCTACTTCGATGTGAGGAAAAGAGATCTTGAGTTAAGGGTTAGTGATTGGGTTTACTTGAAAGTCTTACCTAAGAAAGGTATGGTTCGATTTGGCAAGAAAGGGAAATTAAGCCCAAGGTTTGTGGGTCCTTATATAGTTTTGAGAAGTGTGGGTAAGGTTGCTTATGAGTTGGAGTTGCCTATGGAGATAAATATGGTTCATCGGGTCTTCCATGTGTCCATGTTGAGAAAGTGTGTGGGTGATCCAAGTGCTATAGTGCCCTTGGATGTTGTGGGTGTTGTAGAAGATAGTTTTACCTATGAAGAAGTCCTGGTGGAGATTTTGGATAGACAAGTAAAGAGAATGAGAAACAAAGATGTAGCTTCCGTCAATGTTCTTTGAAGGAACTAGCAATTTGAAAGTGCCACATGGGTAGTCGAGGCGGACATGAGAAAGCATACTCAGACCTCTTCCACTCTACTCAAGCCTAAGGTACTAATTTAAGTCTCCTATATGATTTCAAGTCTTAAGTTTCAGCCCTTATATCATTTTGCATGCATTCATGTTTATGTTAACAAGTTTATGGTGATTTTTGACATGCATGTTGAGATTTTTGAAAATGATGTTTAAATGCATTTATTGAATTTATGTCGCGCTAAAATCTTCATGATTACTTCTCTTATGCATGTTTCTTTGACATTTGGGGAATGTTCCCAAGGGGGAGATATTGAAAAGCCCCAAAAATCTGCTGTAAAAATGTCCATAATCATAATTTCATACATCTCAAAATTCATGCGTGATATCAAAAATTCGACTTCATATTCTCGATCAGGGGGGAAAAAGTAAGTGGAAAACAGGTATAACTCAGGTTTTAGTGGACCCGTAGCAAAAAATAATTTTTGCTAATTTTTCTTATCCAGTGTGCATCCGTGACTCAGACTAGGCATGGAGCAATATAACCTTTCCCTTTGGGTCCACGTCGAAGACCAGACGCAGACCAGTGTGTTGATTTTTCTTTAATTTTCTTTTTTGGTCCAAGGGACTTAGGGTCATAGCCCCATGCCTACTTATGCGTGGAAATACCTATACTTAGTCATTTTTCGACTCTATATTACTCAAGACCCTCTCAAAAACCTCTGCAAGACTTAACCAAATATTTCATTCAAATTTGAAGGGTTTCAAACCTAACATTGGAACTCAAGGATCCTCTTGAAACTATAAGTTCTCTTCAAGTTCAACTCAAGAAAACCCAAGTTTGAGGTATGTGGGTTTCATCCATTGGGCCATTTCACCCATGGAGCCCAATCTTTCTTTTTATGATAATTGCATGTTTTCTAGTTGCATTATCTATAGGTATCTCTTATTATGGATTTTGATTACAAATTATATTGGTTTTTTATGAAATGTGGATTGATTATGCATATTAATCTATTCCAAGCTTATACTATGAATTGGTTTTATCTATTGAGACTATGCATATTTTGAACTATGAAACTATGATCTATTATGAGATTTGATGGTGGATTTCAAAGTATATTACATGAGGGTTTTACTTTATGTTAGTGGGTTGATTTACATTGAGTTTCCTTATATTATTTCACTTTTGAATTGCATAATTTTGAACTAGCATTGCACGCCCACCGAGTGCTTGATAAAATATCTTTACAAGGATTCTCAAGTTATGTATGATCTATTTCATGGGTTACAAGTCAAGTGACTTTATGATGATTAAGGGCTTGCATGTATGCATTGAATTCATGAAAAGTATCTATGGTGTTGTAAGTAGACCATACCTTGTTGGAGGGTAACATGCCCAATCACCTTGTTGAGGGGGTGACATACCTCAATCACCTTGTTGAGGGATGATATGCCCAATTACCATGTTGTGGGGTGGATATATCGACCACCTTATTGGGGGGTGACATGCCCAATCACCATGTTGAGGGATGGATACCTCGATCACCTTATTGGGGGTGACATGCCTAATCACTTTGTTGAGGGGTGGATACCTCAATTATTTTACAAAGGGGTGACATGTCTTCGATTCCAAGTAGTAGTTGTTTGGTCTATGATGATTATAGTCTCTTCCCATACACATATTATGATTGATACAAGTTATATGATTTACAAATATGTTTTACTTCAAGCATTAATCATGATACCATATTGATACTATATTTATCCATTGCTTATGATTATGCATTTTGACTATGTTGGCTTATGTCTTGTTGCATTGTATCCTACATAAATAGTATATTTGAACATACTAACGCATACTCTATGCCTACATGATGTTACCATATAGGAACTGGAGCACCCCTTGATCTCCTCCACGTGGCTAGTTCGGTGCTTTGGAGATAAGCTTTGGTGAGTCCTCAAGTTCGAGGACAATATCTATGCTACACTTTCCATTTTGCTATTTCTTTATGTTGAACTTTTGATATTATGAGGGTGAGCCCAGAGAGTGTCTTGGCCCCTTCTCCATTCAATGTTAGAGGTGTTGTTGGATAATTAATGTACTTATACTATGAGTTTGAGTCTTGAATGTTTTATGATTATCAAAGATTTTTCTTAGTCCCGTCTCCCTTATTTATATCTCTTATTGTTGTTATTTTGCTTCTGCTACCAAGGATGTGTGATTAATATGCTAAGAGGCTTGTTTGGGGTTCCTTCGGCTTCCCCATTCATCATGTCACATCTAGGCCCTAGGCTTGGGTCATGACAACGTATTTATAGGTTTGACTCACTCGTATTCTACCCAACTCGGTGATCAATACTACTCCCAAATATCCTCTTTGGAAGTCATCTCAAACATCATTATCTTCTTCTTCCATCAATAAATATATTTTGAAAATTTATTTACATCCTCATCAATTACTTACGCAAAATATCATTTGAACTTAATGCTTAATTTTATCAAAACTTATTTAAAACATGCATCATCTCATCAAGACTCTTTCTAAATCAGTATTTATGCTCAAAAACTCATGCTATGCAGACTCAGTAGAGTATGCTAAAAAATCATATGTGTCTAACATGCTCAGTACGAAAATCATATATGTCCAACATGCTCAGTGTGACTATCAATCTCACTTTCGAAATAATACATAAAATCAAGCATAGTCCTCAATTAGGGTTCATTTGAATGAAGATATGAACATATAACCAATCAAATACTCAACTTCAAAGACATCTTCAAGATATTAGGGTATACAAGAAACTTATAAGACAATAGAAAACTCAAAAATTTAGTTCATGAATTCAGGGTAAAACTCTACTCGAACTCAATTTCAAAGAATCAACATGTGGGGCGCGTGGATGAACTCAATCCAATGCCATGAGTAGACTTATATACCTGAAAATTTGAATTTCGAATTAGCTTGGAAGAACTCTCATGATTCTCTTGAAACCCTAGCTTTCTTCCTCTTCTTAGCTCAAAGTCTCCTCTTATTTTTATCATAAAAGACTTTAGAATGGGTCTAGAAATCCTTTTTAGACCAAAAATGACCTATTTTGACCATGTTAAGTTTAGGAGGTGTTGAAAAAAGTCTGCAATTCCCCTCACAATAAACTAAAAAATTTTCCCCTTCGATCTCAGACTTGGTTATTTTTAGGTGTTTTTTGCTAAAAATTATTTGATCGAGTTTTCTAATCTCGTGAAATATATTGGGATCACAAACAAGTGTAAATCTGTGGCAGGTCCGCATCCCGGGCCTGTCACCACACTTATTCTGAAATTGCATTTTGCATTGAAAAAATATCCTTTGATCCAGTTTCTCTAAGAATCAACCAAGATTATTTTCTCACATAATTTTTCATGTTGATCATACTTTTTGGCCGCGAATTTGCCATCGGAGCTTGAGAAGACGCGTTATGCTCACATCTCTCCTCTAAGGGTATTTTAGAAATTTTATCGGGTGTTACATTATCTCCAACTTGCAATTATTCATCCTCAAATGATGAGTAAAGGTTGACATCATGGCACGAATAACAATCAATACTCCTTCCAATACTCACTCAACTAATCGAACTTTTGACTCCTTAACAATCTTAAACAATCTCTATACAAACTCTGGAATAGACACATCAATTGTAGGGATAGGCAAATCAACTCATATCAAGAGTATAGATATTATCTTAGACATTCTCACCATCAGGCACGAATGGAACATCAAAACTCAATTAATTCAAATCATTCAAACATCTCGACAGTCAGTTATTTGAACTCATGAAGAAAGTCACCAATTCTGATCGAGAATGGGACTATCGTGACATACATAACTCTGTGGATACTCTCAATCTCAGCACCTCATCCAGACTATGCTCCTTTTAATAGAACTATACTTCATCAATTCAAGCTCATAGCGTCCATTCAAATCTACACTTAACCATATCATCTTATTTCATTCAAGCCTAATTTTAAGCCTCCAAGTGATATTCCTAAGATAATCATACTCCTACCAAGCTAATCCCCAAAACTCAAACTCCATACCTCCTCAGGGATTTTCCTTTAGAGAATACTACTCCTTCTCACTACTCTAACGCATCTACCTAAAACATTCACTCAAAAGTCATTGATGGCCTTCTCCAATCACTCATATAATGATATCCACACATTCAATCCTATCACTCTAACCACCTAAAATATATCTAAGAGATACCAAGTCAATTTAAAAATTCTACAGCTGTTATTGAATGAGCTTACACTCATAGACACCCAATGTGCTCTTGCCGAGAGACACTCTAACCTACTCTTACATATCTGTTATGCATCATAAGGTCTCATCTCTCTCTTCTTCCACATTCATAACCTTAATGAAAGGATGTTTAATCATCGCATCAAAGAATATCCACCATTACTCATCAGCAATAACTCATTCATTATCATCAGCAAGACTGGAAAGAAGGACCATTGGAAAGTCTTAGAGGGAAAGATCATAAGCGAGGTACATTGGAGGAATTTGATTTGCAAGCATTTATAATATGATGAAATCTTATTAGCCTTTTAGGACCTATCATAAGTTTATGGAATTGAGTATGCTGTCAAACTTAAGTCATCTTTCGTATGACATAAACTTTCAGATTTCACAAGATAAAAGTATAATTGTCACTCCTTATCCTCAGAACTCAACATGAATGTGCATCCACATCGAGTCCATGGGTCTAGGTTATAGGCATGGAGCTCATACACAAGACATAAATAAAGAATCACCTTAACTGAGATATAAGGAATATAAGAGATTGAAAAATATCAATGTCTCATATTCACTCATTACTATCAAAAACTCAAGACTCGCTCTAGTTTACTATTTCTTTATCTCCCCCTTAGCTCAAAGTCCCACTCCCTAACTCAGTGAGCCAATTCTCTTTACTAAGCTTTAAGTATAGCTCTACACCTGTTTAGATCATCATTATCCACAAGAAAATCTTAAACTCTCTTGCTATTCAGTACTCAAAGATACAAAATTGCTATTTGAACTTTTCTCTAAGGTACTAGTCTTAGCTTCCTTCTAGCTCATGGTATCTTCCTATACTTATTACTTGTAACATACCACATCTTACAATACTAGTACTATGTAAATGAAACATGATATGGCTTTTCAAATTAGAGCCAATCTTTAAAAGTGCTTGAATATCAAATTAGAGGGCAATATGTATGTCTAACGCTAAAGAGGGTCTAGTGCAAAGTCAAAGTGAGGAGATCATGACCTTAAATTAAGTGAGAGAAGTGAGGTGCTTGTAAGACTTAGGAAGCTAAAAGGTGAGTCACCTACTTGCTTAGCTTAAATTTGCTAGCTAAACGGAGACGAGGCCCGACGTCGAGTTTGTCCAAGTCTAATTATGGATAAAGTTCGTGTTACAGTGTAACCTTAACCCATGTTTTAGCATCATAAATGGACTTTATTTTCAGCCCAAGAAGAATATAAAAAGCGCCCAAGTACATCACAACCCACTGGACTATTTGGGCCCAAACTAAGTGAAGAGAAATTAGGAAAATGGGCAGCCAAGGCCCATCAACTTGGAGACCCAATTAGGCGCAAGTGAAAGGGCCAAGCTACTGCATCACTACCTTGATAATATGAGGCTTAAACGACACAAGAAAGTGGGCCAAAATCTCCTTCAAAAAGGCTTATAAATAGCACCTTTAAGTCATTCTTACCTTAGAAAAAAATCAGCTTTCACAAACTATCTCTCTACACTTTCTTAACCTAGCAAAGTAACCACAAGGAGAAATTTAGGGTTCTTGGAGAATCCCTACACCTTGAAGATAATGGTAATTAAGTTTATTTATGTATTTAGTATGGTTTTATTATGAAAAACAAGAGACTATGTCAGTTATGTTTATGCTGAAATTGTTGGACAGCATGTGTTCCAAAAGTTGTTGTACATTTTTCTTGTTTATTTGAAAGCTTCTCTCTTTTTGGTTGGATTGATTATGAAAGAAGGCTACTTTTTTTAATGAGTATTAGATCTATAATGATGTATAAAGGCTTATGTACCATTTTTACAGTCTGCAAAAGTGAGTTTTTGTGTGATCTCATAATTGCACTCATAATAGGAACTTGTGGGTTGATTGATTGAGGATTATGGTGTCACATCCTCCGCATATTTTAAGGACTGTTTTTGAAATATTGTAGGACTATTTTTATGTGTATACATGATGGGGACTATTTGGATAAAGTTGGAACAGGTTTGGAACTGTCGACGTCGAAATATAATGAAGGGAAGTACGGTTATGCCGCCTATTTGTATGTTGGAGAGAACTGTTATGTGTTATGCTTTGAGGGATGTTATAAGACTGTTATGGCAATAAAACAGGCTGAAAATGACATGTATATGAAAATTTATATTAGAAAATATGATTAGAGGCGGAAAGGTTGAAAAAATATGCTCGGGTTTATAATTATCCGCTTGTTGCCCGTATGTAATTTTTTTATGAGATTCGGCTGCCAAGATGAATCTATTGGCTACTAATGCTAGTTTATCACCTACTATATTGTAGATAAATATTTTGATGAAGGTAAGGTTATCTCAAGGTAATAGTGAGGTCGTACAATGAGGTATGTAAGGCTATTTGATTCCGTATTATTTGGCAGGAAACATAGATCCCTCTTTCACACATAAAGGCATTTACCAACTCTAACACAACTATTAACCATGTCTCACTCTTTCACATGTTCATATGCTCCCATACATAGGCATCTTTAAGTTTGCATACATACTTGGATACCAAGATACACAAGTTCGTTCTACTAAATAAGATTCATGTTTTGTTCTACCTCCTATGCATTTCATTATTTGTGTAACTTACTCCTTTCATTATGGTGTTGTCTTTTGTCATTATTTACGTGTCATATGTTTTACCTATAGTCCTACAACTCCAATATTATGACCACCAAAAGAATCATCTCAAAGGTAATTGAAAGATAAAGTAAAGTATATTGCTTATTGATAGG
>JAOTQJ010000111.1:8927834-8945377 GCA_025642045.1 Solanum sejunctum | reverse complement strand
AATTTAACACCAACACATATACACCCTCAACCCTCTTAAGCATTTAGACTCACATATTTCCCGTTAAGACGAGATTCTAGCACTTTCAAGAATTGACTCTAATTTGACCAAAGCATAACATGATTTATTTATATAGAATTAGTATATGTAAAATGTGGGGTGTTACATCGACCCTTGCTTCAAATTCATGAACTCCATCATTTTGGACTTTCTTAGCTCAAGAGGGAAGAACCAGTTGAGAAAACCCACCTTAAAATCCTCCCAAAGTATCACATGGTTAATCCCCTTCTCCTCCTTCCATTGAGTATGTCATATTTGTGACACCCTTTTGAGTTGGTAAGCCACCAACTCCGCCTTCTCTTCTGATCTAACTCCCATAATAGATAACATTTTGTACATCTTATCAATAAAATATTGAGGATCCTCATCCACTTTAGACCCATTGAATTTCGGTGGGTTCATCCTCGTGAAATCCCTTATCCTAGATATCGGAGGGGAGAATGAGCGGTTTGATCCCCTTGGTTGACTTGATTAGTCATGACTTGAGCTAGCAAGGTGAGAGCATCCCGGAGCTCTCCACGGGCCAGTTATTCTTTGGGTCTATGGGCTTATCTTTCTCTTGTGTTAGGCATGATCTGAAAATGGCAAAGAAGATTTGTTGGGGGTAAAATCTTACCTTAACTTCTATAGCACGACATAGATTAAGAAGAATGGAAATATTTTCAGAAATGCCTCATAGCCTCTTGCTCGTAGTTGTGGTACACTTCATAACCATGAACAAGACTCTGACCGATGCAGTGTGTAGGATGTGGAGGATCATTGAAAAACTAGTGCTTTGATACCAATTTTATCAGGATATAAGCTTAAGGCCTAGACATGACATGGCAAATGGGGAATCCGAAGGGACCTCAAACAAGCCTCTTAACATATCATAACAAATCCTTGGTCGTGAAAGCAATTAAACAATAATAAGGGAATAAAAATAAGGTTAAAGGGACTAAGGGAGTCTTTCATAACATTAAAGCATACAAGAGTCAAGAGAGTCAAAGTTCATAGCATTATTACAAAACTTGTCCAACACCTCTAAACTAAGAATTGAGCTTGGGAAAGACAAGGTTCCGGGGTTGCCCTCATAGTCAAAAGCATATAATAAGATAAAGATAGTTTTTACATAACATAAGGTCAAAAGATATCGTCCTCAGAGTTGAGGACTCACTAAACTTGATTGAAAAGATAGTACTAGCCACGTGGAGGAAGGTGATCAAATGGAGCTTCATTTTCTATATGGTAATATCATATACACATAGAACATGCATTATTATATTTTAATGTACTAAGTATGTAGGATGCAATCCTACAAAAGATAGTCAACATAATTGAAATGCATAATTAGGCAATAAATGAGCATATGGCAATATGACATGCATGAATGA
Source organism: Solanum sejunctum (assembly GCA_025642045.1). Taxonomy (NCBI): domain Eukaryota; kingdom Viridiplantae; phylum Streptophyta; class Magnoliopsida; order Solanales; family Solanaceae; genus Solanum; species Solanum sejunctum. The sequence continues at coordinate 8,943,944 of JAOTQJ010000111.1, read as the reverse complement.
TGTTTAAACTAAAGCATGCTTATGTAGAGCATATTACATATGTAGGAAGAGATCATTATCACAGACCAAGCAACTTAGTACTTGGAATCGAAGGCATGCCACCTGCTTGGAAGGTAGATGAGGTACACAACTGCTATCTATGGTAGTACGGAATTGCCATCACTCGACAAGGTGGATAAGGTATATAACCCTCATCTATGGAAGTATGGGATTACCACCACTTGACAAGGTGGATGAGGTACATACCCCCCATTTATGGTAGTACGAGATTGACACTAGCCGACAAGGTGGATAAGGTACATACCTAAATCTCATCGGTACATACAAATTTAGCCTTCTTTTGAGTCAACTTAGTCATAGGAGAAGCAATAGAAGAGAACTCATTCACAAATCTCTGGTAGTAACCCTCTAAGCCCAAGAAACTTCTAATGTCCAATAGATCTAAGGGTCTAAGCCAATTTCTAATTTCCTCCATCTTTTTAGGATCTATCTTAATCCATCCTCTAACACCACATGACCTAGAAAGGCAACCTCTTACAACCAAAACTCACACTTCTCATACTTAGCATACAACTTCTCCTCCCTCAATTTTTGTAACACCACCATCAAATGACTCACATGCTCTGCCTCACTATAGGAATAGATCAAAATATAATCAATGAAAACCACCACATGCAAATCAAGGTAGGGTTTAAAAACCTTATTCATAAGATCCATGAAGATAGTTGGTGCATCGGTCAACCCAAAAGACATTACCACAAATTTATAATTCTCATATCTAGTGCAAAAGGCCATTTTAGGAATGTCACACTCCCTCACTTTCACTTCATACTACCCGGATTGAAGATCAATCTTAAGAAGTGACTGGCCCCATGAAGTTGGTCAAATAGATCATCAATCTTTGGTAGAGGATACTTATTCTTCATGGTGACCCTATTAAGTTGTCGGTAGTCAATACACATTCTAAGAGAACCATCCTTCTTCTTCACAAACAACACTAGTGCACCCCAAGGTGATCGGCTAGGCCTAATAAAACCTTTCTCTAGCAAGTCCCTTAATTGCCTTTTCAACTTCTTTAACTCCGTCAGGGCCATATGGTGAGGGGGAATAAAAATGGGTTGAGTATGTGGAAGGAGATCTATACCAAACTCTATTTCCCTTTCGGGAGGAACACTGAGAAGGTCATTAGGAAAGACATCAAAAAGCTCATTCATCACTAGGACCGACTCTATAGGGAGGACTTTGGACTTAACATCCCTAACCCTCAGAGATACCCCTTAGAGATCAACTTTTAGGCCTTAATGCAAGAGATAAACTTACCCTTGACCATCATATCAAGACTCTCCAACTCTAGGACGGGTTCATTTGGTAATTGAAATTTGACCCTACGGGTTCTACAATCAATAGAGACCTAATAATCATGCAACTAATCCATCCCAAGAATGAATCAAAATCCACCATATCTAACTCAATAAGATCACATGGCAAAATCTTATGCAAAATACAAGCAAGACAATTTCTATAGACCTTTCTAGCAATAATATATGCACCAATAGGAGTAGACACCTCATAAGACTCACACAATAATTCAGATCCAATGTGAAACTTTTTGGCAACAAAAGGAGTAACAAAAGAAAGACTGGAACTCTGGTCTATCAAAGTATACACATCAAAATTAAAGACTTTTAATATACTAGTGATGATATCGATCACCTCATCTACCCCTTGCCTCCCTTGAAGAGTTGAACTGATTGTACTTTGGGGCACCATCTTGTTGGCCTCCTCTCCTCAAAGGAACCGTATTTACACCCAGCTTTGTTGACAAACATCTATACCCTTATTGTGATTACATGGACAATCAATCATCATGTTGCCTACTTCCCCACAACAAAAACAAGCATTGGTATTCCTCAAGAATGGGCCACCATAACCCTTACCATATTTTGGACACATAGCATTAGGCACCACACCACCATCACCTTGGGTCCTTGGGTAGTCATTGACAAACCTTTTATGAGGTGCAAGAGAAGATCCTTGGCCTTGATGAAACCGGCCACCTTTGTGACCTTGGAACTTACCATCAAAATTGGCATCTTAGCCTCATTACCCCTTCTCTTTCGCAACTTCTCCCCCTCCAATTTTTTGGCATACGTTACAAGGCGGGACAAGTTTATGTCACCTATCAACATGGTGTCAAGACATTTTTCATTCACCAAATCACAATTTGTTCATCCTATACCTCGGGTTGGCAACCAAGTGTTGAGCATATTTAGAGAGTTTGTTGAACGTAAGGGCATAGTCCCTTAAACTCATCGACCCTTACTTCAAATTCATGAACTCCATCATTTTGGCCTCCTTTACCTCAAGAGGGAAGAACCGGTTGAGAAAAGTCACCTTAAACTCCTCCCAAAATATCACATGGTTGATCCCTTTCTCCTCCTTCCATTGAGTATACCATATTTGGGTCACCCCTTTGAGTTGGTAAGCCGCCAACTCCACATTCTCTTCCGATCTAACACTACTAATAGACAACACTTTGTACACCTCATCCTAAACTATTGAGGGTCCTCATCCACTTTAGACACATCGAACTTTAGTGGATTTATCCTAGTGAAATGCCTATCCTAGATGCTAGAGTAGGAGCATGAGGAGCTTGGGCCCCTTAGTTGACTTGATTAGTCAGGGCTTGAGCTAGCAAGGTGAGAGCATCCAGAACTCTTCATGGGTCGATTGTTCTTCGGGTATGTGAGCTCTTCTTCCTCTTGTGTTAGGCATGATCTAAAAATGGCAAAGAATACTTGTTGGGGGGAAAAACCTTACCTTAACTTCTATAGCACGACATAGAGTAAAAAGAAGAAAAATATTTTCTAAAACATCTCAAAGCCTTTGGTCATAGTTATGGTGCACTTCACAACCATAAACAAGTTTATTGATAACCTAGTGCTTTGATACCAAGTTTATCACAACCTAAGACTAGTGCCTAGAATTGACACGGCAAATGAAAAACCCGAAGGGACCACAAACAAGCTTCTTAACATATCATTACACATCCTTGGTCATGGAGGCAATTAAACAACAATAAGAGAATAAAATTAACGGCAAAAGGACTAAGTGAGTCTTTCATAGCATTAAAACATATAAGAGTCAAGAGAGTAAAAGCTCATAACATCATTACATAACTTATCGAACAACACTTCTAAACTTAGAATTGAGTGGGAGCTAAGACAAGGTTCAGGGCTCACCCTCATAGTTTAAAGCATACAATAAGATAAAGAAAGTCTTTGCATAACATAAGATCAAAAGATATCGTCCTCGGAGTTGAGGACTCGTCAAACTTGCTTAAAGAGATAGTACTAGCCATATAGAGAAAGGTGATCAAGTAGAGCTCCGGTTCCTACATGGTAACATCATGTATGCATAGAGTATGCATTAGTATATTTCAATGTAATAAATATGTAGGATGCGATGCAACAAGAGATAGGCGACATAATTGAAATGCATAATTAGGCCATAAATGAGCATATGAAAATTTGACATGCATGAATGATGCTTGAATAAAATATGCTTATATATAACATATTAAATGTGTAGGAAGAGACCATCATCATTGAACAAGAAACTTAGTGCTTGAAATCCAAGGCATGCCACCCGCTTGGAAGGTCGACAGGGTACATACCCCTCGTCTATAGTAGTACGGGATTGCCACCACCTGACAAGGTGGATAAGGTACATACTCCTCATCTATGGTAGTACAAAATTGCCACCATAAGACAAAGTGGATGAGGTACATATCCCTCATTTATGGTAGTATGGGATTGCCACCACCCGACAAGACGGATAAGGTACATACCCCTCATCTTTGGTATGGTCACTTGTAACATTATAGATACTCCCCATGATAACAAGTCATATGTACACTTATTTCATCGTCATACAGTGACTCAAGTCATAGGTCATGCAATGGATCTTAAATAAGAATCAAAAACTGGATATTTATCAAACACTTGGTAGATGTGAAATGCTAGTGTAAAATCATGCAATTCAAGAGTGTATTCATGCCAGTAAACTTGAAGTAAATCAACCCACTAACACTTGGTAATACCCTCATGCAATATACATTGAAATCCTTCATTAAATCTCAAAATAGATCATAGATTTATAGCTCAAAACATGCTTAAACAGTCACACTTTTATGAAATCCTAATATAGTTCATAGTCAAATTCATAATAAGTAAGATTCGTAAGTAATTCAACTTAAAAACATACAATTTATGTAAAAAGGAAGGTTGGGCACCATGGTTGAAAGGGCAAAGGGCCCAACCGTTGAAGGCCACTTACCTCAACTTTGAAGAATTCCTTGATGAAGATTTGAAAGAACTTAAAGCTTGAGTGAATTCCTTAAGATTTCAGAATGAGTTTGGGACCCTTGATTTTGAGTAATATATTTGTCTAAGTGTTTGAGAAGGTTTTGGGAAATGTCTTGAATGATATGAGGTTGAAAATGACTAAATGTAGGTGTTTTACATATAGGAAGGCTTAGGCCTAAGAACCAAAGGCCTTGGACTAAAACAAAACTGTGACAAAAATAACACTGATCCATGCCCTGGTTGCATCGCGCCATAGGCGCGGATCATCTCTGCAATTTGCAAATTTTGGAAAAAAAAAGTTTGATTGGTTGCTCTAAAATTGTGGTTAGACCAATTTTACACTCAATTGTGCCCCTTGATCATGAATATGAAGTCGAATTTTCAATATCACGTACTAATTTAAAGATATATAGAAATTATGATTATGGGCACTTCCGAGGCACATTTTTGGGTACTCTTTGGGGTCATTTCAATTTGCTTCTTGATTTCGTAGAAATCATCTTTACTTCATTCTTTGCTTGAGTAGTTTTCTTTAGTTAGTAGTCATGGACCTATCATTGACATTTTTTATAGGTGATAGAGACGTCATATATGGATAGTGATTGTGTTGATTTGATGGTTTGTTTTTGAATTCATTTCTTTGAAAACTATTATAATTAATATAGATTTTTAGTTTAGTTATTTCTAATTAATATTAATTGATTGAGTATCCTTTTAAGTTATCATACCGTGATTTGTTGAGTCTTTTATTGAGTAATTGATTGTGATCATTCCATGTGGTTCTCTTGAGAATCAAAAATAATTTTCGAGTATCTACTGCTCCTAGAGTACCCTTTCAAAGCGTGATAAAAAAAATTTATAATTAATTATACTATCAAATATGCCTGATGGCATTATCTGATCTTCTAAATTCAGTATTTCACATAGAGGTTCACTTTAATTAGTATCATCTTTTTTGAAAAATCATTGTCCAAAAATTTGACGTCTCGTGATTCAATTTCAATAACACTTTCACCTTTCAATTCATAAATGAACACACACCCTTTAGAGTGGTCTAAGTATCTTATAAAGATATATTTTTTCTCTTTTGGACTTAGTTTATCAAACTCAGTCACACGATCATTAATACATGCATCACAACTCCAAGGTCTTACATCATTCATATTTATTTTATGATCAATTCGAATTTTAAAAAGAGTGGATGACACTGATTTAGAAGACACTTTATTCAATATGTAGGCTGCAATCAATAATGCATCTTCAAAGAAAGAGAAAAAAAAATTTATGTGTCATAATTGATCTTGTTATATCCAATAATATCTTATTCCTTCTTTCAGTTACACCATTTTGTTCATGTGTATAAGAAGAAATTAATTGTCTCATTTATGCCCTTTTCAGTATACAATTTCTTTTAAATTATTTTGATAAATATTCATGTTCCCAGATAGTTCTTAAAACCTTTATTCTTTTATCTAATCGGTTCTCAACTTCATTCATATATTTGTTGAAGCACTCAAATGCTTCAAACTTATGAGAAATTAAATAGACATAACCAAAGCGTGTGAGATTGTCAATAAATCTAATACAATATGTGGCATCAAACTTTTCTATCACATTTATTAAACCATGAATATCAAAATGAATTAATTTAAGTGAGGTCTCATCTTTCTTATCTTTCTCGAATGGTTTATGCATATCTTTTCAGCAAGACAATTTTCACAAGTTGACAAGTTAATTTTGGATAAAAACCTAAATGTCCTTCTTTTGCTGATCTATTCATTCATTCTTGTTTATATGATTTAATCTTGCATGCCATGTAATAACATCTATATCATTATCACTTGAATAATACGTCATTACACAATGATTAACATAATTATCATAAGTTGAAAGATTACAATTAAGATAATAAAATAATCATAATGAAATTCAAAATCATATGTAATATCATCTAGAGATATTCTTACAACAGTGTGGCTAAAAAATAAATTGAAACCAACGGCTTAAAGAATAGAGATAGATACTAAATTCAAGTCTCTGAAGCATATAAAATGTAATGCAACATCAAGGATCACCCACCATGCAAGTCTAATTTTCAAGTACCTATTCTTTGGACATTAAGTCAAGCATTATTTTCTACTTAAATCCACCTTGATCCAAGTGAAACTCGATGAAATTCCATAAATATTTCTTGATCTCGGTCACGTGATCAATGAATTCTGAGTCTACAATCTATATAGGATAAGATTCAACTAGTAAAGAAATGATTGAGACATATGCAACAGTTAGAGATGCATTTCGAAATGCTACATTTTTTAACTTGATATATTTATGAGCAAAATACCCTAGAATTTGATAATTGAAGCACTTTATTTTTTCTCTTATTTTTTTTCTTGAAAAAACATTTTTTTCTTGGTATTTGGTTTATTCTTTTTCTCAGAGGATCCTTCTTCAATCTTCTTACCCTTTTTCTTTCCTTTATTCAATTTTCTTGTGCTTGAATTCTTAAGACTTTGTACCACTAAATTCAGCCACAATGTTCTTAACTATTATGGAGAAATCAAATCACTGTCTGAACTTGTTGTTCATCCGTCAGAATATGACCAACATTTTTTAATTGTACTATCATATTTGACATCACCCTAAGATGTTGTTTGATGCTTTGATCATGATACTTTTCGATATTATCATACTTGATCATCAACTATCTATGATGGATCACAAAAGTACCTCCATATGTGCCTCATAGGTGTGTGCACATAGAATGAGCATTAGAAATTTTCATATTCATAAATTAGTTTATCAACCATAAAACTTATAATTATTTGATGTGCAATGGAATCTATCATGTTTTGAGCTTTGTAAATTTCTAAATCTTTTCTATGTTGAATAGTGTTATCCTTTTTAGGTTGACTTAGAACACTATTTATGCCTTCAAGAGCATTTTGCTTATCAAGACATACCATATCTTATGATTTCAGATGTCATAGTTATCACCATTTAGTTTGTCACATTTGTTTAAGTCAGCAATAATATTTTTTGATGTCATGTCTATAACTTAAAGAAAATTATGCAAGTTTACTCATCAATTATGAATGTATCATACTCATTCAAGCAAATCAAGTTTAATGAAGGTTTCATATTTTTTATAAAATAAAAACTATATGAAAATATTCAAAATCATAATTTACGATCTAAATATTTAATCTGAATTAGAAATTAATTTCTTAATGTGTATTCTAATGTAATGAAGACTTGATCACAAAGATTTTTAAGTTTTATATTTAACACCATATTTTAGTGTAACTTGGAATAATAACAATTTGAAATAGGAAAAGATATGGATATAAATTTATAATATATCATATTTTTAAATAAACAAACTAATTCAAATTACAAGCCATTTGTAATAACGTTTTTCCCTTTGAATTTGAGATAACATATATAAATACTAAAAGGTTTGCTATGTCAAATCGTGTGATATATATTAATTAGTTTCTCTCTCCATGGTTCACGAAGGAAGTCTACTAATATAGCTAAAGCTTCAAAATCCATGAGATCTACATAATTTTTTAGTTCTATATGCTTAGTCAAGAAGTTGAATAAAGTTAGCAACTAAAATAGTAGAGAATATCTTAAAAGACTTGAACTCTTGTAGTTTCTTCTCTCTTTCCCTCCTAACCCTTTCATTCCTTAACAAAGTTTGTGTTATCCTTGACATACCAATTTTTATGATACCTCGTCCTTGAAACATGCTCTTTGACAAAGTGCTCTTCCACTTTTTTTTCTTAACTCGACATCCAGAACTCTCACTTGAAGCAACTCTAGTTTATCCCTGTTCAACCATATCAGAAATAGGAACAAGAAATTGGTAATATGAACAAGAAATTGGCTAAGAAAATTGGCTTAGTATGTGTTTGCGTGTCACTATCGGGCGCGGGTCACGACCCCCGGGGCGGGGTGTGACAATTTAATGCGATAAAATATGTCACAAAATTTTTGTAGAAGGTAAAATGATCATAAAAAGACTTTAAGGTTGGAAGATAACTTCAACAGGACAAGTTAATACTCAAAATTGTAAGGACCCAAACTTTGTATGACCTTAAGGGAGCTTAAAATTTGGTTTCAAAAAGTTTTTGAACATGGTAACGCCTTACAGGCGCCTTCACAGGCCGTGTTACTCAACACGGATCATGTAGAGGGGGATGGTGGCCCTTGGCCTTATGTGTAGAGTATTGGCATTAATATAGATCTTAAGACCAATACGCACACCACATGAACCCCACACAGTCTGTTTGAGTCTTCATTGGCTATATGGTGGACCATGTGGAGGTCTTGGCCTTGAAAATTCATTTGGCTAAGGCTTCTCACATGAACCTCTCACTGTATACCCTTGACGGCACGTGAAGCCTTTTGTATAGGAGCTGGTGTGAAAACTTTCTAAGTATGGGAACACCATCTCGAAACTTTGTTGATGGAGAATTTTTCTAAATAAAGCTTCACGAGAGGCCACAAGGTCTATTTGACTTCTCACGAGATGTGAAGCCCTCCGTATGGGTGTTGGCTTGCAATTTTCTAAGTATGGAACTACATCAGCTAAGCTTTCCACAAGAACTGATAGAAAGGTCTACTTTAAATGGTCATATCTCTTAGAATAAAAATAACTGGGTAGCTTGCGACCTACCAAATTGAAGCTCTTTGAATTAGATTTTCAACGCATCTAGTTGCACCTAATTTTGAGTTTGGATCAAGAAGTCATGCCCATTTTTGTAAAGTTCATCTGTGTTGTATCTCCTATGATTTGGCTAAGTGAGGCTTTATAGGAGGGTTCACAATCTGTCTGACCTTGTACGGACTGTGAGACCTTCTCATGAGACCCCTGCTAACAATTCTTATTCTGTTTCATTAATGGTTTTCTTGTAGGTATGACTACTCCTAAGGGACTTTTGTGACTTCCTAAACTATCCTAAGACATTTAAATGACCTAAACTTTTCTCCTCTCACTCAAATGCATTCACATTTAGAATTATATTCAATCTCTCTCTTAAGAACTCCCTAAGGTGAACATTGAAGGATTGTCTTGAAGCTTAACGAAAGGGTCTTATTCTTCATCAATTTTTTTCCTATTTCTTCTTGGTTAGCTAAGGTATGTAGGATTTATTCATGGCTCCTTTTCAACCATGAAGACCCCAAACTCTTTTCACTTAATTTTTATGACATTTAGCTTACTTTGAATATATAACTTTAATATTATTGTTTACTTGATTCAATTGAGATATGGGCTATATTTTATTGTTAATTTTAAAATGATTTAAGCCCTAATATGTTGAATTTCATGAATATCATGAAGATTTAAACATGTATTGTCCTTTTAAATCTTGACTAAGCATTGGTAGTCTATATTGTCATTTATATGTAGATTTACTTATGGATTTACTTGAATTTCATATTGTATTTTTGATTTAAGTATGAATCTTTATTGCTTATGCTTCTTTCATCTCCTTAATGGCATATGCATACATGAGCATAATCCATGAAGTGGATTAAGCCCATATACATGTATGAATTTGATTTTGATGAAAATATGATTATGAACAAGAATTGAGCATGAATCTATGAGCATAGGTATGATATAAGTTGAATATCATTATGACAAAATTTTCTAGTAATATGAACTTGACTTCTACATTAATATAAATTATATGGGTGTGCATATGATATGACATCTTGCATGAGTATGTAAACATAAATGTGTATTGATGAGGACGGGCACAACCCTCCCTTTACACAATGCATAGATGAGGATAGGTACAACCTTCCCTATGCACATATATATATGAGCCAACTATGTATTGATGAGGATGGGCACAACCATCCTTTTACAGAATACAGAGAAGAGGATAGGTACAACCTTCCCTATGTACATGTATGTATGAGCTAAGAGTGTATTGATGAGGATGGACACAACCCTCCCTTACATAATGCATAAATGAGGGTAGGTACAACGTTCCCTATGCACATGGTTATATGACCTAAGTGTGTATCGATGAGGATTGGCACGACCCTCCCTTTACATAATGTATAGATAAGAACAGGTACAACCCTCTCTATACAAAGTCATGTCACGAGCTAAGTGTGTATTGGTGAGGATGGGTACAACTCTCCCTTTACATAATTCAAATAAGGAGTAACTCATTGAGTTCTAGTATATATAGGCTATGGCTACTCTATGATTTTCATGTGACATATTGAGCAGGTTAACATCGTCTTTCTTTCATGTTGCATGCCCACATACTAGTACATTCAAATGTACCATCGAATATTTTTTTACCTATATGATTAACCATGTAGGAATCGGAGACTACCTTCGTCCACCGTTTGATGGCTAGATCGAATTTGAGACATTTGTTGTGGTGAGTCCTATCTTCTGAAGATAAACCATCATTCCTCTACCTATGTTGCTTCTGTTTTATGTTATTTACTTTGAGGGTGAGCCCAGGACATGTCTTGACCCCCGTCCTATCTTATGCCTAGAGGCATTGTTGGACATCTTGTAGATTCTTGTACAGATATATTCTATGTTGTATTTGGAGATTATGATTATGGCTATCTATTAGATATTACTAATATGATTTGGTTATGATATGATGTGTATGTATTCTATGATGTGAAAATGTGGAAGATCCTAATTCTTGTTTTACTCCCATAGAGTGAGTCATACTTACCCGCCCCTTAGTTCTTATGTGTTATGTTGTATGTGAATCCATATAAATCCCTATCCCTATGACATCCCCATAGCGTAAGTCCTACTTTTCCATCTCTTAGAACTATGTGTTACTATCTTTAATACACTTCCAAACCGATGATGTAAATATGAATACTTTGAGGCTTATTTGGGGACTTTCAAGTTTCCATTTTCCATGTCACTCCTAGAGCCTAGGTGATAAAAATATTCAAACAATCACAACCTACTTATTTTTAATTTAATTTTTTTCTTATAATATATTTTCAGAAAGCCAAAAATAAATAAATCACTAATAAATAAGTTTAAGCCCAAAATTTTGGCAAAGCAGATCCCAAAAGCACAAAACAGCAGCAGTGTTTTCATCAAAAAAGTAAAAAAACTATCTATTTTTTATTAAAAAAATATATCTCACTCGTTTTTCATCAGTTTTTCTACTATAATATATCTTTGAAAAACACAGAATGAGTAGATCATGATTATATGATCTTTAGGTTAAATTCTTAAGTAGAGTTTAACCACCAAGTTCGAGATGGATTGGCGTAGTTTCTCTATGCCTAGAACGCCAGAATATCGAACTATGAGTGAAGAAAGGCATGAGAGACAAGTGTTTTTAAAACACAGAAAACAAATGTACTTTTTTGTCAGAAAAATAGTCAAAAATTGTCAATCTTTAAAAACATCATATCTCACTCGTTTTTAATTTGTTTTTCTATTATAATATATTTTTAGAAAGCCCAAAATGAATAGATTATGATTATCAAAGTTTTACATCACTTTAATAAAATGGTCAAAACCCATGAAAATAAAAATTGCTTTTGATGAAAATTTTAAAAAATTAGCCAACAAAAAAGGTTTTTTGACTTAAACTTATAAAACTACAACCTCAAGCAATTTATATGGAATAATTGAATCACTTAACCTAGCTTTGATACAATTTCAGAAAAAAATGGAGCAAAAATAACAGATTATGTATCTTAGATTCACAGCGGATTGTTGCTACCAAAAGAATTTGCCCTTAGTCTCCTTTGATTTTACTAGAAAATCAAAATTAATCTAATGTCTTTGTGTATGTATATGGGATCTAGTGTCCTTTGTCTTTGTGTTATTCTCTTCTACTTTCTCATGTAACTTTTTCTCTCAACTTTACCAAGAACAAAAGACCCCTTTCCCCTTTTAGTTGTAGAGGTTGAGCGGTCATAAAATTGTTCCCTCTAGTTTTTCAAAAAAGAATTCAAATAGTGGTCATTCCTTCTATGAAATAAGGTTAAACAGTTATAACTTAATTGTTCTACCTTTATTTTAAACTAGATATATCCTTTAATTACGAGTCAGGTGAGATTGAATCGGTCGGTTCACATGAACGGCCCATAATTTCCAAAAGAACTTACAAACCCATTAAGTATAAAAATTATATCTAAAAAGTCAATAAAATTAATTTGGGTGATCTCAATTTCATTTTACTATCGATTTTATAAATGATTAACCAATAGCAAACTCCCTTTCTTCTTTCCTCTTGTACTAGCTCGTCTCTGTATATATCTTTCTCTATGGCATATCAAGCATGAAAAGTATTTTTTTTCTAAAATAACGTTTGAATTTGTAAGTAATTTTAAAAAGAAAGTTGGGTTTTGTGGTTTGGTGAAGCAAATGTCTAAGATGAAGATGAAGAAGAAAGGGTTGGTAGAATATATTGTTATTTTTATTTTCTCTTTTTTCAAAACAATAAACATAGGTAGAAAATGTATTTGAAATGATTTAAAACATAATTTTATTTTTTTCATAATTTTTGGGGCTAAGTGTCACATGTCATCTTTTAATTAGACACTTTATGATGTCATCATCATTGTGTTGCATACACTTTATTTTTTTTTGCCAATTATTAAAAAATATTTATAGAAATAACTTTTGAATAGTTAAAAGTATTCAATATGTACTAGTCCTAATAAAAGTGTCTAAGTGAAATATGGTGACAATTTTACGGGGCCACATATGACCTAATCTTGTATCTAGAATTTATTAACTAGATTAATTTAAAATTATATTTTGTGCTGCTCATTAGGAAGGATTAAATTATTTCTTAGATTTTTTTTTTGTTTTTTTTAAGAAAAAGTTGAATGCTAAACTTCTAATTAAATTAAATGAGAAAGAATTTTTTCCCGCCATTTATCTAAAAATAGTTTTGGTAATTAAGTAAACTTTCATACCCTTTCAAGAGAACAAAAAAAAATACATTGAAAAAAATATTTTCTTTACAGTTGCCAAGAGTCAATGTTATACTAAACTATCCGACATTTCATTAGGATAACACTTGCTTAGTCTTTTATAGCTTGATTCGAAGCATGATTTGAAAATATCGGTTGAAAGACGATATATATCAATATTAAAATCAATACTTTTGTGGATGGCCCCAATGCTTAATGTTAGGCTCCCTTCACATACATATGAAAAGTAAACAACACTTAGGACAAAGTTCAAAATCGTAGAAAGAAGACAAGCATTGACCTTACACGGAGTAAGCCACCTTTAATTTATAAGTGTCATAATAAAATATTTCCTCTCAAAATTGTACATCTTGAACACTTCAAGAATAACAAGTAAAAATAAAATGTGTACTTTTTTTTAGTTTAGGACTATGGACGTATTTTTCTCATATGCTCTCTCACCGAAAGCTCACCGCAATAGCTCACTAAGCGCTTTGCAGGCAAGCGTTCGCAACGCTCTTGTTCGGAAAGCCTTCCTCTGACCCAAGCGTTGGCGAACCCTTGCCGTACCAGAGGCCTCGATCTCTGTTCGGTATTTCCTATCGGCGCTCGCATTCTAGTCTACTCATTGATCTTCGACCACCGAACCTGGTAACTAGTCTACAGAGTTGGGAAATTGTTTGCTATCTCCGGTGTTTTATTTGAGTCGCCGATAGTGGTTTGTTGTTCTCCAGTGAAGTAAGGTTCCAATCTCGGCGCGTGACTCCGTAGATCAATTCCTCGTCACAGAACCATACCAAATCTACGCCCAGCAAAATCGTCGACCAAGTTCTATCGTTTCTCCCCTTTTCCCCTTCTTTCGTGTTCAGATGTTCTTGTTTTGTGTAGTTCTGGTTCTGATTAGAACTTGCATAGTCCGCTATTGTTGTTTGTATTTGTTGTTACCATTTCTAGTTGCTTACTGTGACCTTGCTTCCTGATACCTCCTCTTGCATATTTACATTGGTGCTAAAGTATTGTATATACATCTTGTTACCATTGTTGTGTAGACTGTAGTGTCGCGGTAGTCTGTTGTATAGTGATGTGTATTTTGCTGCATTGCAGTATATTTCAGTGTTTTGTAGTATGTTGTTGCTATAGATCTTGTCAGTTTTGTTGTTGTATAATTTATTGATATTGTATATTGTACGCGTATTGTTGTTGTTGTAACTTATAGCGATATTAGTCTTAGTTTAGTGGCGTCTAGATCCCATGGTGGACTACGGTCATGTCTTCAGTTGGGGTCAGGGGTTAGGGGTAAGGGGGGTGAGAGGGGTACGACTCTATCCAAGTTAAGGATAGCATCATGGAATATAGGGTCATTAACAGGGATGTCCATAGAATTAGTAAAAAGTTTTAGAAGGATACATATCAATATAGCGTGTGTCCAAGAGTCTAGGTGGGTGGGTTCTAAGGCTCGGGATATGGATGGGTTTAAGCTGTGGTACTCGGGGGGTGCTAGGGGTAGAAATGGCGTGGGAATCCTGGTAGATGAGTATCTTAGGGATTACGTGGTCGAGGTTAGGAGGGTTAACGATAGGATTATGTTTATCAAACTCGTGGTGGGAAGACTTGTTGTGAACTTTGTTAAAGCTTATACGCCCCAAGTAGGTCTAGATGAGGAAGTCAAAAGGCACTTTTGGGAGGATCTAGATAAGGTCGTTCGAGGGTTCTCGCTAACGGAAAAGATCGTCATTGGGGGGTGACTTTAATGGGCATATCGGGGAGACTAATAGTGGGTTCGAAGATGTGCATGGTGGCTTTGGTTTTGGTGAACGAAATGGAAGTGGGATCTCTCACTTGGATTTTGCCAAAGCGTTCAAGTTAGTGGTGGCGAACTCGTGTTTCTCGAAGAGGAAAAGTCACTTGATTACTTTTTGTAGTACGATTGCTAAGACGCGGATAGATTATCTTCTTATCCGAAAGGGCGATAGAAGTCTTTGTAAGGATTGCAAAGTTATCTCTAGTGAAAATGTTTCCACTCAACATAAGCTTTTAGTGATGGATGTGGCGATCAAAAGAGAAAAGAAGAAGAAGATCATGTTTGCCCAACCTAGGATTCGTTGGGGAAGCCTTACACCTGCCTTTTCTGGCGAGATGGAAGATAAGTTGAGAAGTCTTGGGGCATGGAGTAGTGAGGGTAATGTGAATAGTATATGGGACGTGACTACTGGCTACATCAAAAAGGTAGCTATCGAGGTTCTAGGAGTTTCGAGAGGGCCTATGGGTGGCCGTAAAGGCGACTGGTGGTGGAATGTGGAAGTCCAGGGTAAAGTTAAGGATAAGAAGGTCACTTTCACAAAGTGGTTAGAGTGCAGGGATGTCGTTGAGCAGCAGCAAAAACTTAGGGAAACCTATAAGAAGGCCAAGTCAGAAGCCAAGTTGGCAGTGACTAATGCTAAGTCTATTGCATTTGAGCATCTATATGAGGATCTAAACGCTAAAGGTGGGGACAAGAGATTGTTTAGGCTTGCTAAAGTAAGGGAAAGGAAGACTCGTGACTTGGACATAGTGAAGTGCATCAAGGATGAGGAGGGCGAGGTGCTAGTGGACGATACTTCCATTAAATTAAAGTGGCAAACATAATTCCATAAACTCTTAAATAATAAAGGTGGTAGAGTTATCAAGCTGGATAAGTTGGCACACTTCAAAGAAAATCGTGCTTTTGGGGATGACATTCCATTTGGAGTGGAGGAGGTGAAAATGGCTATGAGTAAGATGAAGAAGGGGAGGGCTATCGGACCCGATGAGATTCCAG
>JAOTQJ010000111.1:8910933-8927734 GCA_025642045.1 Solanum sejunctum | reverse complement strand
ACCTCTCTTCCGCTAATAAAGCTCTCAACTAATATTATGTAGTATATAAATATATATGTATATATTTTTGCTTTGTGTCTGTGCGTTTTGAGGCAGAATTCCCTGCCTTTTATAGGCAAGGAAATGCCTTGTTACTGCAAGTGCTAAGGACACTATACTGCAAGTGCCAAAAGCACTATGTGCAAGTGCCAAAGGCACTAAAACATTGCTTGCCAATAGCTCCAAGTGGAGCAATGATAATCATTAAAAAAAAAAAAGAAATGCACGGTCACTACAACAAGTGGCCTGAATTCTCGTGTAAAAACTTGAGATATGTAGGAAGTCCAAAACTAGGGTCCAATCATAATTTCTCAAAGTCTGTACCAATGGATTTTCAGAAGATGAAGATGTGGCCGACTAAAAGTTGGATTTGTCAAGTTTCTTTGTCCACGATCTCTTTTATCGATCATATCCAAAGAAAGGGATAGTTATTGACATTCAATTTTTACCCTTCACAATATAAATTAATCACGAGCTTTTAATTTTAACAATTTGAAATAATAAGCTTTCAAAATGTAAAATATATTTCCTCAAATAAATTTTATTTTTTATTTTAGGACTTATTATTCTTAACTATTTCAGATTAATAATATTAAAATCTATTAAATTAATTTATATTAACTCGTCTGGCAATCAATTAATCAATAGAATTCGATTTAATTATATTTAAATGGTTGTATTTGCAATTTCAAATGGCCATTTGCAATTTCAAATGGCCATTTTCTCTAATTTCCTTACCCATAAACTCTTGTTTTCCTTTCTTTTTCAGACTAATTGGTCCTTTTTGGACCAAAATGGGCCCATTTGTTTTCACTAATCCAGCCCAGACGTCCCTTAAACCCGGCCCACTTGCCCTCATTTTAACATTTTCAGCATAAACAAACATACTATATATACAATACATACATGCGCGTTCTCCTTTCTTTCTTTCCCCTTCACGCGTCTCACTCTCCCCTTCATCCTTCTTCTTCGCGGAACCAGCAGACCCAGTAGAATCTTCCGTCAACGATTCCCTCTCCTCTTTCGTGTTTACGTGTCTTCCTTTCCCTCATCCCCGTACGAATCCGTTGGAGAAGAATCTCCACGCGTCTTAATCGTGTGCTCTACTTCGCGAAACCACGGTCGAAATCTCGAACCAGTTGAAGTTTTGGGAACAAATCAAGATTCCCGTTATCCATTTGGGGATTTTGAACGGAGAAAACGCTAAATTCGTTCCCAATTTCCTGATTTGCCCTCGGATTTCCCCCACTTCGAACCCTAATCGTCTCCTATAAAATCCCTTCTTCTTCGTCATTTCTGGTGGCCGGTTCTTAATTCGAAACCCTAGCAAAAAGTTACTCAATTTTTCATAGCCATGCTTGATTTCCAAAGCTCCATATAGTTCACAGACCCTCGAACTGATTTTCCAGAAACGAGCCCAGAAACTCGTTTGATTTTGAAGGTCTTGAAATTGAAGATCCTTTGTCGAGGAAGGCAGAGCTCTGGGTGGTGGAGAGGCTTCGTCAAGCTCATCATCTCAGTTTGTTGCTCCGGCAAAGGAAATATCCCAATCTCGCTTTTCGTTCGAGTCTCATGTATTTGGCTGAATGTGTTTGTTGAGTTATATCGAGGATATTTATGCTTGCATCAGCTCAATTCTGACTGAAAATGCTCTGTTCGAGCTAGATGACACTGTGGTTTGTTGTGGACTGGTCGACACTGTTTAACCCCCCCCCCCCCACCACCACGAATACAGCTCATTTAACGTTGTTATTGAGTTCATTTGCATTTGGTTTTTGTCATGTGTCTCTCAAACTTCGAGTTTCGAGTTAACGGCTGTTGTACGAATTCATGTTAAATTCCAGTTTTACTTGCTTCCCTCTTCGGAATTTCTCTAGTTGATTTAAGGACACTGTTGGCTTGATTACATGATACTGTCGATATTATTTTTGCTAAAATATCATGTCTTGAGTCTGCTCATCCTGATGCTTTTCCCGAGATTCTCTTTTACAGTAGATTAATTGACATCAAGCCGAGGGCCTCGACTCATCGTTCCGTCCTTGCTATCCTCTGTTGTTTTTTTAGATTCGAGGTCTTGAGTGGCTGATTTGTTGTCCTCTGCTAAGATTCCAAGTTGTGTCTGTTTTCTTAGTTACATGTAGGTGTCTAGTTTGACTCCCCGCTGATTTCTCTCAGGTTAATAGCTAAAGTAACAATACTCAGTAGGTGTCTTAAGGCTGCTGCTGTCATATCGTTTCTATATTCTTCACAACTCTAAACTGTATGGCTCATGCATTTAGCTTCCTACAGGTTAATGTGAACATGTTTTCTGCCTGTTTAGTCTTAAAATTGGTGTTTATTGCCAGGTACTATTATCTAGTTTATATGTCCGTCTGTCTCGTCTTGGTCACTTGTTAATTTTCGTTTTGGAGTTGGACTTTGGGGTACACTCCTACCTTTATCCCAACATCCCTACTTAAAATGGTTATCTGTGTCTTAAGCCGTCATTTGTTTCTGTCTTCTCTAGTCGTTTTTGCATTTAACGAACTACCAATGTAACTTGTTTTCAAACGTAGGCACTGGTTGTTTCTTTACTGACTCTGAGATATCATTGTGAGGTGTTTCGGTCAGCCTTTAAACAGTTTATTAGGGTTATTGGTAAGCACTGTATCAATTAACAAACTTTTCAAATACCCAATCAGTGACTTCTTAGTTCATTCTTAGCTTCAATATATTTGTCAGTTTTAAGGTTTTAGTGTGTTATAGTTTACATTTGAGTGTTAATTCCATGTCTTCAAAGTCTTGCTGCTATAGAATGTAGCTTTAGTCTCCTTCCAGCATGAGTGTGGTGTTGTCGCCTTGTTGGTTTTATTCCTTGGTTTGATTCATGTGAATTCACATGAAGACTTTTGAATATAAGTATAATGATTTTGATGTGGATTGGACTGATTTGGTTTTAATAACTGTGACATATTCATCTTGCATACTATGTGGTGTTGAGCTTTAGCATATGATTTGCTTCTGTCTGGTGTTGAACAACAGGGATTAAATCAGATTTTTATAGTTCATTTTTAAATTCATGTTGAGAGGTCGGGTGTTTTAAGCCCTTTTAACCTCTTGTTACTCTCTGTTTGCTAGTTTTGAAACTAGTTCTTGGATGTTTCACTTCCCCTGACTTTTCCCATCAGATTTTCGTCTATTAAGAATGAGGACGACTTAGTCCCGAGTTCGATCCGGTTTAAATTATGTTCACTTGGTCTCATTTGTTCAAAATTTGGCACTATAACCTTTTCCATCCCTTGTTGACATTTTGAATGTTTGCTGTGTCTTGATTAAAGTTTAAAGTAATGAATTACATATTAGAATTGCTTGCACTGCAATTAGATTTTGCTCATATACTAATTCAATTCCTTTTTTTTTGTATGAACCTTGTTCATGAGTTCAATGTGGACTCCTCTGTTGCATATTTGCGAATTCTGAGTCATCCCGTCTTATTCAGAGCCGTGGAAAGGCTGGTAGAGGTCAATAGAAATGATATAACAGGTTTTGAAGCCCAAAATCAATGCTTATACACTGATATACAGCAGATATACACTAAGGGTATACAACAGGATATGGGCCACAGGCCCATTTTCAGGAGCAGCAGCATGGGCGGCCCAAAGAGGCCCCGTGGGGAATTCCAGGGAGGAAGTTGCTGAAATGTTGTATATACAATGGCATACAGTGTATATACCACATTGATATACAGGAAAATGGGCTAGGCAGGCCCAAAATATAAAAACTAAGGCAGGTGGAAGATTGGGCCTGCGAAGCCCAATCTTTATTTATTCTCTCCCTTTCCTTATATATCTGTTTATGTTACTTGTGATATGTGATACTAACTCTTAATATTTTTGTATTATTTGATCATTATTAATTTAATTGTTTTTCCCAATATTATCTCCATTTATATTAATTTTCCTTTTTAATAATTTTCTTAGTGCTAGAATTATTCTTGCAATTTATTTTGGTAACTTTTTTATAATTGAAGTGTTAATTTCAAGCTTAGTCAACTTCTTTCAAAATTTAGTCATGTTTTTCAAAATTAGCCAATTTTTTTTAATTTAGTTAATTCTTTTAAATTTAGTAAATTCTTTCAAATTTAGTCAATTTTTTCAAATTTAGTCAAATTTTTTCAAATTTAGTCAAACTTTTTCAAATTTAGTAAACTCTTTCAAGTTTAGTCAACTCTTTCAAATTTAGTTAATTCTTTCAAATTTAATTAATTTTTTCAAACTAGTCAATTTTTTTCAAAGTCAGTCAAATCTTTAAAAATTAATCAACTTTCTTATCGTTTGTCAACTGCAAGTTAACAATCATTTTGAGTGATTAATTTTTTTTTAAAATGAAAATTAAACTCGAACATTTTCTTTGGTATTTGAAAGATTTTTCTGTTAGATCTATTTAAATATTTTAGGAAATTTTCTAATTATTCCTAAAATTAGGTGAGGACTCTTTAAATTTTCAAAAATTTAATTTATATTTAAATTAATTAAGTATTAAATTAGATTTTAAAAAAAATCGAAAGTCAGTTATTTTTTTGAATTAATAGTTAGTATTAAATATTATTAAGATAATGATATAATAATTAAAAGTAAACGTCAAAAGATGATTTTGTCTAAAGCAAAATTTTTTACTGAAGAATAAAAAATTCAAATAATATTATTAAGGAGCTTCATACTTTTAATATAATATAGATATAAATATATAATAATAATATAATATAAAATATATGAGATGATAATATGGTGATGACAATAAAAAGTAACAAGTTTTGTCTTGTGTAATAAAGAGTTCTCCAGACAATGATACACAATCCTGGGTTATATTAACACAAAACCCATTTTCAGTTAGCATTTCTAAGTTTTGACAGCTTATCCATCTCAGGCTACAATCTGATATCATAAAACAAGGCCGCCTACCAGCACTGAAGTTAAGGGAACCGTTAAGTTGTCATCGAGTTCACTGCTTAGAGGATGGGATTCAACCAGTGCTGCAACAAGCGACATAACCAAGAACCCTAAGATCGTCTTGGAGCTCACCTTAATATACCCAAACAAGGAGAAATAATGCAAGAATCTGTAGCAAAACCAAAGACCAGTAAGAAACATGCAGTGTTTAAGCAACATGATAACAATGAAAGCTTCAATTACCCAATGGATGCTAAGAAACCAGCAATTGCCATTGCAATACTACCAGCAAATGATTTGTTTTTATTGTATGGGAGTTTCTGTTTTCCAAACCTCCTGCCAACAATGTCAGCAATACCTGGAGCAGGAAAACAGTAACTTTTTACTATTTGTTAGAACACGGTCAGACAATCAGAGAGGTGAAGTAACCATGAGAAAGAAATTATATTGCCTCAGCATAGCATACCATCACCAGCACAAAGATTGCAAATAAGTCCAATTGAAATAGGAGAATATCTCCAATATACAGCACAAGCATAAGTGATTGAAAGGGCATAGTACAATGGTCCCTTGAGAAGCTCCCTAATGTAAGAGGCATGGCAAACACAATATAAGTTGCCAATTAAATTGCTTAATAAAGAATAACAAGAAGTAACCCTTAGCTTAATTAGGACTAAAAAAACAAAAAGGAATGGGGTTGGCCCGACAATTATGACTTACCTTTTTCAGCACTGCTGCCTGTTTTCAGAAACTTTTCTTCCACAGTTTTGTGATGATAGAGGAGAAATAGTAGGACTTTCAAGAATAAATATTGTTAACATGTTCAAATTTTCACAGATGTTGGCAGCATCATATTACCCACAGATTGAAGCTTTAGTAAAATTATTAATTAATTAGAGGAATGAAGAGATGGATGCACATTAGTAGATATGATTGGCAACATCATCCTCAATTGAACCACTTTTCGGTTGTGACGTCTCGTCATTTTCAGAAATAGCTAAGTTCTGTAACAAGAGATGGTATAATGAAATTGATCAAGTGAAAGCTGAAAACATTCTTCTAATTACTAAACCTGTGGTGTCCAAATCGGCTCATAGACTTAACAGTTGCATCATCTTTCCATATTCCTAATCCCAAAACAAGCATTTTTATTATATTTAGACCGGGAATAAAAGCTGCTAGAATTGCTCCTTGTTGACCAGAACTGGAAAAACAAAACATTGCCTCAATCATCAGGAAAATTAGGAATTGAATGAATGAAAGGCTTCATGCTTAGGTTGAAAAACATCACCTGAACATTGGCCAGCACAGCATGAAGACCAGCCCAACACTAATATGAACAAGCTTTCTGTTTGTTTTCTGTGTCATACAGAAATTGTTGAATTCAGAAAATACAGTACAAAAGCCATATTAGGACAACACTACGCAGAACAGGTAAGGATATCACTACCATAAGATGAGGGAATCCAACTATATGCTTAAGGTGGGGCTATTTCGTCTAACATGGTAAAAGGATAAACGAATAGCAAATCCTGGCACTCCAATAAAATTAGAATCTTGAATCCTTTGTAACAAAACAGAAAGAAGGGAAATGACATCCAACTTAGTGAATCAACATTATGTGCTATTCTATTCCATCCCAAGGATAAACAAGAGATAGTTATGTTTGTAAAAAGATGAAAAATAGTCAGCAGAATGCAACAAAACTATGTGGGATCAAGTCACCCTGTATCTTCTGTAGTGGTCAAGTGCTGCATCCTATCTATGGACATTGCCGGATCTAACATCAACAGTGGAGAGTTAGTAGTTTTCAACTTTTTTTTACGTTTGTCCTTATAAAACACTGTACAGTGTTGAACCCTCGATCTAATCCATAAAAAATTGTAGAGTATTGAACCCTCGATCTTATCCTCACAAAGAATCAATTAAACTTGTCGGACAAGACTCCATCAACACTCTATAAGTGATGATTAAATATTTCAATTAGTAAAGAAGATCATTTCATTAACTTTTCAAAAAAGAAAGACATTTGAAATCATAATTCTAAAAAGATTACTAGTCTTTTGCAATTTGTAAATTTTGGCTATGTTGGCTTGCTGCTGTTGCTGACTCCATTTCTCATCTCTCTTACAATTTGATTCTAGTTACTTCATCCTTTTAGTGTTGACTCCGTTCACTAAAAGTTTTGTGTAGCCACTGACTATCGGCTACTACCAGATAACATATTAAAAAGTCATTGACGATGACAACACAGAATTTGTGTCACTGCAAAACCAATATAGTTTGTGAGATAAAGTCATAAATTTAGATATAACATCCTCTTCAAAGAATTTGATAAGCCTATCTTGTTTAAATATATAATAACTACATATTAAAGATAAATGCCAAAAACATACAACCTTGGAATAATTTCTCAATTTTCACTCTAATTTCTGAATTACATAGGGAAAAGTACATGAATATGGTTGACATCCAATAATTATGGCAACTATATGGCAGTAAATGCACTCAAAATTAGCAGTATTAGACAATATAAACCCTGCCTGCCCTTGTTCTGTTCTCTGGTACTTAATGTACATTATCGATGAACATACTGCATATTTTGCAACATCAGATTCAGAACAGCTTATTTGCACACAATGGTGTGGACGAGTAGTCAATGAAGTGGGTGCCAACGTTGGAAACTAAGGTTCACACAGTAGACAAAAAAAAACAACAGTAGGCGATTTCGTTCCAATTGCCTGAACCTTGGTGGGAAAAGTTACAAATACCAGTGCTAGTGGGAGATAGAAGGTAGCCATGAAATAACCTAGACATGCCCAAGTTGTCCCAAACACCACCATCATCCAAAACAAAAAAAAAAAAAAGAAGTCTCTGTCATTGTTAAACATAGCACATGGAAATTAGCATTCATATTTAGGATTTATCAGAACCTTAACTGTAAACAATGAAACTCGGATATTTAAATAAGCAGACAGTTCCCTAGCACCCAATACTACTATTTTAAGCTTCCTCAAGTTAGTAGAGAATTACAATTGACTTTGTCAAAGATGGCAATTCATGTTATGAGGTCAGTTCTATCATGTGTGACACAGAAAAATTCTGACCAAGTCGAATAACATTTTGATTCTGAAACATGTCAAGGGCACAAAATTATAGCACCACTTGGCATCATAAGCAACTTAAATGCTGGTCTAGAGTTATGTTTAGCAAACTTCTATCACCTCCTAGTTACAGCATTAATTGTGAGAAACATGAAATATCACAAACATTTGCGGACTTCAGTACCTTGGCATGACAAATTCAAAGTTGAATTTCTTTGACCAATAGGTGAACTTTCATGCCAGAGGCCAAAAGATGAAGAGGAACAGCAGACTCTGTTTTCATCATGGACTTCAACAACATACCCAGTCCCACAAGTAGGGACAGGGAGGATAGAGCATATGGGATGCCCCTACCTCATGGAGGCAAAGAAATTATTTTCGGAAGACTCTCAGCTCAAGTAATGCATATCAATGTATCTTGAAAAGTAAAATATAGAAGAAGAGAGGACATGAAATAATAGGAGTTAATATTACAGATGGTAACTCAACTTATGAAAAGTCACTCAACTTTCATTTTTAACTCTAAAGTCACTCAACTATGAGTTCTTTTCTCAAAAAGTCACTCAACTTTGATTTTTAACTCAAAAGTCACTACACTATCAATATTTTATTCTCAAAGTCACTCAATCTATTAATCATTTTTTATTTCTAATTAATATTTTTAAAATTAAAAATATCTTCATTTAAACCATTTAATCACCCACCCCACTTGACTCGCCCCGCTTAAAATATAATATGGATCCAATTAAACCATTATTCCCCTAAATTACTCTCTTCTCCGATTTTTCTCCTCTTCTGCGTTGTTTTTCATTGGTTTATTTTTGGTATCTCAATTTCCGAAGAGATTGAGTGGAATAGAAGAGGTTGATATTGAGTTTGTTAATAATTTTTCATCCTTTACTAATTTTAATAATTGTTCCAGGTTTTAATAATTTATGGTGGAAGTCTTCTACCATAAACTCCTCGACCGTTCGAAACAAATACTTGTTATATGAACCAACCAAACTTTGCTTCTATCAGAAGAAGTTGAAATTGAAAAAGTGAAAAAAAAAGGGAGAAGAAGAGAATAATTTAGGGAAATAAGGGTATTGAATCCATATTACATTTTAAGCGGGTTGGGTTTTTAAATGGATATATTTTTAATTTTTAAAATATAGATTAAAAATAAAAATTGATTAAATAGATTGAGTGACTTTTGAGGTAAAAAAAAGAACTCATAGCTGAGTGACTTTCTGAGAAAAGAACTCATAGCTGAGTGACTTTCTGAGAAAAGAACTCATAGCTGAGTGACTTTCTGAGAAAAGAATTCATAATTGAGTGACTTTGAAGTTAAAAATGAAAGATAAAGTGACTTTATGTGAAAAAAGTCTATAGTTGAGTGACCATGTGCGATATTAACTCGAAATAATAGGCAAAATATGACATAACATTCAGAAAACAAGGAAGAGTAACAACAACCAAATAATGCAA
Organism: Solanum sejunctum; assembly: GCA_025642045.1. Taxonomy (NCBI): domain Eukaryota; kingdom Viridiplantae; phylum Streptophyta; class Magnoliopsida; order Solanales; family Solanaceae; genus Solanum; species Solanum sejunctum. The sequence continues at coordinate 8,918,193 of JAOTQJ010000111.1, read as the reverse complement.
TAACACATAAGAAACAATACTATTAATCAAGGACTTGATCGATTAATATTCAACTAAAAGGTGTTTTTTTATTGAAATACAACAGAAAAGCAAAGAAGCTGCTTAAGCCAAGAGAGACTCAACATAATAAGATCACACGAAATTGCTTAACAGTCTAATTTAGAAACAGCGAGACGATATTTTTTGAGCTGTTTTGGACCAGCAGACTGCATCTGCCATTTTTCCTTTAGCCATACTTGCCTTGTATATTTTTTTGAAATTTACCTCTTTGCACCATTAAATCACAGGAGAATAATGCCTAAAGAACCTGGCATGTAAGATGCGAGCAAGAAGCCAAAGAAAATAAGTTATCTTTGTTGTTTCCTCGTGGTACAATTGGTCTTGGCAAGATGCTATTTTGGAAATAATGAATTTAACTATAAACAAACAGATAGGAATATATCCTAGAGCTTTCCATTTCAATGAAGAAAACTAGCTGAATGGTGCGATAACAAAATTTACAACTAAACCAACTTTTAGAAAGAAACAAAATTCAGCTGAGAAAGATAAAAGGCAGGTTTGACCTGATCGAAAACCCCTCTCTTGGCTGTTTCTTCCCACAATCGAAGCATGGAAAGGGCAATACCACCAGACAATGCAGTGGCGATTAAATCTCCGATGACTGGAGTTTCTGAAAACATTGCAAAATCTACCACTTTACTCCTGTGTAATCTTCTGGTTTTAAGCTTCTGGAATCCTAAATTGACCCTTTTCTCGCTGGAGAAGAGATAATAGGGAAGACTTGGATCTGAGTTTGACTTTAACAGAGGAAGAGGGAAGACACAACAAGAAAAGACAGCCATACACTGTTTGCCACAGTTTAATTAAGTATTTCACCAGCTTTGAGTGCTCCTATTACCTCTTTCTGCTCAGCTCACTCCTGCTCCACCTTTTTTTCTGGAAAGAATTGAACAAATAGTGTCAAGTGTCAAATAAATGTCGTTTTTGTTGATAGAATTGAACAAATAGTGTCAAATAATGTCGTTTTTGTTTTTGGTAACTTTTTGATCAACCAATAGTTCGGTTGGGTGGTTTTTTTTTTTTTTTTTGGTATAGTTAATAAGGAAAAAAAAACATATAACTTTAACAAAATATTTATTTATATTTTCTTTAAAAATTTAGCTCAAATATTTGGTTTTATTCCAAAAATTTTCTGCGGGATTAGAAAGCTTGTTCAAAGAATTTTTGGCAAAAAATACTGCAAATAAACCCTATTCGTCGCAGATCCCATGTCCTGAGATGGACTTTTTTTGAATTTCGTGAGAGGCATTTTATACCTTTTCAAACCCCTCTTGTACTTAATATATAATCAAAATGGATCGTTATATGCGTAAAAAAGGTTTTAAACCCTATTATAAGTCCTTCAATAAGACTAGGGCTAAAAAGAAGAGAAGAGGAGTGAGGAATTGAGGAATTCGAAAAGAGTTCCTTGAGGTTGATTGGCCAAAGGTTCAATCCAAGTATGTAAGGCTACACTAAAGCATGAGATTGTTCTTCTGTGTGCCCCATAGAGGGGCATAGAGGAGTTGTGAGTATAATGAGTCTTCATGCATGTTTTCCTGAATATTTTCTTGTGAATTATATATATTACATGTATTTTCATGTGTTGATGATCATTATAAACTGATTTTACTAATTTAATATTTTACATGAATTATTGCATAAAATCCTATTTATTATTTTATAAAGATTGGATGAATGAACCTAGGAATGGAGTTTAGAGCCTTAACTTGAGTATGTCGATTGTAATTTTGATGTGAGTATGAGGTTGAGTTAATTGAGGTTGATGATCCTATGAGCCTTCATAATTGAGTTCTTGAGTTCTCTTTAAATGACTTCTTCTAAGTGATGATCTGAGTCATGGAGTTCTTAAATGAGAACTGAGTTAATTGAGTTGAGTTAAAGTCCCTGAAATCAATAGGGACTTTAAAGTTTGAGTTCATAGCTTTGAAAAATTTGAACTGTAAGTTTTACGAAGGACTTTACAGCTCGTAAGATGAAATACGACCTGTATGTGGGTTTGTAGAACTTGGGAAGACTTGATGAGAAAGTGGGATCTTTCAAGAGTTCGACCTACGACTTATCAGACAAATCGTAGAACCTTCTACGAGTCATATACCATGTTGTAGAGGGAGAACTAGAGAAGGTAATCTCTTAGAGTCTATCAGATGAAACCCCATCTACATCCCATAGAATGGTCTATGGCCCGTAAATGGGGTCTTGTAGACTTGTCCGACAAGCTTTTAAAAGGGACAATTTTATCATTTCTTAGCATTTTATGCTTATACAATATTGTTTTTGCCTCCAAGGGACCTCTTATCAGGCTTTTTAACCTTAATTCCTCTCATTTCCTCCTCATTTCAAAATCTCGTAAGTTCTAAAACACTCTTAAATTTCCTCAAGGCTTCAAGCAAGAAGGTGCAAGCTAGGGTTTTGGTTTCTTCACCTTCAAATTTGATTCTCTCTTCATTATGTGGGTTTTAATTGTGGGAACCTTCCTCTCACAAGCTTAACCATTTCTCCTCCAAGTCTCTTTCCAAGTTATGGGTATTTATGAAGACTATATGAACCTTTTGCATGACATGATTATAAAGAAGACCTATAATGATATTATGATGAGTATTATTCTATGTCTTTGTATAACATTATGAAATGACAACTTATAGAAATATATGATTTAAGATGAGGATTTAATGATGCCCTAACTATGCTTTAATATGATATGGTGTGTTATTTTGCATGATTTGGAAAAAAGGATTTTTCTATTCTCGTCATGTCCGAAGGTGTTATTTTTACATGGTTTTGCGAATGTAAGCATACCCACCATGGTTTACTAAATTATGAACTAAGATTCTTATGTTAACAAAGGCCTTATGGTCGGATATGTGATTTACGAGTGATAAGATTTGCGAAGGGCTTTTATATATGTTATAAATCATGAGGATGCTGCGAAAGCTATGAAAAATTATGAAGCCCTATCTTTGATATGATAAAGCTTTGGTTTTCATGAGATATTATATGAACTATGAGGATATTACAATGCTTTGCATATTATCCTAATAAGAATAATTTGAGTATTCCTTGAGATTGTGACCTAGCACCGAGCGGAGCTTGGTAGATAACTATTGTGCCATAACTATGTTGCCACCATAGGTTGTGAATTAACTAATGGATCTATATAGATTAAGTTGCATGATTAACCTAAATGAGTAGTGTTCTCGTACGACACTTGTGAATCATATACCAAAATGGGTGGTGTTACTATAGGGTTAATAAGATGTGTGTAGCAAAATAGGTGGTGTTCCCGTAGGGTAATTAGGAGGCATTTCTGAAAAGGGTGGTGTTCCCATAAGGTGAGAGTTTGGTTTACCTTGGCAAGGTAGACTACTCCAGTCTAATGTGGAGTGAACATCGGGATTCCAAGTAGTAGCTCGCTTGGTCTTACATGTCGGTTATGGTCCCTCCCCATCAATGTATGATATATTTTTATGATATGCAATCCTTATTCATGTTTTGACTAGGGCATTGAGCATTTATTTCATATTGAGTTTATATCCATTTATTATATTATGCATATTGCTCAATTATAGCTTATATTCCTTGTTGCATTTGCGCTCTGTATACTTAGTACATTTCAAGCACTAACACATACTTTTTTTGTGCACGATCTAACTATGTAGGATCTGGAGCTCCTTATCCTCCTCCTCCTCTATGCTGCTAGAAGTTCTAGTTGAAGATTCCTATTCCACTTACTTTTCATGCATTGTTAGACTCTGTTACTTTTAGATACTATCTTTTAAGGGTGATCCTGGGAGATGTCTTAGCCTCCGTCCTATTCGTAATTAGAGATGTTGTTGGATGTTGTGATGGTTATGTATTATTGATCTTGACTCCTTATGCTTTTGTATTATGAAGACATCCCTTAGTCCCATGGTCCTTTTTGTTTTAAATGCTCGATGAGATGGAAGTAACAAGTCCCTAACTATCCTCATAGCGTGAGTCATACTTACCCATCCTTTAGAAATTATTTGCTATGTGATTCATGCACATCCTCTTCCCAAAAACATCCCCATAGCATGAGTCCACAGTACCATTTCCCTTAGATATTATATGATATATGTTTTATTGCTCTTTTATGCTTCTGCAAACTAAGGATGTGCTTGCATGCTCAAGAGGCTTGTGTGGGATCTTATTCAGTTTTCCATTATCTATGTCGTCGAGGTCCTTGGCTTAGGGCTTGACAAATCTTGGTATCAGAGCACTAGGTTTGTAAATGGTCTTTAGAAATTCAACACATCGCGTCGAGTAGAGTCTTGCTTATGGTTATGAAGCACGCCACAACTATAGATAAGAGGCTATGAGGCATTTTAGGAAATGGTTCACTTCTTCATGATCTACTGCATTCTCTAGATTTGACATAAAGTTTCCTGCCTCTAACGAGCGACCTTTTTTCTCTTTTAGATTATGCTACCAAGATGAATGGCGCAAAGAGGTCCCACCCCCTAGGATGAATCAGCCCCTCTAGTACTACAAGCTCCCCCTAATGGAAGGAGAATGGGTCACCCATACCAAGCACTAAAATGTAGTCACCCTCTTGGTAAGGGCCGTGGCTGATCAAAGGGCTCAAGCTCCTCATGCTCCTACACTAGCCTCAAGGATAAGGGACTTCAAAAGGATGAATACCCCAGAATTCCATGGCTCAAAGGTAGGGAAAGACCCCCCAAGAATTTATCGGTGAAGTGTATAAGGTTTTGGCTATCATAGGGGTACATTTAGAGGAGAAAGCGGAACTAGCGGCCTACCAACTCAAGGGCCTTGCTCAAATATAGTATATTTAATGGAAAATGGAGAGGGCAAATGATGAACCTATTCCATGGAAGGAATTCAAGGTTGCTTTCCTTGATCAATTCCTCCCAATTGAGATTAGGGAAGCAAAGTTGACGGAGTAATGAATCTTAGGCAAGGATCTATGAGTTCGAGGGAGTATTCTCTTAAGTTCAACAACCTCTCCAAGTTTGCTCCTCACTTGGTTATTAACCCTAGGGGAAGGATGTATAAGTTTGTATCTAGTGTATCCGACTTGATTATTAAAGAGTACCATACCACCATGCTTGTTGAGGATATGGATATATCGCAGCTTATGACCTACACCAAACAACTTGAAGGGGTGAAGCTTAAAAAGAGAAAAATGGGGTACTCCAAGAAGGCTTGACTTGATGATCAATTCCAATGTGCTAAAGGTGGTCATTTCCAACAAGGCAACAAATTTCACGACTAACGGTCCTCCAATGCCCAAGGCCAAAGGTTTGTAAATGATAGGGCCCCCAACCCAAAGGCTCAAGGTGGTAATGGTGGTCAAATTGCTCCTAGGTATTAGAGGTAGTGCTACAAAGATATTAGTGCTTGCTTCAGGTGTGGCAAAATGGGTGACAAGGTTGCGGATTGTCCAAACAAGGGTAGCGATGGCCGTCTCAAGGACAAGGTGCTCATAGTGATCAAAGGGAAAAAGGTAGTAAACAAGGAGGTGCTCCTCGACACAACCAGTTCTATGCTTTTCAAGGGAAACAAAGGGTTGATGAGGCAGCCGATGTTGTTACTGGTATGCTAAAGGTTTGCAATCTTGATGTTTATGCTTTATTGGACCTGGACGCCACTCTTTCTTTCATAACTTCATTTATTGCTAATTGGTTTCATATGTGTCCTAAATTGTTATGTGAACCCTTTGAGGTGTCCATCCCCATCGGTGAATCCATTCTTGTTAACAGAGTCAATAAGGGTTGTCCCGTGTCTCTATTACATAAAGTTTTTCCTTCCAATTTTACTGAACACGATATGGTAGATTCTGACATCATTCTTGGGATGGATTGTTACATGCGTATCATGCTACTATTGATTGTAGGACTCGTAAGGTTAAATTCCAAATCCCTAATGAACCTATCTTCAAATCGGAAGGTCATGATTCAGTGGTCAAGGGTAGATTCATCTCTTATCTTAAGGCACAAAAATTGATTTCCAAAGGCTATATCTATCATCTTGTGCAGGTTAGGGATGTCAAGTCTAGGGTTCCTCCTATTGAGTTGGTTCCAATTGTCAATGATTTTCTTGATGTCATTCCCCATGAAGTTCCTAGTGTCTCTCACGAAAGGGAGATAAATTTTGGTATAGATCTCCTTCTCTATACTCATCCTATTTCTGTCCCTCCCTATTGAATAGCCTGACAAAGTTAAATGATTTAAAGGAGCAACTAAAGTATTTGTTAGAAAAGGGGTTCATAAGGCCAAGCAAGTCATCTTGGGGTGGTCTAGTATTGTTTGTGAGAAAGAAGGATGATTCTCTTAGAATGTGTATCGACTACCGACAACTCAACAAGGTCATCATAAAGAACAAGTATCCATTGGTATGGATCAATGGCCTATTTGATCAATGACAAGGGGCTAGTCACTTCTCAAAGATTGACCTTTGGTCTGAGTATCATCAATTGAGGGTAAAGGAGTGTAATATTCCCAAAATGGCTTTCTGGACGAGGTATGGGCATTTTGAGTTCGTGGTGATATCCTTTGGCCTAACTAATACCCGACAATATCTATGGATCTTATGAATAGGGTCTTTAAGCCCTACCTTGATATGGTTGTTGTGTTATTTATTGATGACATTTTGCTATTCCTGGAATGAAGAAGAACAGGCAAATCATTTGAGGATAGTGTTGCAAATATTGAGGGAAGAAAGGCTCTTTGCTATATTTGACAAATGTGAGTTTTGGTTGAAGGAAGTTGCATTCTTGGGTCACATGGTATCGAGTAATGGGACTAAGGTGGATCCGAAAAAGATGGAGGCAATAAGGAATTGGCCTAGACCCTTGACTCCAACGGATATTAGAAGCTTCTTGGGTTTGGTTGGGTATTACCAAAGATACGTGAGTAGATTATCCTCAATTGCTTCTCCTTTGACAAAATTGACCCAAAATAAGGCAAAATTTATATGGACCAATGAGTTTGAAAGAAGTTTCCAAACCTTGATGGACAAACTTATGCCCGCTCCTACTTTGGCTTTACTGGAAGGGTTAGAGGGATTTGTAGTGTATTGTGATGCTTCAAGAATTAGATTAGGGTATGTGTTAATGCAAAATGACAAGGTTATTAAATATACTTCCATGCAACTAAAGGTGCATGAGCGTAATTACCCCATCCACAATCTTGAACTAGCGGCCATGGTATTCACCTT
>JAOTQJ010000111.1:8879494-8910833 GCA_025642045.1 Solanum sejunctum | reverse complement strand
TTGCCGGGGAATACAGTAAGACTTTGTTTGAATTCATTAGTTGTATAATTCGAGTGTTAATTTCTTAGTTCCCTTGTAGGGCATAATAGGTATTGTATGCCCAACACAAGGAGTCAAGCCAATCCCTTAGCTCTAATTGATTTAGAGATCCAATAAATTACAACAAGAATAGCTCAAGCAAATTCCAATATCACGGTTAATGAAACTGTGAATAGGAATGTTGATATTGATGATAGGGATGTAAACCCACCTCCTTTGGATAATGTTCCATAGCCTAGGGATTTCACTGACAATGGTTATTAATGGAACCAATACAGATTGAACCTTATAGCTATAGATGTTACTAGGGCTATTGTGTTGCCACCATTACCGACCAACACAAAGTATATTATTTCTAGTGGGATACTCCAAATGCTCTAAAATAGTGGGTTATTTGATGGTCTACCATAAGAGGATCCACATAGCTATTTGCATAATATTGAATTTGTGTACAAGAGTGTAATCGGGACATAAAATTTATCTATAGATGTTGTACGGCTTCGTGTCTTCCCATTGTCTCTTACGGGCAATGCGATGTTGTAGTTATCTGAGCTCCCATAAAGTTGAATCATTAATTGGGCATATTTGCAGAAGGCCTTTTTTTGAAAGGTACTTATCGAGGTCAAAGAGCTCAAGTTAAAAGATCAAATCAACAATTTTGAGCAACTTCTGGGTGATTCGATTAGTACTACATGGGAAAGATTTACTAAGTGTTTGAGAAGCATCCTTGACCACAAGATCGTAAATGATGCTTTTATAGAGATCTTTTATCATGTCCTGGATGAGAATAGCCAAGCTTGTTCTCATACTATAATGGGGGGCATGTTTTTAGATCAACCCTTTGCAAGAATTGCCAAAAGGATGGAACAAGTGGTCACACCTAATTGTGCATGAGGGCAATGGGAGAGAGCTTCTATGAGGAGTTCATATTCTGTTAATGCTGGTTCAGAGCAAGCTAAAATCAATGAGGAGATTATATAACAACTTGATCAAGTCCGCACAAGCATGGATGTAGTGAATAAGTAGAATCACGAAAGAGTGAATGCGGTAGTCCACCAACCTTCACGTGAATCCATGTATGAGGAGCCTTATTATCATGAGTATGCTTGCTTTCTGGGTGATCAAGCAGTTGGTTTTCAGACCAATGCCCAAAGGTTCAATCCGAACTATTGGCGCTAAGCTCAAGGGAGCTAAGGTCAGAACTATGCACAAGATGGAGCTTATAGAAATAACCAAGGTGTTTATTATGAGAGGAATAAGAGTCGTAAAGTCGACTGGGGTATAATATATAGTTTTAGGAATGGTCCATATATGCCACCACATAACCAAGATGCCGGTACAAGCAATTCTAGAATTGAAGAGATGTTTGACGTTTGTTAAAGAAGGCCAAAACATAAGATGAAACTCTAAGGGGCATGAAATCTGATATTTCAAGCATTAATCAAAAGTTAGAGCCTCATTCGGTGGACCTTAAACAGCTTGAGCAACAATGTGGTCAAGTATCTATCCAATTGAATCAGTGTTAGAAAGGTACATTGCCTAGTGACATAGTTCAAAATCCAAAGAATGAAGGGTAATGTATGGCGGTTACAACTAGAGGTGGCTAGAGTACCATCGACCCTCCTATGTCAGTGAGGTAGAAGATGTTTGTGGAAAGATAGTTGCAGATAGGGATATTGCTACAGGAGAAAATTATGCCAAGTATGGGATAGGTGAAGCGGTTGAAGAGCCAAAGAAGTATAAGACTGTCCCAACACCTCCTTCTCCCTTCCTAAAAAGACTCAAAAAAAGGGAGGAGGAAGGCAAGTTCAAACACTTTCTCTTTATACTTGAGAAACTATCCATCAACATCCCTTTGATTAAAGCTTTAGAGAAAATGCCGAGTTATAGAAAGTATATGAAAGACTTGGTTATTAAGAAGCGGACTGTGAGTTAAGAGCTTTCTAAATAAATTAAACATTGTAGTGTCATCACTACTAAGTCATTGGCTCAAAAGCATAAAGATCCAGGTGCTTTCACTATATCTTGCACTATATGAGATGTAGAGTTTGCAAGAGCACTTTGTGATTTGGGTGCTACTACAAATCTGATGCCTCTTGATGTTTTCAAAAAGCTTGGTTTGGGTACCCCTACTCCAAATAAGATGCAGTTACTAATGGCGGATAGAACAGTCACGAAATTGGAAGGGATACTTTATGATGTGCTGGTGAAAGTGGACAAATTTATATTCCCTGCTGATTTTGTGATTTTTAATTGTGAAGTTGATTTTGAAGTCCCTATTATCTTGGGGAGACCATTTCTAGCCACGAGACGAGCTCTAGTGGATATGGACTTTCGTCAACTCAGATTTAGGGTGAATGATGAGAAGTGGTTTTTCATATCAATCAGTCTATGAGGTATCTTAATGAGTTGAAAAGCGAGGTTTCGATAATTTAGGAGGTCTAAGCACTCAAGAGGTCTAACTTATGCCGCGACAAAAAATCAGGCGCTACTTGGACCACAAGCCAAGGATTTTTGATGTTTTATCTTGGTGTTGAGTTTATTTTCAATTTTTGGATTCTTAGCTAGTTTGATTGTGTTTTAGTTGTTATTTTTAACATTGGGTTTATTGCAAATAGGGTGTAAGTACATTTTATGGAGAGTATACAGGTTCAAGACTAAGCTAGCAGATTTTGATGAGAATTGCATCTTGTTCAATCTCTACGACTAGGCTTACAATTTGTATTGCATTTTACAACACATAATCTTATCTCGTAGAGTACTAAAGTGAGCAGGATAAGTGTGCAATCCACCCATGAGCCAACTTTACGACTCATAAATCAAACTACAAATTGTGAATGGGGTTCGTGGAATCTAGGTATGTTTATGAGGCTAGGTCTTACGAGTCGTAGACCAGGCCACGACTCATAATAGGGTTTTCATAGACCCTAAGCTGGTAAATTTTAAGCATTGACCCAATAAGGTATAAAAGGAGATTCAAATTATTTTACCCCACTTTTACCCTAATTTACCAAATTTCCCAAATTTCTTCAAATCCCCCTCACTTTCCGATCAAATTCTGGCATCCTAACCCATTTTTCGATACATAGGATTTTCTTGGCTACACATTATCTCTCATCTTTTTCAAATCCATCTTAACTTGTGGTAAGTTTCTTGATTTAATTTTAACTTCTAGAGTTGCCTTGGAATTTAAGTGCCTTTGTTTGAGTTAATTAGTTGATTCCGAAAATTGAGTGTTTTGCCTTCATGCTTATTGAATGTCCACCCATTGTTTGGTTGATTGCTATTGTATTATTTGGAATTTATGAGTTGATGGGTTATGTCGTAGGCATTTGTGTTTGTGCTAGTCAAATAGGTAGGGTGGAATTAAGAAGATATTCTTGCCAAATTGTTTTGATGGGGTGAATGTGAGTTGAAATAATGTTTTGGGTGCAAGTTATCATATGCTTGAAATGTAAGTACATTTATGTTTGCTTTGATGCTGGTAGATTTAGGATGAAAATGTTCTTGGGGTCTGTGTGATGAATTTTGATAAGTTAGGTACCTGGAAGTTCTTGTTCACGAGAGTTTTTTAAAACTCATAGATGAGTCTATGAGTCATAATTGCCCCTCATGGGAAGTTTCAGTGACCTAATTTTCTGAATATTCATCAAACGAGACATTCTACGAGTCTTAGATCCCTCTATGAGTCATAAGTAGGTCTTATAGATCCTTGCTTATTTTGAAAATTACTCCCTGGAAATGTCTACAAAACTAGTTTAACACTCGTAAACTAAGTTACTAGTCATACTGGGTCTCGTACAATTCTCCAGTGTTTAATATTAGTTTGTATCTCTGGTGCACAAGACCATTTAACAACTCATAGTTCTAACTACGACTTGTAACTAGCTCTCGTATTACCCTTCTACGACTAATTCAATTTAGCTTTTGTGTTTTGTTTCTTGATTATTGGGGCTAATCATGGTTTATTTATGTTGAATTTATTGGAATTATGGCCTCAAAAGGAAAACACTCTAAGATTAAGGCGTTTAGGAGAAAGCTCATTGATGAGATAACTGATGATGAGCAAACCCCCCAACCGAGTGGGTCAATTCAGATCTATGATGTGTTACCAGACCCTGAGGATGGGGTACCATCAGACTAGGGCAGCAGTTGCGAGAGCTGCACAGACTTAGGCTTAGAGAAATAATCCTTCCTAGTCTGATAAGGAAGGCACTAAGAAGGACGGGGATAGCATGCCCTAGATGACTAGGTCCAGATATGAGCAGAGTTCAGAGGAAAGTTCCAACGATATATGAGATATTGAATCCTCAGTCTCACTATCTTCTGCTTCAACGCCGAATGCTAGTACTCACCGTTGATGCGTCGAGGGAATGGAGGCTATTTTGGAGGGCATGCAGCCCAAAGAGCTGAGCAAACCCACCCATTTGATATATGAGGAAGCCTGAGTTATTGATGAAGGATTGAGTCATGTCCTAGGTCTGAAGGAAACGATGGCATGATATGGGCTCATATGGTTGACGGAGAGGTTTAGACAATATGCCTGATTCTAGTATGAGAGTTTTATATAGTATAGGAAAACAAGATTCTTCAAGTTCTTCCAAAGGGGAAAGCGACCTCTCACATAACCAAGATTGATAGAGGTGCGTGTAAGAGGTCGGCAGGTTGGTATTTCAGTGGAGGTGATCTGCCATCTACTTTTTGATCCCGAGAATCGAGCACCAAAATTGACAGCTGAGTTTGACTACATTTTGGGGCAGGCTAGAACCATATTTTTTACAAAGGATCTGATGCAAAGGATCGAGTTACTGAGATGGGTGGTTGGTCACATTGCAGAGCAGGGTCTAGAGCTTGCTTGGGTCACCACACATACGGAGCCTATTGTGAAGGCTTCACTTTCTTTCCCCATAAAATTTTGGTGGGCGGTTGTTTGATGCCACATCCGGCCTAATTTGGCCGATCATTGTTTAACACCAGAGTGAGCAGTATTGGTTGCCAGCATCTTGGTTGGCAACGACCTTGATTAGGCTGACTTATAGTGGAGCAGATTCGTAAGTCAACACTCAAGAGGGCCACCTCCATCTCGTTCCCAACTTTGATCTACAAGCTTTGTTTACATTTACAGGTAGAGATACTTCACCAACTTGATCATTTAGTTGATGCCTTGCATACCTTGGAGGTTGGCCTAATAAAGGCCGATGAGAACCCGTTGGCAACCCAGTGAGCACCACTACCACCGATGTCTGCCCCAGAGCCACCTTTTGTGGGTTTGATGACTGCCCCTACTACTCCAGCTGCTAGTGCTGATCAGAGAACCCAATAGCTTTAGGTAGTCAATGTTGAGAAGGGTCCAACAATAGCTGCTCCTGCACCTGAGAACAGTACTTCCCAGACTTCTACACTGGGGATGGTTTATGTGTCTACGGTTTCACTTCAATCTATGACGTAGCATCTATCACGTATTGAGGCCCAGCTTTTTTAGCTTATTTAGTAACTCAGGTCATGGGTTCAGCAGACTATTGCGGACGCACAGGAGAAGTGTAAGGCATTTACTATATCTACTATTGAGAAGTGTGTTTCTACGATGGATGCCCATATCAATGCATTTGTGGACCAGGTACAGAAGAGGTTAGCCGAGGCCTGACCTTCAATTTGTTAGCTGTACGCGATGAGATGGCAAATCTTAGGTCTGACATGGCAGCTTCACTTGTGGCACTCGTGAAATTACCTGTGAAATCCCGATATTTTCTTGTCTGTGTTTGTTTTTCTCATAGATATTTAATTTCTGTTAAATTGACACGTTTAGGATGTTTATATAATATTTGTAGCATATAGTACTAATGTTCATGGCATATAGCATGTTTTCTATGTTTTGTTTTGAAAATTAGTGCCAACTAAAATTTTTGATTAGCAGTTAAATGGAAACCTTACATGTTTGGGCGTTTGGCAATAGCTATTCTGGTAAGTAAGGGTAATTTGAGACATGAAGCATGATCTGTGAGTTGCTTGTTGACAATTCATGCAATGTCATATGATTGTGAGCTTATTTTGCTAAATTCATGAATTTTTGTGTTAATTCAGAACTTCCCCTATTACTCTAGGTTAGATTGTACATTAAATGAATTAGGAAAGGATCTTAGGCTTTTATTCTTTAAATTATTCCACTTTAACCTAAAATAACCAACCAAATAATATTTTATCCCTTGCTCTAAATAATTGAGCCTTACATAAACCAATTCTTTCAAAAACACCTAATTAGCCTAAACTTGTCTAGAGAAAAACCTATAAATTGATCCTGGTCTGTCCTTGAACATTATGAACCTTAATTGAGGCAAAAAGGGTGGCTACCAAAAGTGATCCTGGTTTGGGGAATAGATATTGTGTACTTCAATATAGACTAAAAGCCTAAGCTGAGGGTGGCCGGTGTAGGGGTAAAATTATAAAAATAAGGTGGTGAGTTATGAATGAGGTGAAAAAGAAGAAAAATCATGTAGAGGGTACAAGAAAAGGATTAAAATGTCCTACATTGAGTGTTAAAAGCAAAATGAAGTATCAAAATGAGGAAAAAGCTGGAAAAAAAGAGAAGAAAGTACCTGAAAAAGCTTGAATGTGAAAAAAGGCAGAATAAGGTGAAAATATGGAGTTAATAAGGTGAAAGTCTTGAAAAATATAGTTCAAGGATGGCCTTCAGTCACTAACTTTTTAAAAATATCATATCAAACCCCCCTGAGCCTATGTTACAAGCTTAGAAGGTCCTAAAGTGATCCTAGTTCAGTTGATTGAAAATCTACATCATGAGTATACGGGCAAGCCTATGATATCATTCATTATGCATGAACATATTTTGTGAGAGTGAGTGTATTTGCACAGTCCAAATCCAAATTTGAAATCATTATTAAGTGTTAAAATAAGAGTTTTTTCTGTGAGGGCACTTGCATTGCATTGTTAGCATTGACTTGTTCAGTGATTGTGAACTATTGATATTCTTTTTCCTTTTAATAAAACTAGATCTTCTTTAATTTTTGATTTACTACACTTGGATGTATGGAGTTTTTTTCATGTTACTATTTTTGGTGACAATAGAATGTTTCTGAATATTATAGATGATCACTATTGTATGACTTGAATCTATTTATTGAAAATGAAAAGTGATGTAGTTATGGTGCTTAAGAATTTCATTCAGTTAGTTAGTACATAAATTGAAAGAAAAAATAATAAACCTTCAAATCAGATAATGGGACCAAATTTGTAAACTCTTCTTGCCATACTATGTTCACATCCCTTGGGATAGTACATCAAAAATCCTACACTTACACCCCATAGCAAAATGGTGTGGTAGAAGAAAACACACATATATTTTACAATTAGATAAACTTATCAGATTTCAAAGTTCTATACGCTTAAAGTTCTAGGAACATTAGCCTCTTGGTGCTGTTTAATATTGAATAGGTTGCCCTTTGTTTTTTGCTAGGCAAGACAACTTTTGAATTTTTTCATGGCTGCAAAGGGTTCATTGATCAGCTAAGAACCATCTAATGCCAAATGTTTTCCTCCTGGTGATATGTTTCAGGCTAGAGCAATCCATGCTATTCATACGGGGAATTCTAATGCCACTAAAGACTATGTATTATACATCTTGGTTACTCAACATTGTTTATATCTAGAGGTGTGAGTTTTACTTTTTTTGGATAGTTGCTTGTCATGATTTCATAATGAATGGTATGGTATGGTATTGTACAGTACATTATAGTACAATATTTGGATAGACTATATGGTTTGCTACTGTTTAATAATTATTTTATTGTTATAGTACAATATAATATTTGGATAGGTGGTATGATTTGCCATTATTTTAATGATAATTTTATTATTTATTTGATTGTATGATAGTATATCGTAACTAATATATTTATAAAAAAATATTCTTAATTATTATGAATATAAATTTATCAATAATTTTTAATGTAACTTTTTAATCAATACATAGAATCAAGTAGGGAAACAAGCTAATATATCTCCAGTTCTTACAAATAACACAGTAAAATAAAAAAGTAAGAACTCTTAGAAAAAAAACCTAAAAAAAGCAGTTTGAAACATGGGAGAAATGATGGAAGGGTGCAAGAGAAGCTTCAAAAGTTGATGTGGAGGAAAAATGAGTAATACAATTATGAAAGCAGTAGATATATTAGGGTAAAGTTTAATAAATACAACGAATAAATTAGAATTATTTATAATTTGGTAAGAATTAAATTGAAAAAATAAGAGAACCATGGGATACCACCAAATTGGTGATTTTAAAAACTGAGGATTTTCATGATTATAAATCATAAAACCAAATCATACCACATATATCATATAATTAATGAAACAATCAAAGCAAACGTGGTTCTCAGACTAATCATACCATACCATAAAAACCACCATCAAAACAAATTGTTAGAGAGGATACCTTTTCTTTTTCAATCACATTCTACTTCTGCTTTAGTTTTCTTGGACACTTCTTTCGATTTCGTTGATGATAATCCACCTATTGTTCTTACTCAAGAGTCTCCATAACACACTCCATATTCCCAAATTCTCATATTGTGCCTAATGTATTGGATGATCATAATGTAATACCATGTACATTAGAGTGTCAGAATCTAGATAGAAAGTGTAAGTATGGTTTTTGGTATGGTGATGTACGAGCATCATATACTATTTATGATTTGGATTATAGGTCTTAGATGAAATCGTGGTTGCTTCAAGGACTTGGTGAAAATTAGAATGTTCGCGTTATATGCACGAAGGGTCTTTATGGACCGTAAAGGATTGTATGACTTATACTCGAGACTCGTGGTTAAGATTTAGAAAAGGATCAAATAAGGTTCAACAGGTTGAGACCATCTACAGGTTATAGTTCTGTTTATGGATCGTAATAAGGGCTCATCACTAGGTCAATAAACATGGCAATTTAGTAAGCATTAGGGTATTCTACGAGGAGTATCTATGACCCCAAAAAGGAATTGTGTGTTATAGGATGGGCTTGTAATTTAGGATTTCATGTTTGAGGTCTCTAAACTTTTGAAGCATATATAGCCAGCATGAAATTCCTTCCACGAGTCATAGATATGTCTACGACCAATATACCAGCCTTGTGGTTTCCCTCTGGCTAGTTTTAATGGTCATCTTTTACTTTTACCCATATCCTGAGTCCAAAATGACATAGTTTTGGTTTCTAAACATGCCTTTTTTAGCCTAGTAATACTCATTTTGTTTTCATTCCACATCATTCTCCTAAAATTTTCTAAGTTTCAAGTCTCTCAACTCTCAAAGCTCCCAATGAAGGTTTTGACTAGGGTTTCAAGCTTCCCTCCTCTGAGTCTTGATTTACTCCATAGATCCTAAAGAAAGTGTTTGGGTTTCATCCATGGGTATCCTCTACCATGGAGCCCAAACATTTTCTAACTAAATCTCTCAATTTTATTTATGTAAATGTGTGGATCCTTATGATTTTGCTTCATATACATGTATTCTGATTCTTTACTGCTATATGACTTATTTAGTTACAAATTAATATACAATTGTAAGATATTAATGATTTAAAATATATTCGCATATCATGCTATCTAGGATTTGGGATTTCATAGTGGGTTTCTTTGACTACTATTGTAATTGATTATTTTCATTGAATTTATGTATAATCTTTTTGGATGGCATGTTTCAAAGATGGATTGATGTTGAACCTATCAAATTCACTTATATTCCAACAAAAGGTAACTTAAATGATAATGGATTCAACTAAGAGTTTATGAAAGATATGAATTTGATCATGAAAGTCTTTTTATGACAAAATGAATGGTTGGTGAAAGATTTTTTTCACTCAAATGGTGGATTCCTCATGTGACAAGGCTAGTTCTCATATTTTTAATCCTCAAGGTTCATGAGCTATTTAATTGATTTCAATGATGTTATTAAACTTAGAGATTATGAATGATTGCTTTAACGTATTATTATTCTGTGGGAATTAACTTAGAACCAAATGGGGCTTGGGTGGAGACTTGACCTAAGGGGTCCTAGTAGTAGTCTCATCACTATACTCTATCATAGGTTGTCTTATAAGCTAGGCTAGTAGATCTATATGTAGCCCTAATGTTAATGAATGAATGAATGTACCATTAAGGAGTCTATCTTAGTAAATTAGCCTATTCTTTCTTAATGTAGGAGTTATATTAGATTTCATGTTATAGCTATATGGTCTTATTGCCAGTTAAGATCACTTCTCACATATGTATGATCCTATAAGATGTTTTATATTATCCTACTCATGATTTTGATGCATTGATCATCCATCTCTACCTATGTCCTTATTCTTTTATTATGATATGTAATTTTGATTAATTACTTATACCTATGACTTTATATACTTATTGGATTACATTTCTGCATACTTAGTATATTCCAAGTACTAGCACATACTTTATGCGTATATTATCTCATAATGTAAGGATGGATGAATATCCTCCTCCTCATTCTTGTGGTTGATTTGACTTATTGTTGAAGATTTATTAGTAAATCCTCATGCCTTAAGGACAAACCTATTTCTATCTAGCTTTATTTATGCATAAGACTTGAAGGCTTTTATTTTGTATTTTGCATTTGAGGTTGAGCTAGAAATATGTCTTAGCCCCTACCTAGTCTATGATTAGAAGTATTGTTAGACATATGTATATGGTTGTACATTGTATTTCCTACTCTTGATATTGTCTTATGTTATGCCCATTAATCATGTTTCCTGTAGTTTCAACTTTATGTTATTTGATCATTACCTATGAATGCTTAAATGAATGCTAAGAGATGTGTTTTGAGGTTTCCTTAGGATATTTATTCACCATGTCATATCTAAGGCCTAGTTTGGGTCATGAGAAATTTGGTATCCAATCATAAGATTTTGTTGTATCATAGGGAGTCCAGCATATTTTATCAACTAGAGCCTTATTTATGGATATGAAGCGCGTTACATCTATGACTAGGAGGCTACAATGCATTTTATAAACTTTTCCTTCTTTCATAGTTCGTGTCATGCCTTTGAGTTGTCCTAAGAGCTCCTATATCTAATGAATTACTACTTGCACTTTTCAGATGATGCCTCCGAGAAGGGTTCTTGTGTTAAGAAAAATCAATCCAATTGAGGCCTAAGCTCTTTTGGTCCCCTAAGATCCCTATGAGAAAAGGGTTACACATGTGGAGTTTGAAATGTCATCACCATATGGCCTAAGTCGTGAACAATCAAGCCAATCCAGGTATTGTTCCTCCTCCTCCTCAGGTGCCTATCTCAGCTATGAGAATTAGGGACTTTATGAGAATGAATCCACCCAAATTCCATGGTTCAAAGATGGATGAAGACCCTTAAGAATTCATCAATGAAACCTATAAAATTTTGACAATCATGAGTGTGTCTCCAAATGAGAAGTCCAAATTTGTAGCGTATCAACTTAAGGGCCTGTACAAAATGTGGTATGACCACTGGATACTTGAGAGAAGTGAATGTGTAGGTCCCTTAGGCAAGAAGAACATCTTACTCAACAAGAGTATTGGAAGAGATGCGCCTTTGGAACTTCCCTTTTTGCATGGGCATAGAGAAGGAAAAGGCAAAGTTAAGTCATATAATAAGTAAGGGACCAAATTGAGCTAGAAGGCTCATGTAAGAAATTCAAGAGTGCCTTCCTATACTGGTTCATTCCATTGGAGTTAGGGGAGGCCTAGATCTAAGATTTCATCAATGTCTACTAATGATTTATGAGTGTGAGGTAGTATACCCTCAATTTCACCAAGTTTTATAAGGATGTATCATTCATGGTCTCTGATCTAAGGCAGGGATGAGACAATTTATCTTTGGCATCTCAATTTTGGAACATAAGGAGTGCAAGACAGCTATACTAGGCAAGAAAATTTACATCTCTAGACTTATAACTTATGCCGAGAAAATAGCAGATGAGAAGATGAGGTAGTGGTCTAGGGAGTTCAAGATTCCCGAGTTGATGGGGTTGGTTTCTCCAATCAAAGGTTCGGAAATGGTGATGGTAGAAGAGCCCAAGGTCGGCGAAGATATATTTTTCAAGGTCTAACCAATACTCATCCTCGATAATTCATCAAGGACAAAGGGAAAAATTATAAGGTTCAAGGAGGTGGTTTAGGTGCTATAACTTATCCCACTTGCAAGAAGTGTGGGAAGTCTCACAAAGAAGAATGTTTGGCCAACTCCAATGCATCCTTTAAGTGTAGAAATCATGGCCATGATGCCAAGGATTGTCAAACTGGTGGTGGTGTTAGGTCTCAAGGACAGGAGATGCAAGGTAGACAAGCTCAAGAGGGTGGTCGGTACACCAACTGGTTCTATGCCCTCCATACAACACAAGAGATTAAAGAGATTCTTTATATTGTCACTAGTACGCTAAAGGTCTTCGATGAATATGCATTGCTTGATCCAGGTGCCAACTTGTCATTTGTTACTCCATCTCTTGCTAATAGACTTTGTAAGGCCCTACATGTTGGAAGGCGTAAAAGTGCCTAAATACAAGTGGATTTCATGAAGGCTTCTACAAGTCGTATGTTATTCCACAGGCCATAGGTAGTGCTCATAGAATAGAGGGTGGACTTGGTCAAAAGATGGTTTTCTGGAATTTGGAGTATGAGATACCAATACGGCTTGTACATTGGTTAACGTTCCATAAGTTGTGCTATGAATTGAGATTCAAAGAAAGTTTTAAGGGTCTAAAATATTACTAGACGAGACCCCCTTTTCATGACCCATGGAATTGACCACAGGCCATAATTGGGGTCTCATGGTCCTATCCGATAGTTTTTAAGAAGGGATAGATTTGTTATTTCCCTAATATTATAAGCCTAAGTTATATCATTTTAGCCCCCAAGTAACCGCTTTCTAGCATTATACAACCCAAAGTCATTCCATTCCACTTCACTCTCAAAATACCCTAAGTCCCACTCCTCCAAAATACTCCGAAGTTTTTCAAGGCTTTCAACAAAAGAGTCCAAGCTAGGGTTTCAGATTTTTGACGTTTTTCAACAAGATTTTCATCCCCAATCACACCAAGGTATGTGGGTTTTGATTTGTGGAGACCTTTCCTCAACAAATGTAAACCATTTTTATTTTTCATCTATTTACAAGTCATAGAACGACAACAATAACAACATAACTAGTGAAATTCGACAAGGGTAGAATGTATGCAGGTCTTACCATTACCTCATAGAGGTAGAGAGACTATTTCTTGGGAACTTTCGTCCCAAAAATCCATAAGCAAAATAAACTAGATATGGAAAAGGAAAGGAAAAGGGACAAAAAGAGCGACTAATAGAAAAAGTGCATGATAGTATACAAATATGATAAAATTAACATATCAAGATGGCAAATAACAACACAAGATATAAATGCAACATAAATATGCTAAAAATAAACAAGTACAGGACTAATAATGACAACATACAATGTAAAGACATCACTACTCCTACTAACCTACTATATCAAAAAATTTGTTATCGACCTACCCTACTAACCTATTAGCCCTCTACTCTAATATACAACCTCTACTTTTTTCTATCTAAGGTTATGTCCTTGGTGAGATAAAGTTTTGTCATATCTTGTTTCATCACCTCCCCCTAGATACTTCTTCGATCTATATCGGCCCCTTCGTGTATCTCCTAAATCTAACCTTTCGCACCTTCTAATAGGAGCATCAATACTCCTTCTCTGCACATGTCCAAACCAATGCAATCTCGCTTCCCTTATCTTATCAACCACAAAGGCCACCTCTAGCTTCTCCTGGATGATCTCATTCCTAATCCTATCATGCCTAGTATGTCCACACATCTATCTTAATATTCTCATCTCCATAACCTGCATTTTCTAAACAAGTAAATTTTTAATTGGTCAACACTTCACCCAATATAACAAAATATTCTAACCACCACTCTATAAAAATTGCTTTTACGCTTTGGTGGTACCTTTTTATCACACAATACTTCTGAGGCAAGCCTCTATTTCATCCATGCTTCCCAATATGATGTGTAACATCATTGTTGATATCACCACTACTCTGGATGATGAATCCAAGATACTTAAAGCTTTATTTGTTAAGAATAGGTTGAGCGCCAAGCTTCACTTTAATGTCTGCTTCATCTCTAGAAACACTAATTTTACACTCCAAGTATTCTATTTTGGTTCTGCTCAATTTGAACAATTTGGATTTCAAAGTATCTCTTTAAACCTATAATCTATCATTAACTTTGGCCTGAGTCTCATAATTAGTACTATGTTATCTACATATAGCATACACTATGGCACTCCCTCCTGGATAGAAAGTTTCAGCTCATCCATTACTCAAGCAAAAAGAAAAGGGCTTAACACAGATCCTTAATAGAGTTCCATCTCAATAGGAAAGTACTCTAAGTCTCCTCTTACTATTCTTACCTGAGTTTTGTCTGTATCATACATATCCTTTATTGCCCTAATATATACTATTGGAACACCTTTTGCCTCTAGTCATATCCATAAAACATCCCTAAAAACCTTGTCATAGGTCTTCTCGAGATCAATGAACACCATATGAAGGTCCTTCTTTCTTTCCATATATTTCTCCACCAATCTCCAAACAAAATGGATTGCTTTAGTAGTTGATCATCTCGACATGAATCCAAATTGATTTTCTGAAATAGACACTCCTTTTCCCGCCCTTAGCTCCACCACTTTCGACCATACCTTCATAGTATGACTTAACAACTTGATATCCTTGTAATTATTACAGTTTTGAACATCTCTATTGTTCTTGCACAATGGAACCATTGTACTCCTACTCCATTCGTTGGATATTTTATCAATCTTCATAATAACATTGAATAGTCGAGTCAACCACTCTATGTCATCCTTGACCATGTTCTTCAAAAAATCTATCGGAATCTCATTAGGTCCGATCGCCCTTCCTCTCTTCATTCTACTAATAGCATGTCTAGCCTTCTCAACTCTGAAATGCCTCCAATAACCAAAATCTCATTGCCTTTTGGAGTGTGCCAACTCCCCTAGCTCAATATACCTATCTTCTTTTATATGAACTCTTTTATATGATAGTATTATGAAGTATCTTATGATATTTTACCCTTTATACTACTATGCAATGCAATTCCATGTGAAATATATAGTTTAAATAAGAGTTTGATCATACCCTAACTGCCTTTGGTGGAATATTTGAATAATATTTAAGTGATTCTATTATATCCACTCATATCATTTACTCTTACATGATTTTTAAATTATGTATATGTACCCATCATGATCTGATTAAAGATGTATATCAAGTTTCTTATATAATAAATGCCTTATTGCAAGATATATATGTCACACATGTTAAGACTAATAAGATGGGCAACACGTATGCTATGAGCTTATGAGCATGTTATGAATGAAAAAAACGATGTAAGGCCCTATCATGATGCTATAAGCTATGTTCTAATGAGCTACTCTAAGAATGAAATTATGATGTTTGAGGCTATTAATAATTGGCAACAATTATGATTCAAATATTTTATCGGATTATCACCTAGCACCAAGAGGACCTTGGTAATCTCCCATAATCCCTAAATTATGTGTCACCATATAGGTATGATATTGATTCCCTATAAGTGCTTGAACTTATTGAAAAGGAAACACCGTAAGGTAAGGCTAATTGATGTTACCTACTAGAAAGGTCATGTCATAAGGTAAGGGGTACATGGGCACTTTCTGAAAAGGCTATTCCACAAGGTGAGTGTTTGAATTACCTTGGCAAATTAGACCACTCCTTATCCGGTATTGAGTGAATATCAGAATTTCAAGTAGTAGCTCGCTTGATCTTACATGTCAGTTATGGTCCTCTCCCGGTTATATATAATATATCTTGTGACTTGATGATTTTGCATGCATATTTTGACTAAGCATCTATCATTCATGACATATTGAGTTTGTGTCTATTACTTATGATTATGCATATTGTTTCATTATAGATTATATTCCTTGTTGCATTTGCACCTCGCATACATAGTACATTCCAATACTAACACATACTTTTTACCTACATGATCTAACTATGTAGAGGCAAGAGCTCCCATCCATCCTTCTCCTCCTCCATATGGCTAGATGAATTATTGAAGATTGGTATTGGTGAGTCCTCTACTTCAAGGACAACTTCCACTTACTTTCATACTTTAGTTAAGACTTGTTTACTTATGAATATTTATCTTTTAAGTGTAAGTTCAGGAGATGTCTTGGCCCCTATTCCACTCATGTTAGATATAGATATGTGTGTTATGAGCTTGAAACCTATTATGCTTATATAATTATGGAAGACTTCTTGTATTCCTTTTTCCCTTTTATGCTTGTTGCATGTTGACAATGACTTGGAAGTCATAAGCCCCTACTTAACCCTATAGCACAAATCATACTTATCTGTCCCTTAGTATTTATTTCTTATTTGTCCATGCTAATTCTCTTTCCTATAACATCCCCATAGTGTGAGTCCAAAGTCCCGCTTTCCCTTAGAATTATGTTTTACTTGCTTGTTGTTTAACTATGCTTAAATAACCAAGGATGTGTTATGTATGCTTTAAAAGGCTAATTTGGGATCTCTTTGGGTTCCCCATTCGCCATGTCACATTGAAGCCCTAGGATTGGGTTATGATAGGCTTGTTATGTGTCCCAAGTCTTGTTAGAATCTTCTTAAATTTTTACTCCCATTGATAAGTCGGTTGTAGCCAAAAGACTCTATCAGAACTGTCCCATACAGTTTCTTATAAATTTGTTCCTCGTGACCTTGTTGAAATTGATATGGTCTATTTTTATGTCATTCTTGGTATAGACTGATTACATGAATCATATGCCTCTCTTGATTGTAGAGCTCATAGGGTCAAATTTCAATTCTATAATGAGCCACTTCTTAAATAGGAGGGCAGTGATTCTGTGTTTGAAGGTTGACTCATTTCATATCTTAAAGCCTATAGGTTCATTTCTAAGAGGTGTGCTTACCATATTATGAAGGTTAGGGATTTTACTTCTGAGTTTCCCTCTCTTGAGTCGATCACCATTGTGAATAAATTTTGTAATGTCTTTTCCAATAACTTCCCTAATGTTTCTCCCAGATGAGAAATAGACTTTGGTATAGACCTTCTTCTCGATACCAAACCTATCTCCACTCCTCCATATCATCTGGCCTTGATGCAGTTAAAGGATTTGAAAGAGAAATTAAAAAAGTTATTGAAAAATAGATTTATTAGGCCAAGTAAGTCATCATGGGGTGTTCCCTTTTTGTTTGTAAGGAAGAAAAATAGATAACTCTGGATGTATATAGACAACCGATAATTGAACAAAGTTACTATAAAGAACAAATATCCAATTTTGAGGATAAACAACTTATTTTATTAATTGCAAGGGGTTAGTATTCTCCAAAATTGATCTCCCATCTGACTATCATCAACGAGGGTAAGGGAATGTGGCACTCAAAAGACGAATTTTGAACAAAATATAGCCATTTTGAATTTCTAGTTATGTCATTTGGGTTGGAAAATGCTCCAGTGGTGTTCATGGACTTAATGACTATGGTCTTCAAACTTTATCTTGACATGCTTGTGGTGATGTTCAATGATGACATGTTGATCTACTCTTGAAGTGAGGAAGAACATAAGAACCATATGAGTGTTGTACTTCAAACTTTGAGGGATAAAAAATTATATCCAAAGCTTAGTAGGTGTAAATTTTGATTGAAGGAAGTATAATTTTTTGGGCATGTATTTCTAATGGGATTGTAGTTGATCCAAAAAAAATGAAAGTGGCAAGAAATTGGCCATGACCATTGCCTCCATTAGTTATTAGAAGCTTCTTAGGTTTGGCCAGGTGTTATAGGGGATTTGTTGAGGGGTTCTTATCTATTGCTTTGCCTTTAATGCAATTGACTTAAAAGAAGGCTAAATTCCAAATGTCAAATAAATGAGAAAAATTTCTAAACTTTGAAGGATTGGCTTACTTTGGACCATATCTTAATATTTCAAAAAGGTTTGGATGAGTTTGTAGTGTATTATGAAGACTCACGTATCAGGGGTGTGTCCTAATGCAAAATTGTAAAGTCATAGTCTATGCTTCAAGGCGATTAAAGATGCATGAATGAAATTAGTTAACTCATGATCTTGAATTGATGACAGTTGTCTTTGCATTAAATATATGACATCACTTTCTTTAAGAGGTGCATGTCGATGCATTCATCAATCACAAGAATCTACAGTATGTGCTTAGCCAAAGGAACCTAAATCTAAGACAAAGGAGATGACTTGAACTTCTTAAGAATTTATGACATAAACATATTGTATCATCTGAGCAAGGAGAAGTTGTAGTCGATACACTTAGTAGAGTGTCTATGAGGAGTGTGGTTCATATTGAAGATGGGAAAAAGGAGTTGGTAAAGGATGTACACTCCATTGTCCCACTTGGGGGTGAGGTTGTGTGATTCTAATGAGGGTGGTATACATGTGCAAAATGGGTTTGAATCATCTTTACTAGTGGATGTCAAGGCAAATCATGACTTGGATCTAACATTAGTTGAATTGAAGAAGTTGCCGAAAACAAGATAGAGGTCACCTCATAAAGATGAGATGGTGTGCTCCATTACCAAGGATAATTATGTATTCCAAATGTTAATGACCTAAGGGACTTGATTTTGAGTCAAGATCATAATTTTCAATATTTTATCCATCTAGCATCCACTAAGATGTATAAATACTTTAAGGAAGTGTATTGATGAAATAACACGAAGAAGGGCATAGCTAAGTTCGTGGTGGAATGTCCAAATTGCTAACAAGTGAATGTTGAGCATCAAAGACTGGGTGGCCTTGCCCAAGATATTCAAATCCCTACTTGAAAGTAGGAAGATGTAAACATGGATTCTATAATGGGTTTTCCCTATACCTTGAAGCATCATGACTCTATTTGGGTGATTTTTGATAAAATAACTAAGTCAGCTGATTTTATATCAGCCAAGACCTTTTATAGTGCCGAGGACTATGCCAAGTTGTATATTTGTGAATTGGTAAGGTTTAATGGTGTGCCCTTGTCTATTTTACTGGATCATAATTCATAATTCACTTCTCATTTTTAGAAATTATTTCAAAGGAGACTTGGCACCAAGGTGGAGCTAAGCACTACCTTTCATTCTCAAAATGACGAGCAAGCTAAGTGAACCATTAAAACTCTTAAGGATATGTTTCAGGGCTTGTGTGTTAAAATTCAAGTATAATTGGGATGATAACCTACCGCTCATCAAATTTGACTAAACTAATAGTTATACTCAGGTATCGAGATGGCACCATTTGATGATTTCTATGGGCGAAGATGTAGGTCTTTGGTGGTTTGGTTCAAAGTGAGGAAGACGACATTGATTGGTCAAAAAATTTTCTTGGATGCAATAAAAAAGGTGAGCTCATAAGAGAAAGGTAAAAATATGGCTCAAAATCGCCAAAAGTCATATTTTGATATAAGGAAGAAAGATCTTGAGTTCAATATGAGATATTAGGTTTATTTGAATATTTCATCAATAAAGGTTGTGATTTGATTTGGCAAAAGCAGAATTCAAGTCCTAGGTATGTAGCACCTTATAAGATCTTGGAGTGGGTTGAAAAGGTTTTATTGAGTTAAATATGCCATTGAAATTGGCTATAGTTCAGCCAGTGTTCTGTATATCCATATTGAGGAAGTGTGTAGGTGATCTAAGTTCCATTATACCATTGGAAAAAGTGTATACTAAAGAGAATTAACCTATGAGGAACTTTTCATTTAGATTTTGGATTAGCAAGCGAAGAGATTGAAGAATAAACAAGTTGCATTTATGAAACTCCTTTGGAGGAATCAACAAATTGAGAGTGTCATATAAAAAGAGGAGACAAATATGATGAAATAATATTCCTATCTTTTTCACTCTGCTCAAGCCTAAAGTATTAAGTTATTCCATCCCAATAACCTTAAATTCTTGCATTTCAATTTTTCGTATCATAATACATGCATGCATACTCATAAGGCTATATTTGAATGATAATATATGCATAAGTTTGAAAATTTTCATGAAAACGATATTTTGAGTTAAATTTTTCATTCATGTTAGGTTTTTGATATTCATTTAACTCTGCTTACTTTTATCTCATTCAACGATAAATATGCTCAACAGGGTAATACTGTAATACCTTGTATATTAAAGGGTCAGAATCTAGATCGAAAGTGAAATAAATGTTTTGGTGTGGTGATGTAAGAGCATCAGCTATGTTTCATAGTTTGACATAGGGGTCGTAGATGAGCTCAAGGTTGGGTCAGGGACTTGGTGAATATTACAAAATTTTTGGTTGGATGTACGAAGGGTCCTTAAGGACCATAAAGAGGAGTAGGAGTCATAATCTAGGCTCGTGGTTGAGATTCAAATGGGGTAAATTAAGGTTCAAGAGAATGAGACCACCTACAAGTTGTAGTCCTATTTACAAATTTATAATAAGGGATCATTGTTGGGTTAATGAAGATTAAAATTTAGCTATGTATTGAGGTATTCTACGAGGGGCATTTACAACCCATAAAAGGAACTATAGACCATAGAATAGGCATCTAGTTTGAGGGTTAAAGTTTGAGATATCTAAACTTGTGAAGCATAGCCAGGACGAAACCCCTTTTGCCAGAAGTAGGTGGGTCTACGACCTATAGACTGACCTTGTGGTTTTTCTCTTGGCTATTTTAATGAAGGGAGTTTTTTACTTTTTCCCTAACCTTATGTCCTAAACAATGTTGTTTTGGTTCCAAAACCTACTCTTTTCAACCTAATACTATCCATTTTATTCTCATTCTAAATTATTCTCCTAAAATTTTCTAAATCAAAAGTCTCTCAACTGTCAAGGCTCCTATTAAAGGTTTCAACTAGGGTTTTAAGCTTCCCTTCTCTAAGTCCCGATTTACTCCATAGATCACATCTAAGGTATGTGGGTTTCATATATCATGGGTAACCTGCACCCATGGAGCTCAAGTATTTTCTAACTAAATCTCTCAATTTTATTTACGTAAATTTGTGGATGTTTATCATTTTGCTTCAAATGCATGTATTATGGTTATTTACTGTTATATAACTTATTTAATTACAATTGATATGCAATTGCAAGAGATTGAAGGTTTGAAAAGTATTTTCATTTCATGCTATCTAGGGTTTTTCATAGTTGGTTACTTTGACTACTATTTTAATTGACAAATTTTATTGAGTTTATTCATAATCATTTTTCATTGCATATTTTAATGATCAATTTTATGTTGAATCCACCAAATTTATCTTATATTCCAATGAAAGGTGACTTGAATGATATGGATTTTAGCTAAAGGTTTATAAAAGTTATGAATTTGATTATGAAAGTCTTTTTATGACTAAATAAATTATTGGTGAAAGATTTTCTCACCTAAATGGTGGATTCCTCATGTGATAAGGACAATTCTCACATTGTGAATTCTTAAGGTTCATGAGTTATTCTATAAATTTCAATGATGTTATTAAACTTAAAAGTTATGAATGGTTACTGTAGCGTATTATTATTAGGAGGCTTGACTAAGCACTGAAGTGTTTGCATTACATCATTTGATTTATCCTATAAATATTTGAATGAATGCTAAGAGGCTTGTTTGAGGTTCCCTCAGGATCTTCATTTGTTGTGTCACATCTAGGACCTAACTTGGGTTGTAACACATATAGACGATGATGTTGATGCCTTTCAAATTGTTACTGAAGATAGACCTATCAGACAGTCTCACAGGTCTAGAAAACAAACTAGATGGATGACAGATTTTGTGACCAATGATGTTTGTGAGAATACTGTTTATCCTCTTTCTCACACTTTGGACTATGCCGACCTTTCTCCCTAGTACCAATCCTACTTATCTTTTTCTCTTGTATTACTGAGCCCAAGTCTTTTCAAGAGGCTTGTTCAGACCCCAAATAGATTTCTGCTATGCAAGAAAAAATTCAGGCCTTCAAGCAAACAACACATAGATCCTAGAGCCTTTACCCCTAAAAAGGTTCTAATTAGATGTAAATGGGTTTTACAAAGTCAAGTTCAAAGCTAATGGAGATGTTGAAAGATATAAATCCATATTACTTTCCAAAAGATATAATCAAAAGGCATGCTTAGATTATTAGGATGCTTTTTCTCCTGTGGTGAAAATGGGTATAGTGAGAAGTGTTATATCTATTGTTGCAGCTTCTAGTTGGCACATTCCTCAGATTAACGTATTCAATAATTTTCTTCAAGGTGATCTGCATGAGAAAGTCTA
This sequence comes from Solanum sejunctum, assembly GCA_025642045.1. Lineage (NCBI taxonomy): Eukaryota > Viridiplantae > Streptophyta > Magnoliopsida > Solanales > Solanaceae > Solanum > Solanum sejunctum. The sequence goes on along the minus strand of JAOTQJ010000111.1, from coordinate 8,888,437 downwards.
TATGTCATTACTTGAGGGTTTTTCGAGCCAAAGGGAGACTTCAAGATTAGTATGTAGGCTAATAAAATTATTCTATAGCCTTAAGCCGGCAATTAGGCAAAGGAATGTCAAACTCACTAATACATTGGTTGATTCTGAATTTGTACAAAATAACAAGGATCATTCATTGGTTATCAAGAGAAATCGTGAGCAAATTATGATAATTTTATCATATGTAAATGATATGTTGGTGCATGGGAATGATTTGAAGCTGATAGAGCAAACCAAACAAGAATTACATGCTAGATTTAAAATCAAAGATCTTGGAATTTTAAGATACTTCTTGGGAATTGAATTTAGTGGGTGAGCTAAAGGAATATTGATAAATTAAAGTATGATTTGGAGCTAATACAGGAGATAGATTAACTGGTGCTGAACCATTTTGCAAACCACTAGAAAACAACTTGAAATTAACAACTAGATAGATTAATTGGTGCTGAACCATTTTGAAAACCACTAGAAAACAACTTGAAATTAACAACTACAACACCATATAAAGCAATCGATGTTACAAATGATCCTTCTCTAACAGATTCCATATCAGAGATTAATTAGAAAACTACTCTATTTAACACTAACCAGACCAAATATTGGCTTCAAAGTTCAGAACCTGAGCCAATTCTTACAAAATTCAAAGAAATCACACATGGAGGTAGAACACAAACGGTAAGATATGTGAAGAGAGAACCTGCTATGGGAGTTTTAATGAGAAGCAAAAAAAGAAATAAGTTGGTGGCCTTCTGTGATGCAGAATGGGTAGCATACCCACACACAGGAAGGTTTGTGACAGAATTTTTGTTCAAATATGGAGATTCATTGATCTAATGGAAGTCAAAGAAGTATACAACCATCTCTAAAAGCTCAACAGAGCCAGAATACAAAAGCATAGCTTCTACTGTCCCAGAATTATTTTGGATCATTGCATAATACAAAAAACTCAGAGTATATATAGTAGGGATCAGATGATTTGTAGTTAAGCTTTTCAATAATTTTCAGTACAAAGATTTCCTGTTTGAGTACAAGAAGAGTAGATTGCTCTCACATGGATTCTTCTTCAATTTAATTGGTGTTAATCGGGTTTTACAATAAAAAGAATAACTCTATACTTTGGTGGTTTTGTAATGAATTATCGTCTGGGTGCATAATATAGTTCTGTGTAATTTGTGCAGAAATAACTATAATGTATGGTGTTAAAAAGTGAGCCAGAAAATCTATGTAGACAATCTCATTTACAAAACTTACTTTCTGGCCTAATAGTTCCATTCACTACTTTCACGATCAAAAAGACTATTATTGAAATCAATTTAAATAAACAACTGAAAAACTTTTTCTAAAAAGTAAGTTTTACTTCAAGCAATTTTTAATTTTCGAAAATTTTCTTGAATACGTATGTCAAATTAAATAAGTAATTACAAACAATACATACCAAATGTACCATACCAGAATATCTTACCACCTGTGATACGTTAAGGTTTTGAATTGATCATGCGTCAAGCAATCTTGTAAAAAAGTTTCTAAATTTTGTTGTAAAAAACTATTATGATGGTGCAAACTAATATATAGTGTCATTTATTTTTTTTTCTTGAGTATTTTAATTATTGAATAATATTTTAAAACGTTGAATGTGACGTAAGAAGATAATTAATTCAACTATCGCATTAATACAAAGAAACTTCTCCTAAATGATCATTTAAATAATAATTATCCTCCTACAAAGCTAATTTTCTTGTTATTGTATCTATCAACTAGTTGAGAAATAAACTCGTTTCATTGATATTGAAAACTAGATTAAGGTGTTCCAAATTTTGGTAAATAAACATAAAAGCTTCTTAAAATAAAACAATTAAAAATTGGTCACACTCAATCAAAAATCCAGAGTGTGTGCTTCAAATTACGAGGATTATGTACAAGACACACGTGAAGTTTTAAACAACAGCATGGACAAAAAGTATTTGTGGACAAGTACTCCTTTAATCCCAATTTAAGTAATTTTTTAAGTTCAAATAATTATTATTTTGGAAAATTAAGAAATAATCCATTACTATTTTCCAGTTTTTATCTTATCAATTAAGGGAGCAAAAGATTATTATGAATATTTATAATTATTATTTTGGAAAATAAGAAATAATCCATTACTATTTTCCAGTTTTTATCTTATCAATTAAGGGAGCAAAAGATTATTACGAATATTTTTTTCGTCTCATATTACTGAATTCATATTGATTTAACATATTTTTTATAAAATTATTTATTAGTAATTTATTATATTAAATTAAACTCATTAATTATGCTTTAAGATTTTAATTTTAGTTATTACTATTTTATGTAATTATTTAATGACAAGGATAATATTAAAAAAATATAATATTTTTTTTGATATGCTAAATGAACAAATAAAATAAAGATTTATTTTAATATAAAGCTAAGTAATATGAAACCAGGGAAGTACCCTCACTTTTCAATAGTAACACTTTGCAATAGGAAATTACTAAAATCACCTTCATAAATTTCGCATTATACACAATATATTTCGTTTATTTATTTTACTTGTTGATTTTAAATTTAAAAAATAATAACTAATATGAATATTTTATGACAATATTCATATTAGTTAAGTATAATAATAGATTTAGTAAATGATTTGGGAAATGCAGTTAAAATTTGGTAAAACGAGTTATTTTTAAAAATTTTTTATATATATTAAAAGTAACAAATAAAAATATAAATCTATTTTTGAGAGCCTCTGTCAATTTCGTTGAGTTTCAATCTATGTACTATCGGGCTTGAAAGTACTGAAAGAAACTTAAAATGAGGAGGAGGGATTACACATACCAATTTTAATTAAATAAAAGAAAATATTGTTTCCACAAACAGGAACAGAGATATTTAAATTTATAAAAAAAAAAATGCAGGAGAGGAAATAGAAAATCTTACATTACTAACAGCTTCAAGGCGAAAACAGTCGGAACAAGAAACCCTAGCATCCGATAATTCAAGGCCAAGCTCTTCAAAGGCTTCCAATATGAAGACTAGCAAACCAGGGCAATTCCTTTCTGAAAATACATTTATTATGAATCCCTTCTCTAGGGTTTCTACTGTAACCTGTAAGGTAAAGTTAAACAATTTATCAGTAGTACTCAATGGACTGCACTACATATAGCAAATCAAAACAATTAAATGAATGCAACACTAAAACAAACTATAAAATTTAAGGTATATATACTTTTATGGTGTATACTTTCTTGCATTATCAAATAGTTTAACATGTAATAGTAGGTCTCAGTTTACCAATTGATTATTATCATACAGATTTACATGTAATTGACTGGATCGGGTAACTATATTTTGCTCCAACATTGTGTTATCAGACCTAAACTCTTAAGAAATGGGTTTAAATTTAATACACCACCAATATAAGTAAGTTTACATACTCTATACCGTTAGGTACAAAGATGAGCAACTATGCAGAAGCAGCTGCAAAAATGTATGGGCTGAAATGGTACTCAACTCAAGACTCTAAAAACAGTTAGGGAAGAAACTGACTTTCTACTCTTTACAAATTTGCATAAACAAAGCATGAAAGCCCCCATAGACTATTTCAAGACTCACAGAAAAGAAACTTGTTGAAGAGAATGAATTCACAAGCACTCATTGCTACAAGGAAGCTATCAAAATTGTCGATAAGTTAGCCTCCTTAAGACGTAGAAGTAATAGAATGCAAATATTCAACTCCTTATCTCAGCTGTTAGCACACATTAAAGGACTCGCTTGTAACACCTCCAAAATAATCTAATTCAAATAGCACAGGAAGTCTAAACTATTAACCTGATTCTGCAGAAATTTGACTTCTACGGACAACATCTACAGTCCATAGAACCATTTATGGACCATAGATAGGGTTTATGGAATCGAGGCCCTACAGTGGCTAATTTCAGTACAAGACAAGTCTATGACCTACAAAACTTTCTATGACCCGTGCTTTTTCTACAACTTAGAGGATGGACAGTAATCTGATCTACGCCCTATAGACTGAGTTTGTAGAATCCAAGTGCTACAACCCTTAGGAAGATTCAGTGCCCATTTACAAGCTAAGTGTATTGTCGGTAGTTCATCAAACGAGTCGTAGTTTATTGTTGTAGTTTTCAACCCTGAATATATAGGTTTAGTATTTTTTTCTAAGAGCATACAGAATAACCCGTAATGAGTTCTACAATCCGTATAAGCATGGTGGTCTCAAGCCTTCAAAGGCCGAGTTCCGTGAGAAGGCATTCTATGGCCCATAGATTAGCCTGTAGACGGCCTCCAACAGTTTTTGATAAGGGTTAATTTTGTCCTTTCTTACCATTTTTCAATTAAAATCTTAATATTGTGAGAATTATACAAGCTCCTTATTAGTACTCAATGTACCTATACTCTTATTAACACTTAGATTATTTGAGAGCAAACTTTCAAGGAGCTAGATAGAAAAACTAGTGTAGAGTTTCTACCGAGATCTTTAGGTTTTGATTGAGATACCAATTTTTCAGGTACGTAAAGTTGTTCATAGTATTAGATTGAGTTCGTCTATGCATTCAATATCTAAATTCTTTTCAAGTATGAGCATGAGTTGATTTTGAGCCCTAATTTCTTTGAATTTCAAATGAGTTAATTCCCTGCTTTGAGTTCTACATAATTATGCATTGAGATTATCATTGTTTCTATATTTTAATTCTTGAAATTGTCGGTCATGATTCCATTCACATAAACTCTAGTTGAGTTAGTGATCATAGTTTTTACTATGCATTATTTTGAGTAGAGATTGATAATTTTAATGCGATGAGTAGAGTATGAATTATCTTAATTTTTACACATATTTTACTGAGTCTGAATTTGTGTTTAGCATAAATGATGTTCTAAGAAAATAGTTGTGATAATGTATGAGTAACCTTGAGAATATTTTTTTAAATGAAAGAACATGATGAGATTCAGTATCATAAGTGTCCACATTTATATTTTATTTGATTAAGCATATGAGCATAATGAGTCATTATAGAGAGTACATAGCGGTGATCATCGATTACTAGAATTTCATACTAGGATAGGATCATACCATTGGTTCAGACAACTCCTTACTTGTCCCAAAAGAGGACTTTGACTTGATTATGGATTCATTGAGGTTGATCATCTCTTACTCGAGCGAGGTATGTGACAACTATAGCAATGATAATGCAAAGCTTGTATAATCACTAGCTTATAAGTAGTGGTTGTTGGTTAGAGAAACTCCCTAAGAATAAATGCAATGATTTGGATAAAATGATTTGAATGAGATTGCACATGATTGAGGCTATTAATAAAGCATGGTTTATTTCTAAAACTTGCATAATTTTTTTTGAGTTGAGTTTTAGATGTCCATTATTTGTGAAATATTTTTTTTTTAGCTATTTTACATATCGTACATTTCATATACTGACATCATTTGATATTGCATTATTTTATGATGTAGATACAAGTACTAGAGATCCTCAGTAGATGCTTTATGTTGAAGATCTATTCATCTCAGCATTGGGCGGGGACCTCCTTACTTTCGGAGGGACCTTTTCATTCTAGTTTATTTTATTGAGTAGTTCCTTGAGGTAGGCGTGAACTTGTCTATATACCCTTTTATGAGTAGATCGATGCTTCATAGATAAAATGAAATAGAGTTAGATGTTTCTTTTAGAGTTTGACTTCACAACTATTATCTTATTATTGAGCCATGACATTATGTTACTTATGAGTCGGACATTTTAAAAGTTATCATTTACTAGATTCTTTCGGATTGTTAACTTCCGTATTCTATTATAAGTTGAGTTTTTTGCCAAATAAGTTAGCAAGGGCAAGGACTTATTCGGAACCAACAATAATTTTTTTAGTATAGGCCACGTCTAAGGTATACTCTCGAAGCTCGACATCGCGTATATGAACAAATGGAGTTTTTCATCCCTTAGGATAAAAGAGGTAAAAGACAAAAATTTAACTTACCAACCTCCTTAGATTTCTAGGCCATTATGGCCTTTTCGGTAGGAGTAGAACAAATATACTAGCCTTTTCTAAGTGATCTTTTATATAGTTTGGGATGCCAAAAGTCAATTTGTAACCTTTTTGCACTCAAAGATCAATGTAGGCAAAGTTTTACATGAACATGTCACTTTTTACCTATTTTAATGGGTAATTTATTTAATTTTTGAAATTATAAATGTCGTATTTTAAACTTTTTTTATTTATAAATATCATTTGAATGATTTGATAATTTAATATCAATTACATTGAAGATATTTAGCTTAATCTCTAAATTCTTTGCAAAAGTATCGATCGAGCCTCTACATTACAAGTAACAATTTCCTAAGGATACGTTCTAGTTAACGTTAATAGCTTGAAATGTACGTAGATCCTGAAAAAAGTAGATATTATATAGATAGGTAGATAGATTAATTTTAATTAGCGTGTCTTCCATGTAGAGCAGAAACTGTTCTCTAATTATTTCAAGTTCGATTTATAAAAATCTTAAAAAATATCTTCTTTTTGAATTAAGCTCTTAAAAATGAGAAAAATAATCTTAGTGAATATACAAAAACAAATAATTCACAAATGATGTTAAATGTTGATTGTGTCCTTCTCACTTCTAAATCTCCAACACACCTCATCTCTCATCTCTGTAGCTCCCAGTACCACCCCACCGCGATATATAGTAATTTTCTAGAGATCACATACAAATTTTTTGTTGAAGTATAATTGTTTTCTAATATACGACTAAACACTAAACATAACTAAAATTCACTTTTTAATTTTTTTGAAAAATGTTTTTCCTGAAAAATAATTTCATCGTACAAAACTTACCCTTCGTCTCTAGTCGTCACTTCTCTTTGGTAAACAAATGTAGGAAACAGAAAAAAAAAATGTAGGCGCTGCTTTTACTGCAAGAGGATAATAATATAAACTTGTCTTTTTGGTAGTTTATATGATACTCCTGACAAAGATGGAGCTAAAGAATAAAGGGTCTCGTGAGTTATTGAAAATACAAGTTTATTTGTGGATTGTTCAAATTAATCCTCCACAAAGAAAAGATGGAAAAATCTTAAATTATAAAAAATAAAGCTTTTAACTGATATTGCAAATTCACTTTTGGACTATCAATAGTTTGAAGAAAAGTCCGTCAGTCCAAAATAAGCACCCTTATTACAGTCCTGCGAAACATAGCAAATTATTTGTTGAATTTAAAAGTGGGAAAATTTTTTTATTTGATTTATTACTTGTAGTTAGTTTTACTTGAAAATCTATTGGAACTTGGACACAATATTTGAATTAGCGTCGGAGGATAGGAGGAACAGTACGAACTGAGTTTCGAAAGCCAAATATTTCATCGCTAACGAAGACTTAAATATTAGGCATCTCGCGTGTATTCTTTATAGATTAAATGTACTAGGGAAAATAAATCCGCTTTTATTTTATTCATTTTGATTTGACACATTCTTATTAATAAAGTAATAAGCACAAATTTGAACTCAAAAGAAAAATAGTAATAAGCACAAATTTGAATTCAAGAGATAAATTTTCTACTAGTTAGTAAATTAGATATTTATTTTTAATATAATGACATATACAATAAGCGGACGGGAGTAATATACATTTCCTGCTAAGCTTATATAGGACTACTTAATTAGAATTGATTAACAAAGAAGGGATGTATTTTGTTACAAATGTTGTTACCATTACTTGTAACTGTTTCCTCTTTCACAATTTATGTTGTACCTTTCTGATTTAAAAATTAACTTGATTTTTCTTACCATAATTTTTTTATATATTATTTATATATTTTGAATTATAAATTATTATGTCTTGTAATATTTAACATATAAATTTTATTGCTAAAATTACAAAAAATTCATGTCCGAATTAACGATCAACTAACCACAAGTTGGACTTTTCAAATTCTAATCATGCTATATAAATTGAGACAAGTGAGTATTTTGCTGGATTTGAAAGCTCACATGCAGCACCTAGATGATGCATTATGTAATAATTTGTAGTAGTTGTTACTGCAACCCATATTTACTTTAACAAAAAAAAAAAAAAAAAAAAAAAGAAACAAAAAAAGAAGAGAGAGAAAGTTCAAATTGCTGATTTATATATGCTCAAATAAAAAGAAGTCTCACATGAAGGAAACTAAAAGCGGCTAATTAACTATTTAGACCAAAAAAAAAAAGAAAAGAAAGAAAAGTCTAAGCTATACATACCTCTGGTAAGGAATGTTCGTCGTTATGATGACAAGGTTGTGAAGTTGAAACATCTTCGTTCAACTTGTCAATCCTTTCCTTTAATACCTCTATATACTTTGATGCATGGGCGATGATTGATGTCTTATTCACCTGACAAAATTAATCAGTATTTTTGTAAAAATTAAAACATTTACTTTTAACCCTTATTGTACACAACAACAATATGCCTAAGTGAGGTTCCACAAGCATATAGATCTTGTCACTACGCTCATAAAGGTAAAAAATTTACTTTCAAAAGACACTCGACTTAAATATAGCAAATCTAAATACAAAGAAGAAAATAGTGTACAAGTTATAGTAACTAACTAGGAAATCAGTGCAAATTAAAGCCTACAAGAAAGAAATTAGAGCAACAAAATAGTATGATAATTATCATTTTGTACACTTTGTAAAAAAAAAATAAATTGAGCTTTTAAAATTTTTCTGTGGATATCTTGTATAGAAATCCGATTCAAAATACTAATTATCAATGAAATGGTTTCATTTAGAAGATGAATAAACACTAATTATTCCAATCAAAAGAGGATTCAAATGTTTCTTCTTTTAATAACTCACCCCCCCTCCCCCCCCCCCCCCCCCCCCCCCCCCCCCCAAAAAAAATTTTTTAAAA
>JAOTQJ010000111.1:8834274-8879394 GCA_025642045.1 Solanum sejunctum | reverse complement strand
ATAATATTATTATTCCTATTCCTATTCTAAGTATGTACTAATACCTACTCCTATTATAATTAGGATATAAATTTGATCAATCATTCAATTAATCACTTCCAATAAAATGCATGACATGAATATATCTCTAAAGTAGTTGGGGTGGAAAAGGGTTAGTAAAAACATATCTTTATAACATTCCCCCTAAAGTATGCTTAATTATATGTTCAATATAGTGTGTTGATTCTAATGCGATATCAAATGGGGAGCTCATGCTTAGTTACAATATATGTAAATCCTAGTATATCTTTAATTAAGGATCTTTTGTAGCTGTTTATTCATATCTATTATATCTACCAAAACATTATAGTGGTAAAGTTAAAATTTCGTTAAAAGTGTCTAACTATGATTAAACCTCTATTTGTACAATAATCAGTTGAATTTCAGAATAAGGATTAAGAATATATACTAATATATCCTTGGTTAAGCATTTATTAGCAAAAAGAAATTGTGAAGGGACAAAAAGGAAATTTCACTTTTAAAATGTTAGTATAATTTTTGCATGAAACTTGAAAATGATTCAAATGAGAGAAGGGACAAAAAATGACGGCTAAGGAGGGAAAAATGGTTGTGTCCAAAGATAGAAATCCCCCGTGAGAAGTGTTTGGAGTCATTTGACAGCTAATATAAAAGATACTTATATACATATACACATACATACATACTTGCACACTACAACTCAATATTTTTGACACCTTCTCCTCCTTCTCTAATTTCGATGAACCCACAAACAAGGGTGTCACAAGAGATATATACTCCTCTCTTTTAAAAGTAACAGATATCGTTATTCCTTCGAATTTAATATTTTTAATGAAGAACATAGTTTTATGTATAATAATGCATGAAATTTTTAAATTTACTAATATTTTTTAGGAAGACAATTATAATTACATACAATAAGTTCAAATATGCTAAGAATCAAAATTATCAATTAATTAAATGTCAGATCCGAAAGGTAAATGTTGTTAGTCACGTGTCTCCAATATTTTACCTAAGAGTAAATTTCATTCAAATCAAGTGTTTAGTCAAATTTTTTATCCTTGTCAAAAGATTTATTTGTACTTTTCTACTGCTATTCCAATAATGTGGGTGATTCAATCTCTTAAAGGATTTTTTGTGTTTCCTTTATTAATTAGGTATCCACGTAATACACACAACCTCAGTATCCAATTTTAGCATCTAATATTTTTTTCTTCAGCATTTTAGATAGTTAGAAATCTCAGTCCTGGCTGGACCTACAGCTATGTGACACAAATGACTAACAAGACATTTATATTAACTTGATATGCACATATAGAGATTTGGTTCTCTTTGGTTTTAACGTTACTTTAATCAATCATCTTCAAAAGTAGCACAAATTAGTAAAGCCCAAACCCTACATCAAATACATAATCACACATTATTTCATATATATGAAAATGGGATTTTGGACTTCATATATATATATATATATATGTATGTATGTATGTATGTATGTATGTATACACACATACTGTATGTACATAATTGTAAGTGCATATACATCTAGAATGTTAAGTTGGAGAAAACAAACTTTAAGGGTGTGTATGATATGGAGCAAAGTAAGTAATTTTTGTTTATCTAATGTTTGAAGTAAGTAAAAGATAATGTCCCTAATAACATTAATAAATAATCAAGGGTGATTATGGGTTGGTTGGGGTTTGAGGCAGGCCGTTGAGATGAATTTGAATCAAGGACCCTTGTACTGATAGCGTTCAAACGAAATTGATAACCTAAGACAAAATATATTATAAGACCCTCATGAATTCATACAGTTTTGAGTCCCAAATGAAAGCCATATGACTTTCGTGTAGTAAATAGTATAATATTGCAATATGTGATATCTAAGTTAAACACACATCATAATTTTGATATGTGTTATATATAGAATAATACATGGGATTAAGTAGAAAAAGGTAGAAGGGCAATCAATTATCCAATTAGTTTCCAAGTTGTGCATCACTTGCGCTTGATAATATTTGATTAAATAAGATGAGAGGCAAAAAAATCTGTTTTCCAACGCATGAATCAAACATTACAAATGAAATAACTACTTCATAGAAATCGAGTAGAAATTAAACAATGAACCATTAAAAATATGAAGGATAAATGTATACATAGAGGAGAAAAAAATAGTGGAACTGAATAGGAATGTAAATATACTAGTTAATCTATTGGGAACGAATTTATCATTATCTAATTACCGATACATACAACATACCAACTTAAAATATTGAAAATGTCATATTTTATTATGAAAAAATGTATAAATTATATAATAATAATAATAATAATAATAATAATAATAATAATAATAATGTTGCTGGAGTACTTAGTACTTTTTTGGAGTCATTAAATTTGGCGATTAACTCAATATAAATTTATATTTTTTATCCGTAGCCATCCCAGAATACAGTGTTGATTTCGCGAACATTTTAGTTAAAAAATTTCACGAATAAAAGAATATACTTTAAAAAAAGAAAAACTATCGAACTAAACTTTTTATTACTTCTCCTAATTATATATTACTCAACAAAGCTGTGACCAAGTTCCTCAATTGGTCAACTTAGGCCTAATCCTTGTTATGGTCTGGTAAAACAATTTAGGGTTTTGATTTTCCAAGCTTACATTTGCTTTGTCTCTTTTTCTCTTCAATGCAATGAACACAATTGCATTCATTTACCTATTTCTCTTCAAAGAACTATTAATCATATATAGGAATAGCATATGAAGCAAACAAGTAATAGCAATCCATTACTAAGATTTAACTTACTTATGTCCCTTTGATGAACGTAACAAACCCTATTTTGGGTCCACACGCTATTTCATAATTCACTTCTATAAACATCAACTATTTATCTAATGGTGGTTGTTTTTCAATGTGTGCGTTTTGCACCACTTCTATTTTTTTTTTTAAAAAAAAAACATATGATACTTGTATTTTAATGACTTACTATGCTTCAACATTAAAAATGATCTTTAGGACAACTAATTAATAATAATAACTTAATTAAGATATTTTTTAGATCAGAAGTAATTAGCATTCTTTATTAAAAATATTCCTAATATTTATTGCGATATTAGATCTAATAGCAATTAATTAAATACTGATAAAAACTTTAATATTCTTTGTTAATATGCATATTTATTACCTATTAAAAATTATTTTTAATGTAGTGACGATACAACACAAACAAGTCTTTTTCTATCTTTAATTATAATACTAGTTAAAAATTGAATAAAATGAAAAAGATGAGAATTACCTCACCTAAATGGAAAAGCAAAGACACATCCTGAGGGAGATAGATGGTTGTAGATGACGAATAATATAATTGGGGTTTTAAATTTGATAATTTTGAAATTGTCAGTTTGGCACAAAGACAAAACCACAACGTACCCACCTATTCACATGCGTGCATTAATCATTACAACAAAACAATCCACTCCACAAGCACATATCCTGCTCCAAAATTGTCTCTTCCCCTAATTCCAATTTCCCCATTTCATAGAGTTGTAGGGCTCTCTCTCGAAAGCTTCTTTTGATTCTTCATTTGCTCATTCCCTCTAAGAAACACCACCTATTCTCTACTTTGCTGCCTTTCTTAACATCATAGTCTCAGTAACTTTTACATTTAAGGACTCAAAATTGCTATGATAATCATTTATTACTTCCAGTTAAAATAACTATAAATAATTAACTTTGTTAAAAGGAGTGCATTATTCTCTCTATGGTACGCACTATATATCATTAATTTAAAATCACAAAATTAAATAAATTAACTTTCTTAAACTTTATATCAAATTAAATCGAGATAAACAAATTAAAACAGAGGGAGAAACAACACTTTTATAAGTTCTATACATGTTTAAGTTAATCTAATAAGTTCTTTTCTCCTTCCTCTTTTGCTATGAACTACTATGTAAAAGATATAAAAGAGATGATTTTTACTAGAACAATCAGATTGAAGAGATTATCTTTCTATGGAGAAAAACAATCAAAAAGTGCTATGATTTTAATATTATAATCTTTTTTTTTACCATATAATGTAAATAATGTAACGAACTTGGCCCAGGTAATCTTATAAATTTCTCGCAAATATAGAACAAAACCATTGTCATCCACAAACTTATAATACTAATTCCCTACATCTCAATCCAAAAGCTAAATGTTAAAGATGGTCCCAAAACTAAACAAATCGAATCATGCTACTTAACAAAGATATAACAAAAAGAACAACTTATCTCATCACGCGTTTTAGATATTCAATCGATGGCACTATATTGTAGTCGAATCATAGACTTCATTTACGTTTTTGAAAGTGCACTTGATTTAATTTAATTTATTGGTCCTTTTCCTCGTAAATGCCAACTGTTTAAGCTTGCTTGTATTCCAAACATGAATGAAGAAAAATAATTATTGTAATTGTAATCTTACCACCAACGATTATCTAACCAATTTGTTATTAGAAAAGATTCATATAATCTACTCAATTTTTCGGGACTAAAACTAATCGCAGCTGTTGGTGTTTTTCTCGGAGAGAATTCGAACCTCTTTTATTATAGGTGGGAAATTAGCCAATAATGAAATCATAATTTACTCAAATTTGAGCTAATTATTGACCCACTTATTTTTCAGTCTAATCCATTCAGTTTATCAAAATTTGGGTAGATATCTAGTCCAATGTATAAGAAATCTTGTCAAAACATTTAAAGAAAAAAATCTTTTTTTTCTTTTAATTTGATATGTTTTATATAGCAATTATAGTAAAAATATTAGGTAAAAGAATTATTAATGAATGAAAACATAGTAATTAGAATTTTGTAAAAAATTGAGCTCAATTCCTTTTTAGCCTAAATAAATTTTAGATGGATTAATAACTCATCAATTTATTAAATCTTTTCTACTTTAACCTACTCAAATTTTACCAATCCCGCCTACTTGTCACCTCTACTATGTAGGAATGAAGACAAAAATGGTCATTAGGTGCAAAATATTACTAATCGAATGGCACAAGAAATTAATATCCCAAATTTGTAGCCTTTTATGGACTTTTAGTTGGTCATCTTCTTTCTTTAAGTTTGCTACTTTTTTTTTGGGCATCTCACGAAATGTACCATTGGCCCAAAAAAAATCAATTAAATGGTTGTATAGATATATAGGCACATTTACTTAAATAGTATAGTAAAAATTTTATAAATAACGTATTGTAAAAGAGTAATTATCATTTATCTCTACTCTTTTTAATATTATTATAATCTCTTAATTTATTAAGCGGGCAGATACATTAATTCACCATCTCGATATAAAATGTTGCCGCATTAATTAGCAGTTTCAGTTGAGATAAAAAGGGAAAACAAACCAAAATTGTAATTAGGTGTTCCTAAATTATGCAAACTTAATAGATATGAAACTTTCCATTTGTAACAGCCCTTTAAAATTCAAAATTCACAAGAAAAAAGGTATGTTTTGTAGCGTCTTTTCTCTATCAAAAAAAAAGTTTGTCGATGAAAGTAAAAATATTAGCTGCAAAAAAATGATACAGATCCGATTGTGTGGTCGGTAAACTGCATCATGTACAATATATTAATCGAAGTGAGTGGTTTAGAAAGTAATGTTGGTCGTACATAGAACTAATCAAGTACCTAGGTAAGGTAAACTTAAATAAATGTGCAGTTGAAACATTAATTAGCAAAATCAATATATATTTTATTTGAATTATATACATTTAATCAATTAAAATCGTAATCAGAAATAGTATTAATGACTATAGTGTATACATTGATTATCATTGTATCGGAGAAATTGGTAATTAATGAATCTGTTACATTATGCAGCTATGTGCTGGTTTGATTTTCGAATGGTAGTGGTTGGACTCTAAAGACTTCTTCAAGGAAAAATTTAGACGTATTCAAAGTGAGATACTTCAACAATGAGCATAAATGCCCATTAAAAGAAAGCACATTAACGAAGATCCAAGCTACTGTTGGGTTTGCTAGTGGTGTGATAACGCCTATATTGCTATATTATAAAAGAAAACGTACTCCTAAGGATGTAATTGAGGATGTTAGGATAGTCTTTGGTGTTGATACTTCGTACCAACAAGTCTGGCGTTCTAAGGAACATGTCATTGAGATGATCAGGGGTGAACTTGCAGAGGGATATGGAGAGCTGTCAAAATACATATACATGTTAAATAAGATATATACAAATTCATATATAAGGATGCACAAATCAGAGAAAAATGAATTTATGTATCTATTTATAGTCTTGAGGCCGTTGATGAGAGGGTTTGAATATTACAAACCGATTGTTATGGTTGATGGTGCCCATTTTAGTGGAGCTTACAAAGAAAAATTTGTGACGACCAGCACACTAGATGGGACGGGTATTTTATTCTATTGAAATTTTATATTAAGTTTAAAAAATATTATTATGATACATTACTAAACTTTTATATAGACAATTAAAAATTTAACTGGTATTTTTTTATTAATTCAGTTGTATATCGACATTAGCCTACGGAGTTGAAGACACGGAGAATGATTGGTCGTGGACATGATGTTTTCAACAATTCAAAAATTCATTTGGGGAGAGAGATAAGATGTGTATTGTATCAAATAGAAATGAAAGTATTATGAAATGTGTAAGCATCATGTATCCAAATGTTCCTCATTAAGTATGTATAAGACATCTTTGAAAGAATGTGTGTACGAACTTTAGGAGAAGTAGAACAATTTTAAGTGACCTGTTCTATTCAATGGCTAAGGCTTATAGAAAAGAAGATTTTGATAAATTGATGGCTAAAGTGGAAATGATTGATCAAAGGGTTAAGAAATATCTTGAGGTTGTTGGATATGAAAGATGGTCAAGAGTAAATGCAACAATAAATAGAGGAAGAATGATGACATATAACATCACGGAGTGTATCAATAGTTATCTTTTTGAGGTATGACAACTTCAATTTTAAATTTTTTGAAAGAGACAAGAATTTTATTTGGTTCTTGGCACTGCAAGAACAGAGAGATTGCATCGTATACCGGGGAAACTTTAGGAAGAAGATTTGAGGAGGTGATGCTTGTAAGTGTATCTAAATGTTCAAGAATGAAGGTATGCATAGAATGAACTACTTAGGTTTTTTTGAAAGTTTTCATAAGTTTTTGTTGAAAAAATAACAAATAGTAAAATAAGCAGTTCATTTAAATTTTCTATGTTTTTCAGGTTGTTCCGTCGACTGAATTTATTTTTTCAATTTACGAAGATGGTAGAAGGTTCATTGTTTGCCTTGAAAGAAAAAATATAATTGTGGCAGATTTCAAATTAACTAGATACCTTGTTCACACGCAATTTCTATTTTAAAGAGTAAGAACATTACAGATATGCATCCTTACTGCTCGGGTTACTACAAATCAGATACATTAAGTAGAACATATGAGATCCCATTTGTTCCAATGCCAAATAAGAAAGATTGGTCTGTTTCCTAAATACATTTTAGATGAAAAAGTGGTGCCACCTAGGTTCAAAAGGACGCCTGAATGACCAAGAAATGAAAAAGGAGAAAAAAGTCAAATGAAAAGATATCAACCAACACAAACTGGTGTTCCCGTTGTGGACAAAAAAGTCACAATAGACGTACTTGTGGAGTTTTTCCTACTGAGAAGGGAAGGATTATTTTTTTATTATTATTTTTGTTTTATAACTTGATAGTTGAATAATCTTGAAATATTGTGGATAATATCAATATAAGCTTTAATATACTATATTGGTGGCTTTAATTATTTCTGATACAAAATATTAGATTTATTCAATTTAAATTAAAGTGGTTGTTAAGTCTTAGTTCATATTAGTTTTATCTGATGATAGATTGTCATACTATCAGTGGCATTGAATTAGATACAAAAATAAAAATAATTGAGGTGATTTTGTACTCCTAATTAATATGTTGGATACAATATTTTTAATTAGTTCTTTTTTTTCTGATCACATCTGCAAGAGAGATATTAGACCAAAAATCCTCCTTGGTGTGTGTGAAATAATGCATCAAATACATCATATATAGCTTACGCAGTGACCTCAAGTGATTTAGATAAAATAAATAAGACATTAAGGGACTAATGTATATACAAAAAATATTATATCCATTACTGTGTATAATATACAAAATAAATATTTTAGTCAATGTTTATGATGATACATTAATACATGATGAGAAATGCACACAGTGAAATTAATTATTTGAGACAAATTGTGTACGAAATTATGAAATAAGACACAAAATAAATATATTGATACATTAATGCTTGTTGATAAATGTAATATTCTTATATTGCAGATCTAATTAATGAATCTTAAGAATATGATACATAAATTTTTTTAATCTAAAGAGTGCTACAACTTTAGCCAAAAAAGTATCATCTCAAAAACATAAAATATATTAAAATTGTCCTACGATTACTATATGCCTATTCAACATTATTAAATCTTTGATCGGAAGCTGATTGCTAAGAATTATGGACTTTTGTGGATTGTCTTTGTCGCTAACATAGCCTTCATTTGCCTCTTTAGTGTCATATCTCCAAAACAATATCACATATCTTGTCCGGTGGAAATCAGCGTCAAGAGCATCAGGAGTGATCAGGATTCCATCACTAAGAAATTCGACAAATACAACTACGTACAACCCACAGTCCCAAAAAGGGTATATATTTGTTAAAGAAAATGAAGATCAGTTAAAAATAGAATGATAGTAACCTTACAAGCTATCACTTTCTTGTTGAGTGACATTTTGGACAAACTCAACATCTAAAGGGTGTTTTGATCCCAAAGAGCTACCTGTGTTCTTATCCTTGTATGCATTCAGCAATGCCCAATTCATTCTTTCAATCTAATAAAAGGTGCTACCCTCCAGATAAACAAGAAGCATTAGGGATAATTTTTTTATTTCACCTGATGGTTACTTTTTTCTTGAGCCAATTGATGAATCATATACAAGAATAAGTCGTCATTTTAATACAACGACAGCTAAAATCCAATGGAACTCTCCATCACAGTTAACAGGAATGTAGATTTCTTCTACTAAATGCCATGTTAAACTTACCAGATAGAAAAGCCTCTGATGATGCTTCTAATTGAATTCTCAACTATACACATAGCAGATGTTCTCGCCATATCTTCTTGTGTAGTAAGGTTATCTGGACTGTAATAGTACCTCTCGTGTGTATTGTTGATGTATGTATTGAATAGGCAATTGGTTGTGGTGTACCTGTCAATATACTGCATTAACATATCAATTTTTTGGGAAAAAATCAATTAAAACTGGAGTTAAATTGTGCATCACTTATTTTAAAAAATTGTATATATTATATCTTCTACATAAATAATTTATGTATCATCTATAATCATCCATGAGAGAAAATAGATGTATCACATCAGTCTAACATTTTTTGAATTGTGACAAGGAGTAAAATCAATTTTTATCCAATATTCCCACACTTGTGGCTTGGAGGAGAAGCTTGAACACCAATACTCTTGCCCTTCATTTGAGCATATGGACAATCAACAATCTTGTGGCCCATCTTGCCACACCTAAAAATGCACCCATGTTCCTCCAATATTTGCCACCACGATTCCTCCCATACTTTGGGCACCTAGGATGGGTCACTCTACTATTGTCATCGGGCTTAGCATATAGAAGCCTACTTTTAAATTGAGCCCTTCTTTTCCCTTCCCTTGATGCCGCTGGGCAATTCCTTATCTTGTGCCCAACACCACCACACTTGAAACAATCTTCAATGCTATCACGATCCAAGCCTAGGGCCTAGATGTAACTGGCAAATGAGGAACCCGAAGAAACTCCAAACAAGCCTCATAGCATATTATTAGACATCTTTGGTCATAGAAGAAATTTAAAATGACAATAAATAATAAGCACAAACAAGGGAAAATGGGATTAAGGGAATATCCTTCATAGCATAAGCAACAAGACACAATAGAATCAAAGCTCATAACATAGATACACCATATGTCCAACACACCTCTACTACATAAGGATAAGAGCGGGGGCCAAGACAAAGCAATCGGACTCAGCTTCATGGTCAAAACATAATCAAAAGAGATAAATTCTTAATTCATAGCAAGAGATCATAAGTAATGTCCTCGAAATGGAGGACTCACCAACAAGCTTGAGCAAAGTCGTACTAGCTACGTGGATGGGGATGCTCAAGTGGGGCTCTAGTTCCTACATGGTGACATCATGTAGGTATAGAGTATGCATTAGTACGTTTGAATGTACTAAGTATGTGGGTTGCAATACAATAAGAGATAGACATCATAATCAAAATGCATAATAATAGGAATAGGAATAATATAACAAAATGACATGTATAACCAATGCTTAATCAACCCATGCTTTACAAATCATTAATCTTACATAGATCATAATATATATAAGTGTGGAAAGAAACCTCAACTGATATAACATAAGACTTTTTTTGAGGAGCTACCTTCTTTACGGGAGCCCATCCCTTTTCGGATTAAGTGTCCTTCCTTATGGGAGCCTGTCCCTTTTCCGATTAAGTGGCTTTCCTTATGGGAGCCCATCCCTTTTTAGATTAAGTGATATTTCTTACGAGAGCCCATACCTTTTTGGATTAAGTGACCTCCCTTATGGGAGCCCATCCTTTTCGAATTAAGTGACCTTCCTTAGGGGAGCCCGTCCCTTTTCAGATTAAGTGACCTTTGTTATGGGATCCCATCCCTTTTCAAATTAAGTGATCTTCCTTACGGGAGCCCGTCTCTCTTCGGATTAAGCATTTCATAGAACTAGCTCATCAAACAATTACATTTCAACCATCAAGAAAGAACTCCTTATTTTCTAAGAATACAACAACACGAGGACCCAATAATTCACTTGCAATACCATACGTGCTTTATATGATTAGACTCACATATATACATCATTTCATTGTCATGTAATCATCATAATATCATTTATCTCATAATACATGCATTGTACCTTCAATTCCTCAAGTAACCCTAGCCAGACATTTTATCAAACACTTAGAGAGGGTGAAATGATAATATAGGTGTTTTGGGATGATATGAGGGTGAAATAAGGCTAAGTATAGGTGTTTTATCGCGTCGAAAGGCATAGGCCCAAGATTTAAAAGTCTTGGATCGAAAAATAAAAACTGAACCAAAATAACACTGGGGCGCGTCTCGCCCCAGATGCGAATTTCATTCATGAATTCATCACTTGAATTTTGAAATTGTCAATCGTTCGATCTAAAATCTGAGTTAGACCCTTGTCCTCCTAATTTTGACCCCCTGAACAAGAATATAAAGTCAGATTTTTGATATTATGCATAGATTTTGAGATATATGGAATTTAAAATTTTGGGCATTTCAAGACACATTTTCGGGCACTTTTGGGGTCGTTTCAATATCTCTTCCTTGGGAACATTCGTACCCAAATGTAAAAGAATCGTATAAGAGAAGAGTAATCAGGAATAAATCAGTCCCAGCAAGAATGCAACATTACATTTAAAACACCATTTTTAAAATCTCAATATATGTGTAAAATCATCATAATTGTTCAGCTTAAACATGAATGCATATGAACGACATAGGGGCTGAAACATAAGACTTGAAATCACATGAAGAACCTAGTCACTATCTTACACTTGATTAGAGTGAATAACGTTCCAATATCGCTCCCATAAGATCGCTTTGGCTTCCTTGGAGACACTTTTGACTTGATGATCCTTTCAAGAGGGCCTTAATGAACACCACATCCTCATCAATCAACTTCTTCACTTATCCATCCAACAACTCCACAGGGACCTTCCTATAAGACTATTTTTCCTCAACCTAACTCCTACTATAACCAACCGATGGATCCCACTAGTCTCCTCCTTGCTACCATTATCCACACATGCTAGGCTACTTAGTTCACCGAATGCAACATTAGCCTTACCGAGGAAAAATAATACACTTATTCATAATCCTTATAAAATTCTAACCACTGTCTTGCCACCCACAACACACACTTGTGATTATCCTCCTTTTCAAATCTATCAAGCTAGGGTCAACCAAGATCACAAGTACTGCCGGCAAAATAAACTCATATTTTGGTAACCCGCCCAACCCACCCATATTTTAGTAGTTCGTGTAGTGACTTTTCTACATCGGTAAAATATGGGTTTTAACTCATATTCAACCCACAGAAATATGGATATTCATGGGTAAAATATGGTTAAACTATGATTTAATCAAATGGTTTAAGTTTCTAACTTCTTCTCACTCAAAATTCGTTATGATTTCTTTATTTTTTATGTTTTATTGACTTAAATATTTTGAAAATGTAAATTTAAATAAAATTATTTTCTTCAAAGTTAAGAAAAATAATTTACCTTCAAAAACTAGAAAAATAGTTGCAAAAACTCTCCTCCAATTGCAAATTAAAATTCTTTTCGTACTCTACTCAATACCATGATCCCTCCACAAGCCCTCAACTCCCTATCCTTCCACACCCAAAGAAAATCAATTTTTTTTATAAAATCTTTTTTCTTTATAAAAAAATTCAAATTTTGTCATAAAAATTGTAAATCCAGTTGCAAAACTTTCTACAGTTGGAAAAACTAATAGAATGAGCCACTACAAATTAAGTTTATAACTTATAAGCATGAAAACAATATGAGAAAAATTAAAAGTTGAATTCTAAAAATATTATTTTTTTTATCCCAATCCAACACTTAAACCCCTCTCAATTCGATTGTTGAAATTGGATTTCGAGTCGAAAGTTGTATATAGGATGTCATTAGAAGTTGGTCATATGATTAATTTGGAATCTAGATCAAATTCCAATTTAAAAGTCAAATCTTGCAATTGGTGTCGAATTTAATTTTATGATACAATACAATTAAATAAAATATTTTTAATATTTTTCATCCAAAAATAAAATAAATTATTTTATCCTTATTGAAATTTAAAGTAGAGTACTATTTGCTCATTAAAATATGGGTAAACTAGTATTTTATCCAGTCCATGTCTTACCCAACCCATTTTTACCCATTTAATATATGAGCAGGTTTGAATTATTACCCATTTTTATATTGACCCATTTTCAACCCATCCAAAATTTGACCTAACCCGCCTATTTGCTACAACTAGTCACATGACAAGACTCTATACATCAAGAACATGGGGCAACTCCTAGCGATCAATTGAACCTTAAGATAAGAATGAACCTATCTCTTTTGCTACCACTTGACCACCACATTAAGACTCTTCCACTCAAGGATGGATTCATTAAGGAGTCGGATTATAACTCTACGGTTCCTACAACAAAAGCAGACACAACATGCATGCAACTATCCCATTCCAAGTACCATATCACAATCTACCATATCAAATCCAACAAGTTACAAGGCAAAACCTAATGCAATATGAACATGGAACAACACCTATGAACCTTCTAGCAACAATATGCCCAACAAGAGGATAGATACCGAAGATGCACACCACAACATGGGCACACAAGAAGCTCCCAGTAGCAACCAAAAAGAATAGAGAAGAAATAGTGGAACATCGGGCCTAACAATGCATGCAAAACAAAGCCTAGGAAAATTCAACATACTGGTAGCAACATCGAGCGCCTCATCTCTACCTTTGGTTTGAGCATAGGGACAATCAATAACCCTATGACCCATTTCACCATATCCAAAGCAAGTACTAGAGTTACTTCAACACGAGCCACCATGGTTTTCCCTACACGTAGGGCAGTTGGACTTGGGCCCTCCACTATTCGCACCTTGGCGTCTTGGATTATCATTAGTAATCCTTCCATTAAGAGCATTGGAATACCCTAGGCCTTTTTGGAACCGACCATCCTTGGAACCTTGAAACTTATCATCAAATGGGTCCGTTTATCCTCTCTACACTTCTCCTCTTCCATTTGTTCGGCATAAGTCATCAACCAGGATAAGTCCATGTCACCAATCAATATAGCGGATTGATATTCTTCACTCATTAATTCAGACACCCCCATCATGAACTTGTTCATTCTAGACCTTGGGTCGGCAACCAAGTAAGGAGAAAATTTTGAAAGTTGGTTGAACTTGAGGGCATACTCCCTCACACTCATTGACCCTTGTCTCAAATTTAGGAATTCCACCAAATTAGCTTCCCTAAGCTCAAGGGGGGAGAATCGATTAAGGAAAGCCACTTTGAACTCTTATCAAAGCACCACATAACCAACTCAATTCTCTTCCTTCCATTGGTTGTAACATATTTGTCTACTACTTTAAGTTGGTAGGTCGCCAACTCCACCTTTTCTTCCAGTCTCACACCAACAATAGCCAATATCTTGTAGACCTCATCAATGAACTCTTAAGTATCCTCATCAACCTTTGAGCCATATAATTTCGGGGGATTCATTATTATGAAGTTTCTAGCCCGCAAAGTCGGTGTAGGAGAATGAGGGGCTTGGGCCCCTTGATCGGCTTGATTAACTATAACTCATGCAAGCAAGATGAGAGCATACCAAAGCTCCCCATTGGCCGGTTGCTCCTCAGGAGTGCAGGCTCGTCTTTCTCTTGTGTTGGGCATGATCTAGTATAGAAAAGAACAATCATTGGGGGGGAACTTACTCCAACTCTATGGCATGACTTAGAACATGAAGAAGTGAAATATTTCCTAAAATGTCTCATAACCTCCTACTCATTGTTGTGGTGCACAACACAACCATGAATAAGACTTTAATTGAAGCGGTGTATTGGACACCGAGGATCTAACAACCTAGTGTGCATATACCATCATTTTCATGACCTAAGCCTAGGGCCTACACATGACCAGCGAATGGGGAACCCAAAGGAACCCCAAACTAGCCTCATAGCATATCATTACACATCCTTTGTCGCGAAAACAATTTAAAATGACATTAAATGATAAGCATAAACAAGGGAAAATAGGACAAAGGGAACATACTTCATATCATAAGAAATAAGAGTTAATAGAGTCAAAGCTCATAGCATAGATACACCATATGTCTAACAACAACTCTACTATATAATGATAAGAGCGGGGTACAAGTCAAAGCAGTCGAGCTCACCCTCATATTCAAAATATAATTAAAAGAGAGAAAGTCTTAATTCATAGCAAGATATCATAAGCAACATCCTTAGAATAGAGGACTCACCAACAAGCTTGAGCGAATTCGTACTAGCCACGTGGAGGGGATGCTCAAGTGAGGCTACGGTTCCTACATGGTGACATCATGTAGGCATAGAGTATGCATTAGTACTTTTGAATGTACTAAGTTTGTGGAATGCAACGCAACAAGAGATAGGAATTATAATCAAAAGGCATAATAATAGGCAATAGGCATAATATAACACTATAGCATGTATAACCAAGCATAAGTGAATCATGCTTTGCAAATCGTTTATCTTACATAGATCATAATATATAAGTGTCAAAAGAAACCTCAACTAACATAACATAAGAACTTTTTGGAGGAGCAACCTTCCTTATAAGAGCCCGTCCCTTTTCAAATTAATTAGCCTTCCTTATGGGAGCCCATCCATTTTCGGATTAAGTAGCCTTCCTTACGGGAGTCTATCCCTTTTCGGCTTAAGTGACCTTCCTTTGGGAGCCTGGCCATTTTCGAATTAAGTGACCTTCCTTAAGGGAGTTCATTACTTTCAAATTAAGTGACCTTCCTTACGGGAGCCTTCCCTTTACAGATTAAGTAACCTTCCTCTCCGGAGCCCGTCCCTTTTCAGATTAAGTGACCTTCCTTAGGGGAGTCTGTCCCTTTTCGGATTAAGTGACCTTCCTTATAGGAGTCTGTCTATTTATGGATTAAGGATTTCATAGAACTAGCTTATCAAACCATTATATTTCGACCATCAAGAAAGAACTTCTTATTTTCCTAAGAATACAACAACATGCAGACCCAACAATTCACTTGCAATATCATAGGTGCTTTACATGATTTAGACACACATATATACATCATTTCATCATCATATAATCATTATAACATCATTTAACTCATAAGACATGCATCGGACCTTCAATTCCTCAAGTAACCCTATCCGGACATTTTATCAAACACTTGGAAGGGGTGAAATGATATTGTAAGAGTATGCAATTTAGAGATGAAATCATGCTATAAATCCATTATAAAACTATCAATAAACACCTTGCAAAACCCTCAAGCAATATAAATCAAAACACCTAATCAAATCCAATATTCAATCCAAGATTTAGAGCTCAAAACATGCTAAAAAAATCATACTTTCATGAACTCAAATCACTGTGTAGTAAATTTCTTAATGTACAAAACTCACATGTAAAATCAACTTTAAATCATGCAATATAAGTAGAAAAGAGGATTGGACACCATGGGTGAAAGGACCCAATGGTTGAAACCTGCATAGCTTAGCTTGCAGATGAACTTGGTGAAGATTGGAGATGGAGACTTTAAACTTGAAGAAGAACCTTAAAGGAGAACCTTAGCTTAGGAGTGCGGATTTGAGACTTGAATCTTGAGAGAAACATATGACTAAGGGTTTGAGTGAATATTGGGAAATTTTTTCGGATGATATGAGGGTGAAACAAGGCTAAGTATAGGTGTTTTCTCATCTGGAAATTCTTACACCCAAGAATTTAATGTCTTGGATCATAAAGTAAAACCTGAACCAAAATAACACTCTGGCGCGTTGTGCGCTAGACACGGATTTCATCCTGGAATTCATCACTTGGAGTGTTGAAATTGTGAATCATTCACTCTAAAATCGGGGTTAGACCCTTCTCCCCCCCAATGTTGATCCCTTGAACAAGAATATGAAGTCAGATTTTTGATATTATACACGGATTTTGAGATACATAAAATTTAAAATTCCAGGCATTCCGAAGCACATTTTCAAGCACTTTTAGGGTCATTTCAATATCTGCCCCTTGGGAACATTCATCCTCGAATGTAAAAGAATTGTACAAGAGAAGAGTAATCATGAATAAATCAGCCCCAACAAAAATGCAACATACATTTAAAACACTATTTTCAAAATCTCAACATATGTGTAAAGTCATCATAAATTTGCCAACTTAAACATGAATGCATATGAACAACATAGGGGCTGAAACATAAGACTTAAAATCACATAAAGAACCTAGTCACTATCTAAGGCTTGATTAGAGTGAATGAGGTACAAATATTACTCCCATAAGACCGCTTTGGCTTCCTAGGAGACACCTTTGACTTGATGATCCTTTCAAGAGGACCTTAATGAACACCACATCCTCATCAATTATCTTCTCCACTCATCCATCCAACACCTCCACTGGGACCTTCCTCTAAGCCTATTTGTCCTCCACATCATCCACAATTTCAAGTAGTGCTATAGCACTAGAGTCACCAATACATCCCATCCACCTAGAACCATGAAGAACCAGACGAACCATATCTACATCCATAGGCAAATCCCCAAACTTAAGCAACCTTACCAATCTCCCTCTACACACTATAAGGACTCACAATCCTCAACTCAATTGTCAACCTTAAATACACCTAACCTACTTGGTACCATAACCACTATCTCCCCCTTGGGAGATAGCCTCCACTCTATCATCTTCTCACCCAAAACTTTCAACTCTAATAAGGCGGAACTAAGGCCTTGCCTAATTTAGACCTCTTAACCCAAGATGATTTCGAACCATCAAGAATGCTACACCACCATGCTCATCTTCCCTCAACCTATGGATCCCACTAGTCTCCTCCTTGCTACCATTATCCACGCATGCTAGGCTACCTAGAGCATCGACTGCAACATTAGCCTTACTGGGTAAAAATAATGCACACTTATTCATAATCCTTAAGGAATTCTAACCACAGTCTTGCCATCCGCAACGCACACCTATCATTATCCTCCTCTTCCAACCAAGCAATCTAGGGTCAACCAAGATCATAAGTAGTGCCGGCAAAATGAACTCATATTTTGGTAATTCGTCTAACCCGCCCATATTTTAGTAGTTCACATAGTGACTTTTTTACATGGATAAATATGGGTATTCATGGGTAAAATATGGGTAAACTATGATTTAATCAAATGATTTATGCTTCTAACTTCTTCTCACTCAAAATTTATTATGTTTTCTATATTTTTTATGTTTTGTTGACTTAAATATTTTGAAAATATAAATTTAAATAAACTTATTTTCTTCAAATTTAAGAAAAATATTTTACTTCTAAAAAGTAGGAAAATATTTGTAAAATCTCTCCTCCAATTGTAAATTACAATTCTTTTCATACTCCACCCAATATCATGATCCCTCCACAAGCCCTCAACTGCCACCCTTCCACCCCCAAAGAAAATAAAATTTTTTATAACATCTTTTTTCTTTATAAATTTTTTTTAAATTTTGTCATAAAAATTATAAATCCGGTTGAAAAACTTGCTACGGTTAGAAAAACCAATAGATGAGTATAGCTTATAAGCATGAAATCAATATGAGAAAAATTAAAGTTGAATTTTAAAAAAATTTAAATTTTAAAATTATATTTTTTTAATCCCAATCCAACACTTGACCCCTTCTCAGTTTGAGTGTCGAAATTGGATTTTGAGTCAAAAGTTGTATATCGAGTCTCGTTAGAAGTTGGTTGTATGATTAATTTGGAATCTAGATCAAATTCTAATTTAAAAGTCAAATCTTGCAATTGGTGTCGAATTTAATTTTATGATATGATACAATTCAATAAAACATTTTAAATATTTTTTATCCAAAAATAAAGTAAATTATTTTATCCATATTGAAATTTAAAATAGAGTACTATTTGCTCATTAAAATATGGGTAAACTAATATTTTATCCAATCCATTTCTCACCCAACCCATTTTTTACCTATTTAATATGTGGGCGGGTTTGAATTATTACCCATTTTATATTGACCTATTTTCATCCCGTCTAAATTTGACCTAACCCGCCCATTTGCCACCACTAGTCACAAGACAAGACTCTATGCATCCAAAACATGGGGCAAACCCCAGGGATCAATTGAACCTTAAGACAAGAATGAACCTACCTCTTTTTCTACCACTTGACCACCACATCAAGACTTTTCCACTCAAGGATGGGTTCACTAGGGAGTCGAATTCTAATTCTACGGGTCCTACTACAAAAGTAGACACAACATGCATGCAACTATCCCATGTTAAGTACAATATCAAAATCCACCACATCAAATCCAACAAGCCACAAGGCAAGTCCTAATGCAATATGAACATGGAACAACACCTACGAACCTTCTAGCAACAATATACCGAACAAGAGGATAGAAAACCATTAAAGATCCACACCACAACTTGGTCACACAAGAAACCCCCAGTAGCAACCAAAACGAATAGATAAGAAATAGTGGCACACCAGGCCTAACAATGTATGCACAACAAAGCCAAGGAAACTTCAACATACTAGTAGCAACATCGGGCGCCTCATCTCTACCTTCGATTTGAGCATGGGGACAATCAAAAACCTAGTGACTTATTTCACCACATCCAAAGCAAGCACTAGAGTTCCTCCAACACGGGCCACCATGGTTTTTCCTACGTATAGGGGAACTTGGACTTGGGCCCTCCACTATTCCTACCTTGGTGTCATGGGTTATCATTAGCAATCCTTCCATTAAGAGCATTGGAAGACACTTGGCCTTGATGGAACCGGCCATCCTTAGAACCTTGAAACTTATCATCAATACGGGCCCTCTTAGCCTCTCTACTCCTCATTTTCTCAACTTTTCCTCTTCAATTTGTTTGTCATAAGTTATCAACCGGGATAAGTCCATTTCACCAATTAACTTAACGGACTGGCATTCTTCACTCACTTAAAAGTCTTGGACCAAAAAGTAAAAATTGAACCAAAATAACACTAGATTTCATTTTGGAATTCATCACTTGGAATTTTGAAATTGTGAATCGCTTTTATGCCTAATTTTGACCCCTAAAAAAGAATATGAAGTCGGATTTTTGATATCGCGCATGAATTGTAAGATATATAAAATTTAAAATTTTGGTCATTTGAGGCACATTTTCAAGCATTTTTAGGGTCGTTTCAGGTGCCCACCAAAAAATTTCCTTGATGCTTTTTGCCACACCCTTGACAAGTGGCAAAAAGGATCCTTTTCTTCTTATACTTTGGCACTCCTATCCTCCCTCTACTTCCCCTTATCCCTTGAAGTCTCGGGAGAACCCACTTGTTGATTAAGTTGAGCGGTTATAACCTTAGCTCATATCTATAGAGCATTACGAACGTCCATATTTGATATATCACTATTGGCAAGTTGACCCTCAAGTGAGAGATGGTCACTGCCATGTCCACCATTCTGAATGACTTGAGATAATTCTAAAACATAATGGTTAGGAATCAGTAATAAGCTTTAGAGGACTTAGCTCTACCGCATGACATAGATCATGAAGAAGTGAAATATTTCTTAAAATGCCTTAAATAGCCTCCCGTTCATAGTTGTGGTGCACTTCACAACCATGAATAAGACTCTAATGGACGCAGTGTGTTAGACTTCTAAGGACCATTAACAACCTAGTGCTTTGATACCAAGTTTTTCATGACCCAAGCCTAGGGTCTTGATGTCACATGGCGAATGGGGACCCGAAGGAACCCCAAACAAGCCTCTTTACATATCATTCACACATCCTTGGTTGCAAAAGAAAAATAAATAACAATTAATAGATAAAATAAAAAGGGAAGCGGGACTAAGGGAAGTCTTTGATATTCATAAAAGCATATAAGAGTCAAGCTCATAGCATAAATATATCATAATATCCAACAACTCCTCCAACATGGAATGAAGCGGGGTCCATGACACTTTCCAGGCTCACCCTCATAGTAACAAGTGTTCAACATAATAAAGTTTTAAAATAGCAAGAGTAATAAAGGTAGTGTCCTCGGACTTGAGGACTCACCAATGCTTTATCTCTGAAGTACCGAACTAGCCACGTGGAGGAAGATCAAAAGTTGCTTTAGTCCCTACATTGTAATATCATGTATGCATAGAGTATGTGTTAGTACGTTTGAATATACTAAGTATGTAGGATGCAATGAATAACACATAAGCCAATATAGTCAAAATGCATAATCATAGGCAACGAATGTATATAATCTCAATATGGCATGCATGATCAATGCTTGAAGTAAAATATGCTTGTAAATCATTCAACTTGCATAGTACATAATACATGTATGGGAAGAGCCTTAACCGACATAGACCCAGCGATATACTACTTGGAATCCCAGGCATGCCATCCCTTGGTAAGGTGATTGAGGCATGTCACCCTCTCAACAAGGTGATTGAGGCATGTCACCCCCTCGATAAGGTGTGGTCTACTTGCCATGGTAGCCATACAATGAATAATCTGAGGTATGTCACCCCGTCGTCAAGGTGGTCGAGGAATGTCACCCCCTTGGCAAGGTCTGGTCCACTTTCAATGGCAGTGAAACACCTCAAAAAGGCCCGAAATTATGCCTCAGAAATGCCAATAATCATAATTTTCATATATCTAAAATTTCATGTGTGATATCAAAAGTTTGACTTCATATTCGTGATTAGGGGGCAAAATTGAGTGGAAAATGGGTATAACCCCAATTTTAGAGAAATCGTAGTGAAAAATAACTTTCCAAAAATTTGCTTATCCAATGTCGATCCGCGACCAGACCGCAACGTAGATTGGACGCGGATTAGTGTATTTTAGCCCTGTGCGTTGGCTTCGCGATGTGGACCTATCATAGAGCAGTGTTTGTTTTTCCTTTAGTTTTTAATCTCGGCCTAAGGCATTGAGGCCTTGGCCTAATGCCCACCCAAGAGTAAAAACACCTATACTTAGTAGTTTTTCAACTATATATCATTCAAGACACTCTCATAACCCTCTCTAACACTTACCCAAATACTTCATCCAAATTCAACTGTCCCAAGCTTAATTCCATATCTCAAGAACTTCATTCAAGCTTCAAGTTCTCATTTAAATCTTCATCAAGAAAATTCCCAAAGTTGAGGTATGTGGGTTTCCACCATTGGGTCCTTTCACCCGTGGTACCTAATCTCCCTTTCTTTAAAAATTATATGTTTTTAAGTTGTGTTACTTATCGGTATCTCTAATTATGGATTTTGATTATAAATTATGTTGGTATTTTATTAAATTTTGATTTATTATGCATGGTTAACTATATTAAGCTTATACTATGAATTAGTCTTGTCTATCGAGACTATGCACATTTTGGGCTATGAAACTATGATCTATTATGAGATTTGAAGAAGGATTTCAAGGTATCCTACATGAGGATTTTACAATGTGTTGGTGGAGTGATTTATATTAAGTTTTCTCACATTGCTTTACTCTTGAATTGCATATTTTGAATTATCATTGCACACCACCAAGTGCTTGATAAAATATCAATTCAAAGATTCTCAAGTTATTTACATGTTTTATAAGTCAAGAGACTTCATGATGAATATGGGCTATCAAGGATGTTATGAATTCATGAAATTATCTATGATCATGCAAGTGTGAAGTTAAGCCTTATTTTCAATATTTTACCTCTTTTGAGACTTTGATGTTAATGCAAGGATAATGTTTGATGATGATCTATTCTCATGTTTCAAGTTAGACTCACCATCAGAGGTCAAGTATGTTAGAGCTACTCATATCAGGATTCCACGTTTATTGCAAGTTATTAAAATATGATCATTATAAGTATTCTGTGGGATTCGACTTAGCACCAATGGATGGAGGTTTAGTTCTCTTTCCTTGAACTATGTACCAATATAGAATTATGTTATACCCTTGCTATACTAGTGGATCCATTTAGTGCACCTTCTCTTGAAATTCTTCCCAAAATGGGATGAGATCCTGTAAGGTGAAGTTTCTCATGAAATCTTTTTCAAAATGGGATAGGCTCCCATAAGGAAGGTTACTTCTCCGAAATGAGATGGGCTTCCACAAGGAAGGTTACTTCTTCGAAATGGGATGGACTCCCGTAAGGTGAAGTATGGTTTACCTTATCAAGCAGACCACCTCTTTACCAGTGAGGGGTAATCACTAGGATTCCATTTTTTAGCTCACTTGGTCTTATTCTATGTTCGTTGAGATCTCTTCCCACACATGTTTTATGATTTATGCAAGTTGAATGATTTACAAGCATGTTTTACTATAATTATTGATCATGCATGCCATATTGCGATTATGCTTATCTAGCGCCTATTCATATGTATTTTGACTATATTAGCTTATACTTGTTGCATTGCATCCTACATGCTTAGTGTATTCAAATGTACTAATGCATACTTTTGCCTACATGATATCACTATGTAGGGAACAGAGCTTCTCTTGATCATCCTCCACGAGGCTAGTGAGATTCTTTAAAGACAGGCTTGGTGTGTCCTCAAGTTTGAGTACAATATCTACTTTCTTGGTATTTTAAGACTTCTTGTGTTGAATATTTGACCTTATGAGGGTGAGCCCGAAAAGTATCTTGGCCCTAGCTTCAATCTATGCTTAGAGGTGTTGCTGGAACAATTGATGTATCTATGCTTTGTATTTTGACTCTTTATGCTTTATAAATGTAAAGACTTCCCTTAGTCTCTTTTCCCTTATTTATATTCTTATTGTTGTTTACTTTGCTTTTGCGACCAAAGATGTGTTGTCTATATGCTAAGAGGCTTGTTTAGGTTCTTTTGGATTCCCATTCACCGTGTCATGTTTAGGCCCTAGGCTTGGGTTTAATAGGTATCCATATAATGAATTAGTATGTCACCCCCTCGTCAAGTTGATTTAGGCATGTCACCCCCTCAACAAGGTGTGGTATGACTAGATGGATCCACTAGAAATCCATAAGAGAGATCATGTCTAACCTATAATGGCACATAGTTTAGAGACTAAGACTTCATATAAGGGCCCCTTGAGTAGAGCCCCCATATTAAACCTCAATCGGTGCTATGTCTGGTCTTATGGAATACTTGAAATAGTCATACTTTAGTCATAAAATGAATAACTTGTAAGAGACATGATAACATGACTTGAGTGACTCAAAAACATGCTTGACCTCTAATAGTGAGCCTAACTTGAACATGAAAATTGAGATCAATCATACACGATCTCTTGCTTTAACATGAATGGCTCATAAGAGCTGAAAACCTTGAAATAGGGCTTAACTTGATACTTGCAATATCATAGATACTTTTCATGAATTCAACACACACCTAAAATCCCTTAATCATCATGAAGTCACTTGACTTGTAAATCAAGTAATAGATCATCAGTAACTTAAGAATTCTTGTCATGTCATTTTATCAAACACTTGGTGGGTGCATAATGCTTGTTCAAAATCATGCAATTCAAGAGGGAAATAATATGAGAAAACTTAATGGAAATCAACCCACCAACATATAGTTAAAACTTCATATAGGGTACCTTGAAATCCATCATCTAATCTCATAATTGATCATAGTTTCATAGCTCAAAATATGTATAGTCTCAATAGACAAAACCAATTCATGGTATAAGCTTGAAATAGATAGTCATCCATAATCTATCAACATTTCATAAAACCCTAACATAATTTATATTTATAGTCCATAATAAGAGATACCCATAGATGATACAACTTGAAAACATGCAATTTTCTTTAAGAGAAAGATTGGCCTCCATGGGTGAAAGGATCCAATGGATGAAACCCACATACCTTAAACTTGAGTTTTTTTGAGATGAGCTTGAAGGAAACTTAGAGCTTGAAGTGAATCCTTGAGTTCCAAAGTTAAGTTTGAAATCCTTGAATTTGGTATGAGATATTTGGTTAAGTCTTGGAGAGATTTTTGTGAGGGTTTTGAGTGATATAGAGTTGAAAAATGGCTAAGTATGGGTGTTTTTATGCATAAGTGAGCTTGGGGCTATGACTCCAATTCCCTTGGCCGACATAGAAAAACTAAGAAACTTTTTCTACTGGTCCACATATGTCCGCGATGCGAACTAAATGCGAGGAACAAATTACACTACACTGGGCCCCTAGCGCCTTGCAGTAGGGTGCAGATACTCTTTCAAAATCAAAAATTAGCAAAATTTATTTTTTGTTATGAGTCCTCTAAAATCTGGGTTATACCTATTTCCCACTCAATTTTTCCCCCGATTGAGAAAATGAAGTCAGATTTTTGATATCATGCACAGATTTTGAGATATATGAAAATTACCATTATGGGTATTTTGAAGTACATTTTGGGGTGTTTCAATGTTGGTGGGGTTGGGAGGTGATTTTGCCCAAGTTACACCTGTTTTGTAGGATAAAGCAGTCATTGACAAGAAATAGAACCTAACCAAGGTTAGAGGTCAAACCCAAGGGATATGTAGACTCAGAAATAGTTCAATGACTGCAATTTGATTGGTTAACCAACTTAATTCCCCAAGGGGGGTTGTAATAATCAATGAAAAAATAAAATAACTACCACAAGAGTGAAAATTAATATGAAGATAAACTAGGTGAGCAATATTGATGGCAAGTTAAGTTCACCAAGCCCTTTGGTCAAGGCTGAGAGGTGAATCTTACTATGTGACTTGGCCAATATCCATAGTGTGCATTACTATCCCTTACCTATTAGCCCCAGTTCAACCTTCCCTTGGCCCAGTTTGGTTGATTTGACAAAAACACCTCAATCAAATCCTATTGATTAATCTCTTTTCCTATTCATTACTATCTTGGTCTAGTCAGTAACACTAGGCGGGTTCTAGTATTAGCCACTATAAAAAAACATGGAAAATAAAGAGAGTTAAGTAATATATGCATACACACTTTCCAAGAATTATGAATTATCTAGGTTTACTTTGTTAGTTCTTCATGATTCTCACAGCCCTAGTTGTGGATTTAGGTACTCATGCTTTGTGTAGATGTAATAATCATGACTTGAAAGAACATAATTAAGTACTTACACAATTGAATTAAGAACAAACAAATTCAACTTCAAAGAGAATCACAAAATTAAAGATAAAATTAACGTACAAGTTATCTCAAAATCTGAAAAGCCCCTCATGTGCCTCGGAAAGCTCCATAAGTGTATTTTTCAAGTATCTCAAAATCTTGCATGATTTCAAAAATCTAACTTCATATTCTTGTGCAGAGGGCAAAATTGAGTGGGGAAGGTGTAGACCCTAGATTTTAGAAGAACCGTCGCAAAAAATAATGTTCATAAGAAAATGATTTTTATATGCATCTGCACCCCAAGGGCGACGCTGCTTGGGCACGGACTAGCACAAATATTTTCCGATGCGTTTGGTCCGCGTCGCAGACTGGACGTAGAGTAGTGTAATTTTCCCCCTATTTTTCATAGTTCATCCAAGGGCATTTGGGTAATCACCCAATGCCCATTTAAACATGAAATCCTCCATACTTAGTCATTTTTCAATTCTAGAACTCAAAATCCTTTCTAAGCCTCTCCAAAGACATCATCAAAACCTCCATTCAAGTTCAAGGATTACCAAAACAAGCTTCGGATTTCAAGAATCCATATCAAGCTTCAAGTCTTCCCTAATTCACTTTAGAAATTCCAAGTTTTAAGCATGTAGGTCTTTATCCATGGGCCCTTTCACTCATGGAGTCCAACACTCTTGTTTTCATAAAATTGCATGATTTCAAGGTTTAATTAATCATGGATATTTCCTATTATGCATTATAAATGTGAATTATGTTAGTTTTTTATCAAGTAATGATTGATAATGCATAAATACCTATTTAAGCTTATTCCATGATTTGATTTATATCTATTGAAGTTATACATGATGTGAACCATGGAAACTAAGAATTGTTATGCATTTGAGATGGATTTCATGATACCAAAAATGAGGGTTTTACTACAATATTG
Organism: Solanum sejunctum; assembly: GCA_025642045.1. NCBI lineage: Eukaryota > Viridiplantae > Streptophyta > Magnoliopsida > Solanales > Solanaceae > Solanum > Solanum sejunctum. Next base: position 8,852,426 of record JAOTQJ010000111.1, on the reverse strand, counting down.
GTGAGTGGATTTGAATGACTTTGAGATAAATTGATTTTACTCCTTCACTATACTCTTGAATTGCATGATTTTGATCATGTGTCCATATACCCACCATGCGTTTGATTAAATTACATGACAAGGATTTTCAAGTTAAAGATGAATTATTGCATGATTTACAAGTTGAGTGATTTTAAGATAATTATGGGCTCCCGTGGATGTATTTAATTCATGAAAAACATCTATGGTTTTTACAAGTGACAAGATGAGCCCTATATGAAGATTGTACCCTCTTGTGAGCAATTCAAGTTAAGTTGAGGGGTCAAATAGGATTAATATTTTACCATTATGTTAAAGTTAAGCTCACTAGTAGGGGTCAAACATGTTACAAGTTTCTACCCTCATGTTAATTGCAATACCTATTAGAAGGGATTAAGTTCATGCTTTGTTTTCTACCCTCTAGTACATGGTATATGCCTATGTAGGGGTCGAGTATCTGAATGAGCTACTCATTCCATGTTATCATGTCTTTTATAAGTTATTCATATTATTATTATATTTCTAATTATTTTAAGTATTTCGTGAGATTAGACAACACTGATTGAGGCTAAAGGTGGAGGCTCGACTTAAGAGGTCCTTATATAAAGTCTTTAGTCTCTAAACTATGTACAACCATAGGATTATATTTTCCCTTATAGGATTTTACTGGTGGATCCATCTAGTTCATGTTTTCCCCTCAAGTGGGGCTAAGTATGGTTTACTTTGGCAAGTAGACCAAACCTTGACGATGGGATGTCATGCCTCATATTCCAAGTAGTAGCTCGCTTGGTCTTATATATCGATCAGGGTCTCATTCCACATACATACATTATTATGTGTAAGTTGAATTTTTTACATACATGTTTTATCACAAATATTGATCATACATACCATATTGAGATTATATCCATTGTCTATATCTATGCATTTTGAATATATTTCTTATGTATTTGTTGCATTGCAACCCGCACAGGTAGTATATTCCAAGTACTAACACATACTTTATGCCTATATGATATTATCATGTAGGGATCGGAGCTCCCATCGACCATCTTCCTCCATGTGGCTCATTTGGTTCTTGAAGAAAATTTTGGTGAGTACTCAACTCTAACGATAATATCTTTTTTATTCATGCTAAATTGAGACTTGTCCTTTATATCGGATACTTATTATGATGATGGAGATCCGAGGAAGTGTCTTGGCCCCTACTTCTTTTTCTAGTAGAGGTGTTGTTGAATACTATGATTATATATGCTTATGAGCTCGACTCTTCTTATGTTTTATGATTATGAAAGAATTCGCTTAGTCCTGCTTCCCTTTTTATAATTGACCTTTGTTATGGTCTTATTTTTCTTCCGCAACCAAAGATGTCTTCATGATATGCTAAGAGCCTTGTTTGGGTGGTCCTCGGACTTCCCATTAGCCATGTCACGTCTAGGCCTTAGGCTTGGGTCATGAGAAGTTTGGTATAAGAGCATTAGGTTGTTAATGGTCCTCAGAAATCCAAGATACCGCATTGATTAGAGTCTTATTTACGGTTGTGAAGTGCGCCATAACTACTAATAGGAGGCTATGAAGCATTCTAGGAAATATTTCACTTTTTCATGATATATATTATGCTCTAGAAGTACAGTAAGGCTTCCTTCGCTAAGAACGGTCTTTTGCTCTTTTAGATTATGCTACTAGTAATAAGAAGACCAAGGAGGGCTTGTACACCCGAGGAGCAACCGGTCCATCCCACTCTTCAAGCTCCTCAAGATGGAGGGGCGGACCAAGTTGAGTTACAGAATGCCATTACTATGTTGGCCTATGCTATGACCATCCAATTGAACAAAGGTACCCAAGCTCCTCATGCTTCTACTCCGGCCTCAAAGGTGAGGGATTTCACAAGGGTAAACCCTCTGGAGTTTTATGGGTTCAAAGCAGAGGTAGATCCCAAGATTTTATAAATGATGTGCATAAGGTGCTAGCTATTATGGGGGTAAATTCAGAGGAGAAGGCAGAACTATCCTACCAACTCAAGGGTGTGGGCTAAATTTGGTTTGCTCAATGGAAATTGAAGAGGAGAAATGATACTATTTCTTGGGAGGAGTTCAAGGCCGCCTTCCTCAACTAGTTCTTCCTTATTGAACTGAAAGAGCCTAAGATGATGGAGTTCATGAATCTCAAGCAAGGTTTCATGAGTGTGAGGGATTATGCCCTCAAATTCAACAAGCTATCAAACTAATATCCTTATTTGGTTACCAATCATAGATCAAGAATGAACAAGTTTGTGTCAGAGATGTCTGACTTGGTGATTGAAGAGTGGCATACCACTATGCTAGGGAGTGATATGGGCTTGCCTTGGATCATCACATATGCCAAACAACTTGAGCGGGAGAAGCTTAGAAAGAGGAGAAGTGGGGAGTCCAAGAGGGTTTGGTTTGATGGTGTTTTCCAAGGTCCCAAAGGTAGTTGTTTCCAACATGGTCACAAATTCCAAGGCGAAAGGTCCTCTAGTACTCCAAAAAAAGGATTTTCTAATGATGGGATGCCTAATCCAAGGTTTCAAGATGGATGGTAAAATGACTAATCCTAGGTGCCAAATGTGTGGGAGAAATCATGGTGGTACATACTTGAGGGACTCTAATGCTTGCTTTAGTTATGGTAAAGTGGGTCATAAGTTTGTTGATTGCCCCTATGCTCAAAACAATGGTAGAGATAGTCGTCCTAAAGGCTAAGGGGCTATTGTGGGCAAAGGGCAAAGGGAGGCCAACAAGGGGGGTGCTCCAATGCAAAATAGGTTCTATTCTCTCCAAGGAAGACAAGGTGTGGATGAGGTGTCCGATGTTGTTACCAGTATGTTAAAGGTTCTTGATTATGATGTGTATGCTTTGATAGATCCGGGTGCTACCCTCTATCAAGGATAGATGACCTGTTTGATCAACTTCAAGGGGCTAGTCACTTTTCTAAGATTTATCTTTGCTCTAGATACCACCAAGTGAGAGTGAGGGAGTGCGATATTCCCAAGACGGCCTTCCGAAGTAGGTATGGGCATTTTGAATTTATGGTAATATCTTTTGGTTTGACTAATGCACCGACAATATTTATGGATCTCATGAATAGAGTCTTTAAACAATACCTTGATATGTTTATGGTGGCATTCATAGATGATATATTGATTTATTCCTATAGTGAAGAAGAACATGTGAATCATTTGAGGGTGGTCTTGAAAATTTTGAGGGATGAGAGGTTGTTTGCTAAATATGAAAAGTGTGAATTTTGGTTGAAAAAGGTTGTAATCGTAGGGTATATGGTTCGGGTGATGGTATTAAAGTGGATCCTAAGAAGTTGGAGGTGATAAGGAATTAGCCTAGGCCCTTAACTTCAATGGATATTAGGAGTTTCTTGGGTTAACGAGGTACTACCAGAGGTTTATGAATGGTTTCTCTTCACTTTCTTCTCCTTTGACAAAGTTGACTCAAAAGAAGGCAAAATTTGTTTGGACTAATGAATGTGAAAAGAATTTTCAAACCTTGAAAGACAAGATTATTTCCACTCTTATCTTGGCTTTATCGAAAGGGTTAGAAGGGTTTATGGTTTATTGTTATGCTTCAAGGATTTGTTTGGGTTGTATATTGATGCAAAATGGCAAAGTTATAGCTTATTCTACTCGGCAACTAAAGGTGCATGAGCACAATTATCCCACCCATGATCTTGAATTGAAGATCGTGGTGTTTACTTTGAAAATGTGGCATCATTATTTGTATAGGGTGCATATAGATGTGTTTACCGACCACAAGAGTCTCCAATATGTGTTCACACAAGGAGATCTTAACTTGAGGCAAAGAAGGTGGTTAGAACTCCTTAAGGATTATGACATAGATGTGCACTATCACTCAAATAAAGCTAATATTGTGGCCAATGCTCTAAGTAGAGTGTCCATGGGTAGTCTATCCCACATTGGTGATGGTAATAAGAAGGTGGGTAAAGAAGTTCACTGGTTGGCTAGGCTGGTAATGAGGTCGGATAAAGTCAAGAATGGTGGTATAGTTGTTTTTGATGGCTCCAAATCTTCCTTGATTGAAAAGGTGAAGCCTAAACAAGACCTTGATCCCACCTTGCTCGAATTCAAAGCTTTAGTTAGGGATGGTAAAGTGGAGGTTTTCTCGTAAGGGGGAGATGGTGTCCTTAGGTACCAATGTAGGTTGTGTATGCCTAATGCTGATTACTTGAAGGAGTTCATTTTGAAGGAGGCCTATAATTTGTCCTACAATATTCACCCCGATTTCACAAAGATGTATAGAGATTTGAGTGACATTTATTGGTGGGGTGGAACGAAGAAGGATATTACCAAGTTTGTAGCAGGTTGTCACAATTGCCAAGAAGTGAAGGCCAAACATCAAAAGCCGGGTACCCTAGTCCAAGACATAGAAACTCCTACTTGGAAGTGGGAAGAGATCAATATGAATTTTGTGATTGTTTTCCTAAGACTAGGAAACACTTTGATTCTATTTGGGTTACTGTGGATAGAATGACTAAGTCAGCTTACTTTCTACTAGTTAAAACAACTTATAGTGCCAAGGATCATGCCAATTTGTATATTCATGAGTTGGTTAGATTACATGGGGTACCTTTGTCTATTATTTCGGATAGTGGTGCTCAATTCACTTCTCAATTTTGGAGATCCTTCTAAAAGGGTCTTGGTACCAAGGTCAATCTTAACACTGCTTTTCATCTCCAAATGGATGGTCAAGCCGAAAGAACAATCCAAACCCTTGAGGATGTGCTTAGGGCTTGCGTTTTGGAATTTAAAGGTAGTTGGGATGAACATCTTCTACTTATTGAGTTTTCCTACAACAATAGCTACCACTCTAGTATTGGCATGACTCCCTTTGAGGCTCTATATGGTAGGTGTTGTAGATCCCCAGTTGGGTGATTTGTTGTGGGGAAAATGACATTGTTGGGTACAGATTAGGTTATGGAGCTTTAGAGAATGTGAGGTTGATAAGTGAAAGATTGAAGACAACTCAAAGTATATAAAAATCTTATTCCGATAGGAGGAGAAAAGACCTTGAATTTAATGTTGATGATTGGGTTTACTTGAAGTTCTCACCGATGAAGGGTGTGGTCCGGTTTGGTAAGAAAGGGAAATTAAGCCCAAGGTTTGTGGACCCTGTAGGATTTTGAGAAGAATTGGTAAGGTTGCCTATGAATTGGTGTTGCCTATGGATATAAACATGGTTCATCCAGTCTTCCATGTGTCTATGTTGAGGAAATATGTTAGTGACCCAACTACTATAATGTCCTTAGATGTTATGGGTGTTGTGGAAGATTATTTGACCTATAAGGAAGTCCCGATAGAAATATTGCATAGGCAAGTGAAAAGGTTGAGAAACAGAGATACAACATGCGTCAAAGTCCTTTGGAGGATCAACAAGTTAAAAGTGCCACATAGGAAGCCGAAGCGGACATGAGAAAGCGATATCCATACCTATTTCACACTATTCAAGCCAAAGGTAATAAATTAAGTCCCATCTATAATTTCAAGTCTTAAGTTTCAGCCCTCATGTCCATTTCACATGCATTCATGTTCATGGTAACAAGTTTATGACGATTTATTTTACATTCATATTGAAACTTTTTGAAAATGATGTTCAAGTGCATTTGTTGCATTCATGTCATGCCGAATATCTCTTATTCACTTCTTTTACACATGTTTATTTGATATTCAGGGATGAATGTTCGAAAGGGGGAGATATTGAAATGCCCCTCACGTGCCTCAGAAAGCCCCATAAGTGTATTTTTCAAATATCTCAAAAATCATGCGTGATTTCGAAAATTTGATTTCATATTCTTTTTGGGGGGACAAAATTGAGTGGGAAAAGGGTAGATCCCAGATTTTAGAAGAGTAATAGGAAAAACTAATTTTCACAAGAAAATGATTTCCTATGTGCATCCTTGCCCCAGACACAATGCGGCCTGGGCGCGGACTAGCATAAAGATTTTCCTTCGCGTTTGGTCTGCATCGCGGACTGACGTGGGCCAGTGCAATTTTTCTCCTGTTTTACATAATTCGTCCAAGGGCATTTGGGTAATCAAACAATACCCATTCAAATGTGAAATCCTCCATACTTACTCATTTTTCAACTCTAGAACTCATAAAATTCTCTCTAAACGTCTCCAAAAATATCATCAAAACCCTCATTCAAATTCAAGGATTACAATAACAAGCTTTGGATTCCAAGAACCCAAATCAAGCTTCAAGTCTTCCCCAATTCAATTTCTAGAAATTATAAGTTTTAAGTATGTGGGTCTTCATCCACGGGTCCTTTAACCCATCGAGCCCAACACTCTTCTTTTTATAAAATTTCATGACTCTTCATGGGTATTTCCTATTATGCATTGTAAATGTGAATTATGTTGATTTTTATCAAGTAATGATTATGCATGAATATCTATTTCAAACTTATTCCATGAGCTGATTTATATCTATTGAAGTTATGCATGATATGAACCATTGAAACTAAGAACTATTGTGCATTTTGAGATGGATTTCATAGGGTTTTACTACAATATTGTTGGGTGAATTTGAATGACATTGAGATAAATTGATTTTAGTCCTTCTTGTCTATACTCTTGAATTGCATGATTTTGAACATGTGTCCATATACCAATCATGTATTTGATTAAATTACATGGCAAGGATTTTTAAGTTAAAGATGAATTATTGCATGATTTACAAGTCAAGTGATTTCAAGATAATTATGGGCTCCAAAGCATGTATTTAATTCATGAAAGACATCTATGGTTTTTACAAGTGACAAGTTGAGCCCTATTTCAAGATTCTACCTTCTTATGAGCCATTCATGTCAAGTTGAGGGGTCAAACATGATTACTATTTTACCCTCATGTTCAAGATAAGCTCACCAGTAGGGGTCAAGCATGTTACAATTTTCTACTCTCTCGTGAATTACAATGCCTACTAGAAGGGGTCAAGTTCATGTTTTGTTTTCTACCCTCTAGTATATGGTATATGCCCATGTAGGGGTCAAGTATGTGAATGAGCTACTCATGCCATGTGACAAAATAGTTTAGTGGTAGTCAACCTATTCTGTGAGGAATCGATTTATTCCTGTGTCGTATTCTCAAGGATTGGCTCAAAGAAAATATTCTATTAAACTAGCTAGACAAAGTTTACTAGTTGGTCTGGGAAGTCCTCTAAATTCAAGTATGTATGGGATATTTTGAACAAGTATTACAACAATTATAAAAATAAGGATTATGAATTGAACTCAGGTCGTAAATAATTTCAGACTAATCTTACTTTCCAGTCTATTTAATTAATTTATTATATTAAACTTGTAATCTTCTGGGCAAGATTGATTTACTAAATTAATCCTATCACTAAGTTTAATAGCACACATCAATGTAGTTGCCGAAAACTACTATTTATATTATTAATAAAAATTATAGTCTTCCAATAATTAATTAACAAATTGGCCAAATTCATTAATTTCTTTTTTCTACAATTGAAACAACTACTATAAAATAAATTACTAAATAGACTGGAATAATAATATTATCCTACATATTTATGACCCTTCATCAATTCATGATCTTAAATAAATTAAGTAAACATGATAATCATTAAACTAAAATACAACATAAATAATATTTAAGCATGATAATAATTTTATTATAAAATAAATTAACCATGAAAACTTACAACAATAATCAAAAGATTACAGTGTGTGAACTCGAATGGTCCACAAAATCAACTTCTCAAAAGTCTTGACTTAATACAACCAGAGAAGGCTTTTTAAAGAAGAATAAAACAAGAAGAATGTTGGAATTTTTGATATGGCACAAAATAATTTGGATTGCCTATATATAAGAACGGAGGACAGGCATCCTTCAGCGACTTTTTTGCTTTTCCAAATTTTTTTCACTTTTTGAGTTTTTTTTGCCTTTTTGACTATTTTCTTCGTTTTGAGCTATTTCTTCTACGTCATCTTCTAATTTTTCTCCAAGCTTCATGACATGATTTACCGACACTCTTTTTTGCTTTATTTTGATTTTATTTTACTTTAGTTCCTATATTGTCCTCTGAATAAACCTTGTTTACACAATTCACATGATTTTGAAAATATTTTTGAACAAAAGAATTAATATGGCTTGAATTATTTAATTATTTTTAATAAAAATGCTTTAAATATGAGTCCCAAAATAAGCACGAATTGTCCTTATCAAATTACTCACAATTAAGTGTTGCTTGCCCTCAAGCAACAAACTGTTTATTCACAAAGATTAGGATAATAAAAGATTTATAGAAAGTATATTGAACTATATATTTAAAAGAGTAGATGCATGAATTTAGCAATCAGCTTTGATTGCTAAAATTACTACCTCTTGTTTTTCTTGAAAAAGTATGAAACTTAGTTCTGCTGGACCAAAATATTTGCACAAATTTTATCCATCAATCATTTTACCCAATTTCGAGGAAGAAAATTAGCAATCAACTCTTTCAATTCTCAAAGTGTTAAGGTCAAGTAAAATTTAATAACTTAGCTGGAACATTATTTTAAAAAAAGAAAATTTTAAAATGTAGGGGTTATTTATTAACACATTCTTGTCCTGTTGGCACAAGAATAATGTACTTTTCCAGAAATAGACAAGCCTCATCAAATGACATAGAACTAATTGCTTTTTCGCTAGACAATCCATACTTTGTTTTCAACAAGTAATAAGTCTCATCAAATTACAAATAACCAAATACTTTTTGACTTATTATTTTATTCTAAACTTAATCTTGACAAGGTGTGTTTCTTTTATTTGACTTGATTTAAAAACCCCTATTGTTTTGAAAAGATCTTTTTCATGAACAAGGAATGCTCATATTTTAAAAATAGAGGAGAATTATATAGTACAATTTACCCTCCCCAGACTCCACTTGTGGAATTTCACTGGGTATATTGTTGTTGTTGTTGTAGAGGAGAATTATAAAACAATTTCCAACAAAGTGTTAAAAATTAATGAACCTCCTCAATTTTTTTATTTTTATTTTATTTTTTTTAAAATAAAGAGTTGATTTTGCTAACTTTATTTTCCAAATTTCAATTCTGGCTGAAATTACTAAAAATATACGCAAATATACGGTTTGGCAGAAGAAAGTTACAAACTAAATTTTTTTAAGAAGTATGTAATTTTTAAAATAAAGGTGATGACTATGCTCATGTAGCCAATCTAATAAGTATAGATTAAATACTTCTAACGAGTAGTTTTATCAGAAACTCTATCCTTCTCACACTTAGAGTGAACCACGCCCTCGTGAATCAAAGTGTCTGAAAAATAGAGTTTCTGAATAAAACACTTATATATAAATACTAATATATCCTCACACTTAGGGATAAACATATGCAATAAAAATCTACGAATAATCAAATAAAGCAAGGCATATCATATGACAAAATAGGGAAAAAAGGCATAAAGCTCAAAAACTTCCCTAATAACTATCGACAAAGTTTGTCCAGAAAAACCTATCTCAAATAACAAAACATCAATAGTGTAAAATAACAAGAAATTATACTAGGTCGGAGAGTCGGAAGTGCCGCTAGGTGGACGTCAATTTGGGAACTGAGCAAAGTACATCTCCTCTACCTGTGAGTACATCCAGCCAAACCTTTCATCCTGTGCTCTTTGGCGCTCCTCTTGTGCTGTGGTCCAAGCCTACCAGCGAGCATACTGCGCAGCGGCCCACTATGCCCATCGAGCATCCTATGCCTTCTATAATGATATGAGATTATCAATGCCCACCATCATGCTCTATAGTATAATTGCATGACGTGGAGCTCGAGATGAAGATGACGAAGCCTCAAAAGAAGGGTGATATGCATGCAGCTGTAGCTGAGGCTGAGAAGGCTCTAGGTATGGCTGCTCGGGTGCTAGAGAATCACGGATTTCCTTCTCTATTTCTGACTCAGACTCGGGTACTAGACAAGCAAAATGCATATTTCAAAGGTTCGTTGATGTGAGGTGGACCCTACTATCATTCAAAGACTGTATGTTAACAATCAAATGTGCTAGTATGAGAGACTGGGCTAACAGCGTCACTAGTAGACCGCCCTGGATGGTGAGTCTACTCTTCGACCCTTGGGAGGCAAAGAATCGTGCATCAAATATGGCTAGATTTACCTCCCTATGCTCCACCAAACTCAATAAGAAGAAGATATCATCCTTACTCGGTTCGCTTCTAGTGGGCGTCGGGAGTAAGATATACTCAGAACATAACTCAAGACTCTCCAACCCATCTCTGGCCAATATGAAGATGTGAACTCTTTATACCTAAAGCCTGGAGTGTCAGTGGATTAGGTGCACCAAGATCCATCATAATCGAAAGAGGTATCCAACTCTCTCGCGCACGCTAAGAACACAGTGGATTAGAGGGGACGACAAGATGATCAAAAGATACAGATCATGTAAAGTCATCCATATATAGTCCTATACGATAACCCAAGTCCCTCATCGACAGTGTGTGCTCCTCCCCTCTAAATGGAAAAACCATATGAGTGTCGGGCCCAATGTGACTCATCTTCAGCTCCAAACGCTGGTCGTTCCAAAACTGAAGTGAGCATAAAAACTCCATCATCAATCCTGGACTCATAGGACTCTCAAAAAGTAGTAATCTCCTCCAACTAGACTTACCTAGTAGAGAATGAATGCTTTTCCATCGTCCATATAATCTAAGCCCTCAACATCAAGAACCATAGGAGGGATCACCTCTCTCTGATATCCCCAATCTCTAAATCACTTACGAGCCTCATCCCCACTAAAAGGAATCTGCAAACCTAAGTATCTGTAGTGGGCTGGATTTCCAGGGAACCCAGATCATCAATGAGCCATCTGCAAAAATAGCCAATGATAAGAAACAAATGCTAGCACACTTTATATTTTTTTCACACTCCTTTCTAAATCACCTTATTACATCATATTAATAGGTTACCTCATGTTCAGTGCTTCTTTAATGTCACTAGATTGACGCCACAATGTTTCATTTCGAAACCTCCTAATCTTGGAGGTACATCAAGGATCTTTCCTGGGGTACTCCTCCCCTTTCAAACATTTTCATTCTATGACCATTAACCTTAAACTTCTTACCCTTTCCTTGGACTTCAATGGTACCAAATCGATAAATTTTTATTTCTTCAAATGGATCAGATCATCTTGCTTTCAATTTCCTAGGAAACAATCTCAACTGAGAATTGTATAAGAGCACTAGGTCCCCCTCTTTGAACTCCTTAGATTTCCTGATATGTGCATCATGATATTTCTTCATGTGCTCCTTGTACAAATGATTACTATGAAAGGCTAAGGTCCTCCATTCATCCACTTCACTAAGTTGATAGAATCTCTCCCTTCCAGCACCTTCCAAATCTAGGCATACCTTTTACAATGCCCACAATGCCTTATGTTCAATCTCAATGGGTAAATGGTAAGATTTCCTATAAATGAGATAGAAGGGAGTAGATCTTATAGGGGTTTTTTATGCTGTACGAAAAGACCACAATGCGTCATCCAGCTTCAGACTCCAATCCTTCCGACTTTTAGCAACTGTCTTTTCTAGAATACCCTAAATATCTCTATTAGCATTTCCCACTTGGCCTTGCATTTGAGGGTGGTAAGCAACACCTCCCTTGTGATGAATGCCATATCTCTTTAAAGTTATAGCCAATGGGTCATTTTGGAAATGTGTCCCTTGATCGCTTATAAGTATCCGAGGTACTCCAAACCGCGCAACAACTTTTTCAAAAATCATACCACTGTACGACTATCATTTTTCTAACATGCCTATGCTCCGACCAATTTTGAGACATAATAAATTGCCACCAAAATGTACTTATTATTGTATGAACTGGGAAAGGACGTACAAAGTCAATGCCCAAACATCAAATACTTCACAAGGAAGTATATAATGCAGTGGTATTTCATTGCATTTAGTAATGTTTCCAGTTTGCTGGCATTCCACACATTTTAAATGTGTGGGCATCTCAAAAAATGGTCAGCCAATAGAATCCACAATCCAATACCTTTTTGGTAGTCTATTAGAAAAATAACCTCTAGCTGGCCTAGCATGACAATGTTCTAGGATTTATTTTCCATCCTTCCTCATCGTAACACATCTCCTAACCACCTGATTTGCACAAACTCGAACAAATATGGGTCATCCCAAAAATAATGGACAGCTTCCCTTTTGAGTTTCTTTTTAAGATGGGAAGACAACATAATAGGCTCAATATTACTAGCGAGAAAGTTGCGATATCAGCATACCAAGGCATCTTCCATTGAATTTATAAACCTTGTCAAAAGGGAATTCTTTGTCTATATTGCATCTCCCAAATTATTCAGCCACCTTCGATTCCAGTCGAGAGAGATGATCAGCTGCTTGGTTGGCTTCACCTCTCCGATGTCTTATTTGAAGGTTAAATTCTTGCAAAAGTAAAATCTGACATAATAATCTAGGCTTTGGTTTATTTTTCTGAAGTAAATATCTTAATGCCGAATGATCAATGAAGATAATTATTTCAGATAAAATGATATAAGGCCTAAATTTTTCCAAGGCATAAACAATTGCTAGAAATTCCTTCTCTGTAGTTGTGTAATTCAATTGTGGTCCTGACAATGTCTTACTAGCATAGTAGATTGGGTGAAAACATTTTCCTTTCTTTTGTCCCAATATTGCCTCTACTACCAAATCGCTAGCATCACATATGATTTCAAAAGGTTTTGACCAATCAAGAGCCACTAGAATTGGTGCGGTAATCAACTTTTCCTTCAAAGTGATGAAAGCATCCATGCATTCCTTGTCAAAGTTGGATTTTGTCCCCTTTTCCAAGAGATAAGTCAAGGGCTTGGAAATTTTCTAGAAATACCTTATAAACATTCGATAAAAAACAACGTGGCCTAAGAAGATTCGGATGGCTTTTATGGAAGTTGGTAGGGAAAGTCTTTCGATTGCCTTAATAAAGCTTTATCAACTTTGACACCTTTTCTAGAAACTTTATGCCCTAACACAATTCCTTCTTTCTCCAAAAAGTGGCATTTTTTCCAACTTAACGTCAGGCGAGTCTCCTCGCACTACTCTAACACTTTTTTCAAATTGTTGAGACATTCTTCAAATGACTCTCCTATAATAGAAAAGTCATCCATGAAGACCTCCATGAAATCCCCAATAAATTTCTCAAATATGGCAATCATACATCTCATGAAGGTGGCAGGTGCATTGCACAACCCAAATGATATCCGTCGAAGGGCAAATGTTCCAAATGGACATATAAAAGTGGTCTTTTCCTGATCCTCGATGTTAACATAGATCTGAAAATATCCGCTCATACCATTGAGAAAATAGTAGTAAGCATGCCCCTTCAATTTCTCAATCAACTAATCAATAAATGGAGGTTGAAAGTGATCCTTAATCAATTACCATTCTCCACCCAGCCATCGTGTGACTAGGCACAAGTTCTCCTTTCTCATTTTTCACCACAGTCATCCCTCCTTTCTTTGGGACAAGATGAATAGGAGATATCTATTGACTATCAGATATTAGATAGATGATACCCACATCTAACAATCGAATCACCTCCTTTTGCACTACTTCCATTAATTTTAGATTTAATCTCTTTGTGTCGGAATAACATTCTTTAACCCTTCTTCAATTGCGATTTTATGGGTATAGAAAGTTGGACTTATTCCTTGAATATCCTCTAATTTCTAAGCAAATGCTTATTTATGCCGCCCAAGAACTAACAACAGTTCACTTTTCTATTTCACAGTTAAATCTGATGCAATTACAATAGGGCACTGCCTCTTTTCATCCAAAAGTGCATACTCCAAATGGTTAGCAAGTGGCTTCAATTCTAGAGAATCTGATCTCTCTGGCTTAGCATTTTTAATTTCCTTCTCTAGAACTTTCTGACACTTATCTCCTTCTTCCCTTTAAATTGTATCCAGCCAAAAAAGTGTCTCAATAGACACTTTGTCTCTTATGATCTTTATAGAATGACAAAATTCTATGCGGTCTGGAGATATATCCATTATATAGGTAAGCTTGAAGGTGCTATGATTCTCTCCAATCTTAAATTTCATTTCACCATTATGAACATTAAGAAATACCCTAACAGTTTCTAGAAATGGACGCCTTAAAATTAGGGGCATTTCTGAATCTTCCTTCATATCCAAGATTATGAAGTCTGCAGGAAATGTGAATTTTTCAACCTTTACATATATACCTTTAATTATACCTCGAGGATAATGAATAGAACTATCTGCTAGTTGAATACACATTCAGATTTGTTTTTAATTTCACAATTCCTAATCTCTCTATTATCAAGGTTGGCATTAAATTAATGTTTGCGCCCAAATCTGCCAGTGCCTATTTGAAGTAAATGTCGTCAATAGAACAGGGAATGGTGAACCTCCATGGATCTTGGCATTTTTCAGGCAACTACTAGAGCATAACTGCAGAACAGTTTGCATTTAGATTCACAACTAGAACATCCTCCCAATCCCTCTTATGAATAACCAAATCCTTAAGGAACTTAATATATGTTGGCATTTCTGTCAAAACATCCATGAGGGGTAATTTAACCTCCACTTCGCCCATGATTTCAATAAATCTTTAGAAGGCCTTTGTATCATCATTTTTCTTCACCCTCAAAGGAAAATGAATGGTTACTTTCTCTGTGGTGGGATTTTTACCGAATTGATGGGCCGAGGATATTTCCTTCTCCTTTTCTCTTCTTTCTTTTCCCCTTATTCTTTTGTATCCAACTCACCCCTACTTGTCTCCAGGGTTAGTTTCATACTCTGTTCTGGGTCTTGAACCTTTTTCCCAATCCTCAGTATAATAGCACTAATGTGTTCACTAAGATTAGGTTCTATTTTGGCGGGCAGAATTCCTAGTTGACGAACTGACAATTGTTCCATCATTTTTTGAAGAAGTTCTTCATTAGTTTTCTTACTTCTTTCCAAGGCTTCCTCCAATCTCTGAATTCTCGAGGGCCAATCTTCGTCCGGCCGAGGTAACCTTTGCATGCATCTGTTAACTTTTGGGAGGCCTATGCCCCATAGAAACTATCTACCTGAGACTGTCCCTTGGCCCATAGGTCCTGACACAAGGTTAGAATTCTAGCCGTTCTAGAGTGGCATCTCACTGATGGCTCGGGTCCCCCCAAAAGGAAGCCTTCTTCACCTTCCACCTAAGCTGCGCAGAAAAGGCCCAAAGCCGATAATAGTGAAGCTTCATAGGGTATTTTGTCCAGGTGAAGATAGTTCGCATCTTCATAGACATATCTATTTCACCGAGCCTCTCTCCGAGATAGTACCCAGATCATTACGCCTTTTGTTCAGGTTAAAACTTACCCGACAAGGTAGCTTTGATCATTTTTTTGATCTCTTTCTTCCATCATTCTTTTTAGTTCAATAGTTGGGTCTTTTATTTGCCTTTGATTAGGGGGAACATAAACTTGATTACTGCCCCCTGAGTTAAAAATTGACCCCTGCTGATTGTTCAATCCTCCTTGTTTGAAATTATTATTGCGTTGAAAATTATTTCTTGGAGGATCATTACGCCAATGGCCTTCTTGACTATTGGTTGTCCATGGTCCCTTCCCCATTTTTGCATATTGTGGCAGATTTACTTCTCTTAGGGCGGGAGAAATTAGTTCCTCAAAATACGGGCAGAAGTCAAATAATTTCCAAAACATGATTCATATGACAGAACAAGCTCAGATTTTTGAGAACTCGAACCACCTTGATGATATGTTTCAGCTTGAGCCACCGGTTCGTTGTGATAGTTACTATTGGGATGATAGTTGACAGGTCCAAGTTATTCTTGAATAGTTTTTTTCACCAAGATTTCTATGCTCGTCTTGAACGCTGTCAATTGGTCTACTTCATATAGACCGGCTTTAGTTGGCATAGCTCTTTCATCAAACCAATATTTTGCACTACAATTAAGCTTCTCAGCTAATTTGTCATTTTCTTCTGATGTCATGTCAAGAAAAAGACCCGACCTTTGAAGAATGATCAAGTTCTTTCTTTGATGGCACCAGCAGTCCTTGGTAGAAATAGAACATCATACTATCAGGGTCTTTGAATGTAGGTGGACATTTTATTTTCAAATCCTCGAAACTTTCCCATGCCTCGCTCAAAGATTCCAATGGAGCTTGCCAAAAATTTTAAATTCAATTTTTGATTATGGCAATGGCAGAAGGCAGGAAATATTCGTGCATAAAGGTTTGATGAGGATATCCCAAGTAGTAAAATGCCCATTTGGGAATGTATTAATCCATCATTCCACCTTATCAAATGAAAATGGAAACAACATTAACTTAATATGGTCCGAAGACACTATTTGTCCTAAATGTTTGGCAGGTTCATGAAAACCAAAGCATGTGAGCCCGAGGATCTTCATTTTTCTGTCCCCCAAATTGATTGTTCGAGACCATCTAAATCATGGCAGGTTTGATATCGAACATATAGACATCAATATTGGGGAACCCTATAGGATCATCTTCTGTATATGTCGGGCTCATAGCTTGCAGTACTGTACTAGGCTGCCTATCAGCCATTGGTACCCTAACAATAGGTTGTTCTATTTCTTATTCTATCTCAAAATCCTGAAGTTTAAAGTCTTCCTCACCTTTCTCATAACCCTCCTTAGGTGAATTCTCAGGACTAATAGGAGCTAAGGGATCTTCAAAATATAAGGAATTTTCAAAGTTTCTAGATTGTTAAGAAGAAGTACTCACGCTTTTGGAGCGAGTAAGCATGTAGTACTTGTAAAAAGAATTAAAACAAAATAATAAAGTCTTGGGAATAGACCTAACCAATTTTCTTCCAGACTAACTAGAAATTTTAACAGAATTTTTCTACGCCAATCCCCGTTAATGGCGCCATTTGACGAAACAGTTTAGTGGTAGTCAACCTATTCCGTGAGCAATCAGTTTACTCCCGTATCGTATTCTCTAGGATTGGCTCAAAGAAAATATTCTATTATAACTAGCTGGACAAAGTTTACTAGTTGGTATCGGAAGTCCCCTAAATTCGAATATGTATGGGATATTTTGAACAAGTATTACAACAATTATAAAAAAAGGATTATGATTTGAACTCAGGTCGTAAATAATTTCAGGCTAATCTTACTTTCCAGTCTATTTAATTAATTTATTATATTAAACTGGTAATCATCCCGTCAAGATTGATTTACTAAATTAATCCTATCCCTAGGTTTAATAGCATGTATCAATGTAGTTATCTAAAACTATTATTTATATCATTAAATGCAAATTATAGTCTTCCAATAATTAATTAATAAATTGACCAAATTCATCAATTTATTTATCGTACAATTGAAAACAACTAGTACAAAATATATAATTAAATAGACTGGAATAATAATATTATCTTACATATTTATGACCCTTCGTCAATTAATAATCCTAAATAAATTAAGTAAACATGATAACCATTAAACTTAAATACAACATAAAATTATATTTAAGCATGGTAATAATTTTATTATAAAATAAATTAACCACAAAAACTTACAACAATAATCAAAAGATTACACTATGTGAACTCGAATGGTCAATAAAATCAAAGAAGGCTTTTCAAAGAAGAATAACAAAACAATCCGGACTGTCTATACATAGGCACGAACTACGGCGTCCTTCCGCGAAGGATGGGCGTCGTTCAACGACTTTTTTGCTTTTCCAGATTTTCTTTACTTTTTGAGATTTTCTTTTGGCCTTTTTGACTATTTTCTTCATTTTGAGCAATTTTCTTCGTCATCAGCTTCTAATTTTTCTCCGAGCTTTATGATATGATTTATTTTGCACTCCTTTTTGCTTTATTTTGACTTCATTTTGCTTTAATTCCTATATTATCCTCAGAATAAACTTTGTTTATACAATTCACATGATATTGAAAATATTTTTGAACAAAAGAATTAATATGCCTTGAATTATTTAATTATTTTTAACAAAAATACTTTATGTATGAGTCCCAAAATAAGCACGAAACAAGCTTATCAAGATATTATCATGTATTTTATAAGTTATTCATGTTATGATTATATTTATTATTATTTAAAGTAT